>CM061549.1:250795373-251352873 GCA_030864215.1 Capsicum pubescens
AATTGAAATGAAAATTATTGAGAGAAATTGATTGTAAAACAAATTTTGTTCATAATTTTGTGGTCGGTTTTCTGTGGTCGGATTTTGCCTTTTTTTAGTAGTGAAAAAGTTATAAAAATAAACTTCAAATATAAAAAATATATAAATATCTTTTTTTAAGGCCTCATTTTGAAGTTTCACTTTAGACCACACAATATGTTGAGCCGCCGCTGCCTCTAGCATCATCATCTAAATCATTGTCCAACAAAACCAAGGAAAATTAGAAAAGCCAAATGAGGAGAATGTTGTAAACATGCTTATCACAAAACAATAGAAGGTGGTAATGTTATTCATACCAAACACACATACAGTGATGCACTTTAGTTTTGAAAAAAGTCAAACAACGTAACTCTTTATTACGTTTTTACACAATTTTCTGAAAAATTCATTTATTACTGATTAGACAACTCACAACTTTTTTTTTCTCGACTATCGTGTAAAACATAAGAAATTATTACGTTTTACATTTTTTTTTATAACATGTAAGAATTTCTTACGTTTTACAAATAAATGGGTAAAACGTAAGAAATTCTTACATTTTTATAAAAGTCAACTCCATTAGTTGACCGTTAACAAAAAAGTGGAAAACGTAATGATTTATTACGTTTAGCCTATTTTGGTAACTTTTTAAATAGGCGACCTATTTTGGTCACTTTTTTAATTTCGTGGCTTATTTTGGTTCCGAGTTCGCTTTTAACAATGCTTATGTTTACTATTTAACTGCTCCTCAATGTTCCTTCTTTTTTCTTATAGGTTTACACTTTGAATATTCCTATTTGTCTGCGGCTGCTGCTCTACACTACAAAGAAGACTAAATACTCTCACTTTTGTAAATAGTATGGCAAGTAAATATGTAATGTAAACAATACAACTATAAACGAACATTTGTCAATCATATAATATTTATATATGACTAATAATGTCAATCATATAATATTTATATATAAATAATAATGTATAAATAACATAAATATCAATCTTTTAAAATTGTCAAGAGAAATCTGTGATGAAGCATCTTGCAAACTTGGGAGCAATGCAGCAACAATGGTGGAAGTTGTACATTGAGAGAGATACCGGAAGAAGAAAAGGGAAATTGCTATTATTGAAATGAGTTGCTCAATCTAAAAAATATCTACTAGGTACATATATACTTGGAAGTATCATGACAGGTGGCTACAGCTGGATTCTAACTAACTAGTAACAAACTGAGCAAAGCTAACTGCCCGACTAACATTAATTGACTTGCATTACTGAAACAAAATAAATAAATATTATTAACTTGGCTTAACCAACTACTAAACTAAGTGAGTAATTTCAATACCCCCCTCAAGTTGGATGTGAAGATTTCACAGCCAACTTGAAAAGAATATTGGATTGTTTGAAACCAGTAAGAGCTTTAGTCGGTATATCTGCTAATTGGTTAGTTGTAACCACATACTGAAGTGAAATCAGGCCATCCTGCAACTTATTCCTAACAAAGTGACAATCAACCTCTATGTGCTTGGTTCGCTCATGGAAGACAGGATTTCTGGCAATGTGCAAAGCTGATTGACTGTCACAATAAACTGTGATAGGTCTGGAGAATGGAACATCAAGTTCGTGCAAAAGTCTATCCAACTAAACAAGTTCACTAACAACTTTTCTCAGTGATCTATACTCTACTTCTGCTGAGGAAAGAGAAACTGTCTCTTACTTCTTAGACTTCCAACTAATAGGTGTCTGTCCTAAAAGAACTACATAACCTGAAACGAACTTTTAGAGTCAGGGCAGGATACCCAATCTGAATCACAGTAGGCTTGAACTGAGCAATCTGGTTGTGCAATTATGAAGACACCCAAGGTGGGATCAGCCTTGAGATATCTAAGTAGATGATAAGCAGCTTGCAAGTGAGGCTCTCTGGGATCCTGTATGAACTGACTGAGGTGTTGGACACTATATGCTATGTCAAGCCTAGTGTTAACACGAAAATTGAGCTTGCCAAGCAATTCTCTGTAGAACGTTGGATCAGAAAAAGCAACACCTTCCTTAGCTTTCAACTTGACATTGGGATCAAGTGGTGAAGACAAACTAGAACAATGCAAGCAACCATACTCTTTGAGAAGATCAAGAGCAAACTTCCTTTGAGACACAATCACTCCTCCCTTTCCATACAATACTTCCAAGCCTAAGAAATAATGAAGTTTACCAAGATCTTTGATTTTAAAGGTATCATGAAGAAATTGTTTGAGTTGATGGATTTCTGAGTGATCAGTCTTTGTAATGATCACATCATCTACATATACTGCTACAAATATGGAAGACTCAGGAGATTTTTTAAAGAACAAAGAATAGTCGTACATGGAATGACTATAACCTTTGGAAAATAAGACAGCAGATAATTTTTCATACCACTGTCTGCTAGCTTGTTTTAAGCCATGTAAATACTTATTCAACTTACACACCATGGAGTGACCAGGAACCTGAAGTCCAGAAGGTAAATCCATATATACTTCTTCATGAAGATCTCCATGCAAAAAGGCATTATTCACATCTAGTTGGTATATGTTCCACCCTTTCTTAATTGCACAAGCTATCAATGTTCTCACTGTTGTCATCTTAACAACAGGGGAAAAAGTTTCAGTGTAGTCAATTCCTTCTTGTTGAGTATATCCCTTTACTACTAGTCTGGCCTTGTACCTTTCTACACTACCATCTGCTTTGTGTTTGATTTTATAAACCCACCTGCAACCTATACTTTTCTTTCCCTCAGGTAGCTGAACAAGATCCCAAGTGTTGTTGTTATGAAGAGCTTCAAACTCTTGTACCATTGCTGCTTGCCAAGCAGGGTGAAGAGCTGCCTCCTCATAAGATGATGGTTCATTATCATAGCAAACATTATTAACCAACTGGTGACTATTAGGACTTAAAGTTTCAGGAGAAATGTGGCTATTGAGTGAAAACATAGTACTTAAGGGCATAATGAAGGAGTGTGGTACAGTGGAGGTTGGTGATCCAGTGGAGGCAGCTGGTGCATTGTTCTTGACAGAAGGTAATGTGTAAACATAGTTAGTGAGATATTTGGGTATCTGATGATTTCTTTTTGATCTTCTGATAGGTAAATTGGTGCGTGGTTCTTGAGGACTTGGTACTTCAATAGTTGTATTGTTATCAGTCAAGGGAGATACAGGTTGGTCATTAGACAATTCAGTGGGTGTGACATTATCATCCACAACATCATTTATTATAGTGGTTGTGTGCAAAGTGTTATCAGTATGAAAGTGATCAACAAAAGGTACTGACTGCAAAATTGAAGAAAAAGTGCCTTTGTGTGAAGGCAATACAAAAGGAAAAATCTTCTCATGAAAAATGACATCCCTGGAAACACATATTTTCTTAGTTGTCAAGCACAAAACCTTGTAACCCTTCATACCAAAAGGATATCCTACAAATACATGAGGACTAGTTCTAGGTTCAAACTTATCTCTGTGTACCTTTGGGACAGTAGGATAACATAAACATCCAAAGCTTCTCATACTGGAATAATTAGATTTTATTTTGTACAACACTTCAAAAGGGCATTTGTCATTTAAGGATGAAGTAGGTAATCTGTTAATGATGTGTGTGGCTGTAAGTATGCATTCTCCCCAGTATTTTAAAGGTAGTTTGAACTGAAAGAGCAGTGCTCTAGCTGTTTCAAGTAAGTACTTATGTTTTCTTTCCACCACACTGTTCTGCTGTGGTGTATAAGGACATGTTTTCTGATGAATTATGCCTTTTGACTGGAAGAAAGAAGATGCCTCATTACTGGTGAATTCTAGACCATTGTCTGACCTAATGGTCTTGACATGAACAGGAAATTGGTTTTCAACCATAGTGATAAAGGCTTTGATTACTTGTAAGCTGTTACTTTTGCAACTCAATAAGTGAGTCCATGTTGATCTGCTATGATCGTCCACTATGGTCAAAAAATATTTATAATTATCATGTGTGTTTACATGATAGGGACCCCACAAATCTACATGAAGAAGCTCTAGAATTTCACTGATTTTTGTAGTGCTTTGTGTAAAAGGGAGCCTTGTCTGTCTAGCCATTGGACATACAGTACACAGAAAGGGTTGTTTGTTTAAAAATTTGGCTGGGATAGAAGGGATTTTCCTCATCTTGGAAAAAGGTACATGACCTAATCTTATGTGCCACAACAAGTTAACATTTTTTCCATGAGAAAAACAAGAGTTAACAGAATGCAATTCACCTTTGCAGTATGGAAAGGAAGAGTTCATATTACAATTTTTGTTCTCATTACATGGAATATGATTCACTGCACGAAAAGGTAAATGAGAAAAAGTAGAATTATGATCTATATGGGAAATATTAGCAGATGAATGACTTTGAGAGACGCATTTCTGATACATGGTGGACTTGGTCTTCAAGCATCTTGAACAGAGAAAGTAAAGTCCATGCTTGTTGTTATCAATTACCTGTGGCCTCTTTAGTGAAGGGGCCTGACATAAGCAAGAGGCATCAGTGAAGGACACAACACACTTGAGAAATGAGACAAGTGAATGAACCAAAATCAGATTGTATTTGAAGGATGGTACAAACAACACACTATGCAAAATGATGGTAGGCGTAATAATCACATCACCGATTTGTGTCACTTTCACCTTGTACCCATTTGGAAGTGTAATGAGTAAAGGGCATGGTAAGGTCCTAAGGTTTGTCAGTAATGTTTTATTAAAGGTCATATGATTGGAAGCTCCCGAGTCTATAATCCACAAGTCACCATTTGATTTAAAATGTTTGCATGAAGAACTGTCAAAATCTATAGAGGAAGTGCAGACCACAGTACCTGCAAAATTTACTGCGCCATTAGTAAGGTTGATGTTGTTAAGTCCCTCTTTGCTCCCAAAGTAGTGCAGCAGATCCATCACATGTTCATATTATTCCTTAGTGAGAGTATATTGTTGATCCTCTTCCTTACCATCCCTTTCACCTCATCCAGTTCCCATGTTTTCATATGCATTTGCTGCAATATTCTTCCTTTTATTATATTTAGCATTAGAACTTGGATTATACCTTGAATTATTGGTGAAGCCAACTCTATTGTTAAAGTTGTGCCCATTTTGATTCTGATGGTTGTTGTAAGGGTGATTATCTCTGTTACCCTGAGCATTATCTTGCGGATAGCCATGTAACTTGAAATATTTTTCCATGACATGTTCTCTTGCAATACTCACAGTAAAAAGTGGATTTGTGAGAACCTGCAGAAGATTGACCTCCTCCCGTGGAGAAATTTGTCTTGAAACCTGTTGAATTAAAAAGACTTGCAGAACTATTTGCTGCATTTAGGGAAGTAGACTCCATAAGCATTTTTTCTTTAGGCTTAAACTCTCTTTGTTTCTCCTCTTGTATCAAAATAGAGAAAACTTGTGCCATAGAAGGCAAAGGGTTCATCATGAGTATACTACCCCGAACCACTGTATAAACTTCATTAAGTCCCATTAAAAATTAAATGAGGCGTCTGTCCTGTTCAGCTTTATGTGTTCCATCCTTTGCTCCACAAGTACATAAGCATCTGCATTGAAACTTATCAGTCAAATTGCTAAGTTCCTCCCACATCTTCTTCATTCTAGTATAGTAGGTGGTAATATCCAACACTCCTTGAGTTAAATCATTGATTTCCTTCTGAATTTTATATAACTTCGCACCATTGGTTTGATCGTAACGGTCTTCAAGTTCTCTCCACAATTCAGCTGAGCTATTTACATATTCCACACTGTCTGCAATCTCCTTAATGAGTGAATTTAAGATCCACGACATTACCATGTCATCGCACCTTTGCCAGTGTCGCAATTGTGGAGAATCCGCAGCAGGTCTCACACAGTCACCATTGATGAAACCTAATTTGTTCTTTACTGAAAGAGAACGCATAATGTTTCTCCGCCATGAACAGTATCCCATTCCATCAAACTGAACAAGAACAAGGGTTAATCCTGGGCTATCCGAGGGATGCACATATAGTGGATCACTCGCATCAATACTCATGGTTGAAGCAGAAGAATTCGAAGTATTGGTCGGAGTAGAGGAATTTGAGGTAGTTGCCATTGTAGAGAGACAACGGAGGATCAAAAAATCAAATTATCACAAATTGGGAAAAACAGAATTATGAACAAATCGAGGATCTCAACTCTAGACAACTGAAACTAAAGGGAACGAAGAAGGATCAACCTGGCTTTGATACCATGTCAAGAGAAATCTGTGATGAAGCATCTTGCAAGCTTGGGAGCAATGCAGCAACAATGGTGGAAGTTGTACATTGAGAGAGATACAGGAAGAAGAAAAGGGAAACTGCTATTATTGAAATGAGTTGCTCAATCTTAAAAATATCTACTAGGTACATATATACTTGGAAGTATCATGACAGGTGGCTACAGCTGGATTCTAACTAACTAGTAACAAACTGAGCAAAGCTAACTGCCCGATTAACACTAATTGACTTGCATTACTGAAGCAAAACAAATAAATATTATTAACTTGGCTTAACCAACTACTAAACTAAGTGAGTAATTTCAATAAAAATTAATTACACTCTCTCACTTTTTTAATTATTTACTCTCTCTTCCTATTAATATACATAACATAGCCGACATATACATAACATTCTGTGTATATGTGAAATTTTTGTAATATGTTTAGAGAGTTGAAATTTTTTATAATATTAAAAACATAAATTATGTATTTATGTAATTTTAAAAATAATGTATGCAATCTATGCGGGTAGAAATGTTTCAACATTAGACCCATGCTAGCACGGGTCATCACTATCTAGTAAACATATATATGTGTAGTGACAGCCTCAGTTACCAATATGTCCAATTATAAGTGGGACTATTTTCGTCACTTTCTTAGGTAATAAAGTTCTACAGAGTTGAAATGCTAAAAGGAGGAGGAGGAAGGAAAAGAAACAATAAAAGATATAGAAGAAGAGTCAAAGTAGGACAAAGTCAACGGGTGTAAAGTCAATGATGCGTTGCTTAAACAAAGCGTGTTATTGAATGTGGAAGAATATATATGAGAATGAGGTGAAAATCGGTGGAGAATAAATTAGGACCACAAACCCCACATGACTATTCCATATCATCCTAACAATAAATCTATAATAAGTGGGGATAAGCAGACACGTTGTTCTGCCTGCTGCTTCAATCATAATTTTATTTTATTACTCATATTTTATTATTATAGGTTATTTAAATAATAAAATTTATAATATTTAATAAAAAATATAGAATTACTATTTACAATAAGTGGGGATAAGCAGATATGTCCTTGTGCTGCCTGCTTCAGCTGCTTCAATCGTAATTTTACTATATTACCCCTAATTAATTATTATAAGTTATTTAAATATTAAGATTTATAATATTTAATAAAAAATATAGAATAAATATAAAATAATAAATTAATATTTGATTTTTTAAATTAATTTGATGTTTTATATGAGACCCATTTTTGCTTTTTTAACAAGTATTTTTTATAGTAATTTTATTATATCACTTTTAATTAGTTGTTATAAGTCATTTAAGATATGTCTTCTTCGTTGCTTCAATCGTGATTTTATTATATTAACACTAATTAATTACTACAGGTTATTTAAGTATTAAAAATTTATACATATTTGATAAAAAATATAAAATAGACATAAGATAATAAATTAATATTTAACTTTTTAAATTAACTTGATGTGTTATATGAAGCCCATTTATGCTTTTTTCCACAAGAATTTTTTTATAGTAATTTTATTATATCACTTCTAATTAATTATTATAAGTCATTTAAAACATGTCTTATTCGCTTCTTCAATCGTGATTTTATTATATGACCCCTAATTAATTATTATGGTCGCATTAGAAAATTAATAATATTTCATAAATGGACACAAAATGATATGTCAACATAAAACATTTGATTGACTGTCGAAATTATATTAGTTCCACATAGATTGACTTTCGAAATTATATCAGTGTCACTTAAATTGAAATAGAAGAAAAAATATTATAAATCACAATAAAATATTTGATTGACTATAGAAATTATATAGTGCCATATAGGTTGACTTTCAAAATTATATTAGTGTCTATAAATCACAATAAAATATTTGATTGATTATCGAAATTATATTAGAGTCACATAGGTTGACTTTCATAATTATATCAGTGTCACTAAAGTTGGAATAGAAGAAAAAATATTATAAATCACAATAATTAAAAATTAAAGTTATTTTAATAATTGATTATCTAAAAATTATATTTGTGTCACATAAATTAAGACAAAAAGAATAATATATATTGGGCCCTTGCTAAGCACGAGCCTTCGATGTCTAGTTATGACTATATGATTGAGTTTTCAAAATATATTACTAGTAAAAGTTTTTTGTTAAGACATATCATAAATACATATGATCAACCATATATGCATTTCTTTTCTATTATTCTAGTTTATTATATATATATATATATATATATTAGAAAGAGTGGTTTCAACATGGCATATATTTGATATTAAATTCAAAGTTAAGGTCATTAAGGGTTTTAAAGAAAATTGTTAGCTCATATTAAAAAAAATTTGAGCTTCTCTTGATGGACCTATCAAAAGTCTTAAAACAAAGCCCACATTTTTTTTATTAATTACGGATAATACCATTTAAAAAAATTGCATAAATGCCATCACTAGCCTTGCATTCATTTCCACATGTGGCCCTCTATTTATCATCTATTTTTCATTTTTAATAATTAATATGATAAATATAATTTAATACATTTTATTCTTTATTTACATTTCATATCAAACATATAATTTATTTTCTTCCTTATTTGTTACATGAAATACAAGTTTGCCTAATTAAAATTTTTAATGTATAATTAATAAAGCTAATTTAATAAAATAAATTTTTAATAAATATTTTTTTTAGATTTGTGTCAAGTCAATATATACCAATAAAAAGAAATTAAAGAAAAATACCTAACAATATTTTATTTATATAAGGTTAAACATAATTTGTTACTAAATAATAATAATAATTAGTTATTTTTATATATGTAAATCATATTATCCGTATTGGATTAAGCATACTATCCCTACGAGTTAATGAATTTTTTAATTAAAACTTTGAACATTAATTACTTGTTGGATTGTAGTTATATTAATCACCTCAAACTCAAACCAAAAGTTTTAATATTTTATTTTTTAAAAAAACTTAATATATAAAATGTATTTTACTCATATAACTTATTTAATTAATTTGATATTTTCTCGATTTATCTGAAACCTACTGAATTATGATTTTAACAAAATAAATCTAATAATTAGTGTTTCTTTGATTTTTTAAAATTCACCAACATTCCTGTATCACCCTTGATTAATTATTATTATAATTTATTTATATATTTAAAAATTAATAATATTTAATTAAAAATAAAATAGACATTTATTACACGTCTGCTTCAATCGTAATTTTACTGTATAACCTCTAATTAATTATTATAAATTATTTATATATTAAACATTTAATAATATCCAATCCGTAATTTTATTATATCACCCCTAATTAATTTTTATAAGTCATTTATATATTAAAAAAATAGTGCTTCCTCCTTTTAAAAAAGAATGACTTACTTTCCTTTTTAGTTTGTTTTAAAAAAATTACTCATTTCCTTTTTTGAAAATACTTTAATTTCAACTTTTCATATAACATGTTTAAGACCACTGGATTAACGGACATTTTGAGACGTTTTACTCAACTTTAATTTAAGGTCACACGATTCAAAAGTCTTTTTTATTCTTTTAAACTTTGTGTCAAGTCAAAATATGTCATTCTTTTTTAAACCGAGGAAGTAGTATTTAATTAAAAAGGTAATAAATATTTATGGCATATCTGTTTACCCCTAATTAATTATTATAAGTCATATAAATACTCAAAAATTAATAATATTTAATAAAAAGGTAAAATAGATTCAAAAATGACAAACTAACTCTCGATGTTTTAAATTAACTTGACGTCTTATATGAGATCCACTTAATTTTTTCTCCACGGGTATTTTTATAGTAATTTTGCTATGTCGCTTCTAATTAGTTGTTGTAAGTCATTTAATACATTTATGCTTCGCTTCTCAATCGTGATTTAATTATATCACCCCTAATTAATTATTATGGCCATATAAGCATTGTGTCCCTTGAATTTAAATAGAAGAAATATTATAAAGTACAATAACTAAAAATTTAAATTATTTAAAAAATACAATTGGCTATCAACGACACCAAACTCTGGACAAGAAGAGTAACATATATTATTCATAAAAAGTATTATAAATTACAATAGTTAACTATATGTTTTAAAAAAATATGTAAAAAAATATGATAAATTAGAATAATATTTGATTGACTCTCGAAATTATATTAGTGTCACTTAAATTGGAATAGAAGAAAAGTATTATAAATCACAATAATTAAAAGCTTAAATTATTTTTAAAATATAATTGACTATCAATGCCACAAAAGTTTGGACAAGAAAAGTAATGTATATTATTTAAAAATTAAATAAAAAATATTATAAATTAGAATAATTAACAACTTAAATTATCTAAATACATATTATTAAAAGTATGATTGATTTTCTAAACTCTATTTGTGTCACCTAAATTGAGGCAAAAATAGCATATATTGAATTCGTGCTAGATCCCGGATGAATCTTAGAATGTATATGCAATTCTTTTTTAAAAAAACTTTTATTTAAATATATCAAAATTGAAAAGGCAAGTTCTAATACAACACATCAAATAGTGTATAAGAAATAATGTTAGCATAAATAATATCAACATTACTAATACAAGCATTATTAATGCAAACATTACTAATACATTTTATTCAAAATTATTTTTATACACTCTAACAAATGACTCCTACATTTCAATGGACGAAACATATACAAAAGCAAAGTTCGGTAAAACATTTACTGAAGTATGTTTTATCGTGTTCTCAAAATCAAATAACTTAAATTAATATGAAAGATGGTAATTAATAGTTTTCAAAACAGTTAAAATTTAAATTTAAAATATTAATTTAATTATCTTCAAAGAACAAGTTGACAAATAAAAAAGAAGGAGAAATAAAAGAAAATGATGTTAATGTCGGCTTAGTAGGGTAATACACTGCAATTTTGGGCTATTAATTACAATCCACATGTGATGTAATATGCAATGACTAGATAACCCTTTATTTTTTTAACAATTATTCTCTATTTTACACAACATGTGTCAAGTCTTATGTATCAATTTTAATCTCATATTTTATACTTAATGTATCAAATTTGAGTCACATGATTAAAGATCTAAACTTCAAAATGCATCGAATTTTGTTATTTATATGAGTAAATCATACATAATTATCTTATGAAATAATTTGGCTCCTTAAAAAATTACTATCAAGTAGTTAATATGTTTTGCTATTCATGTTTTATAATTGGTCAAAGTCATCGAAAGACACTCAAACTTGTTGCCAAAATTCACTTAGACCCCTAAACTATGACCTGTTCCTATCAGACCCCTAACCCCCCCGAATTTTGTTCCAATTGGGCATTTTTTTCCTATTAGCTAAAAGCTAAAGTGTGTGTTGCATACGCGCTGATGTGGCAAAAACGACGTATCGAAAGCTGACATATGGCATTGTGGGTCCAATATATTAAAAAATAATTATAAAATAATTTTAAAATAAAAATATAAAACTGATTATTAAAAATAAATTATAAAATATAAAAAAAAAATTATTAAAAAATAATTATAAACTTATTTAAAAAATAAAAATAAAATTCTAAAAAAATTTAAAAAATAAAAATAAAAAATGGCATTGAGGATCCAAATTATGAAAAAATAATTATAAAATTATTTAAAAATAAAAATAAAAAATTGATTATTAAAAAGAAATTTTAAAATTTTTAAAAATAAAAATTTGCATTGAGGATCCAAATTATTAAAAGATAATTATAAAATTATCTCAAAATAAAAATAAAAACCTGATTATAAAAAAGAAATTATAAAATTTTAAAAAAATGAAAATAAAAAATGGCATTGAGAATCCAAATTATTAAAAAATAATTATATTTAAAAAATAAAAATAAAAAACTAATTATTAAGAAGAAATTATAAAAAAATTTAAAAAATGAAAATAAAACTCCCCCACCTACCCCCAGCCCTCCAGCGTTCATCTGCTTTCCTTCCCCCCAGCGTTCATCGTCTTCCTCTCCCCCCACGTTCCTCTTCTTCTCCATGAAATAATTTTATAATTCTCAAACTTTACACTAACACACATAACAACAAAAACATATTCACATTACAAGAAAAAACCTTAATTTTCTTCTTCTTAGCTTGATAATTAGTTTCCACCATATTCATATCAACAAAATAACAGCAATGGCATGGGGTGGGGTACTGTGAAATGATGAAGATGCGGGGTGGGGTTGAAACGATGAAAATGCGGGGTGGGGTTGAAACGATGAAGATGCGGGGTGGGGTTAAAGACGCAGGGGTGGGGTGGGGTACTGTGAAGAAGATGACATAGGGGGTGGGGTGTTTTTTTTTAAAAAAAATAAGAAATTATAATAATTAAAAATTATCTTATTAAAATAATTTAAATATAAATTTTGTAATTAATTTTTTTGGGGCCCCTCAGTGGCACTTGACATATTTCAATTCTTAATTTAGTAAAAAAAAAAAAATCTCACACGCCTAAAGCAATTACATTGCACACACAGTGTAGGCAAAAATTATCCAATTGAAACAAAATTTGGGGGGTTTAGGGGTCTGATAGGAACAGACCATAGTTTAGGGGTCTAAGTGAATTTTGGCAACAAGTTTGAGTGCCTATCGATGACTTTGACCTTTATAATTCATATTGACATCAATCTAATTTACCATACATAATCAAAATATTTTAATGTTGGGCCCGTGCTGACACGGGTCATGCTATTCTAGTATTATATAGAAAAGAGGGTTTCGACATGTCTGTTTCAATAGTCTGCTTACTTCGTAGTTTTACTATATCATCCCTAATTAATTATTATAAGTCATTTATGTATTAAAAAATTAATAATATTTAATTAAAAAATAAAATGGACATTTATGACGTGTTTGCTTCAACTGCTTCAACCGTGATTTTACTATACCACCCTTAATTAATTAATTAATTAATTATTATAAGTCATTTATGTATTAAAAAATTTATAATATCCAATTCGTGATTTTACTATATCACCCATAATTAATTATTATAAGTTATTTATGAATTAAAAATTAATAATAATTAAAAAATTTTAAAAAGTAAAATAGATATTTATGATATATCTGCTTCAGCTGCTACTAATACATTCTATTCAAAATTATTTTTATACACTCTAATAAGCGACCCCTACATTTCAATGGAAGGAACATATACAAAAACAAAGTTCGATAAAACATCTACAGAAGTATGTTTTATCGTATTCTCAAAGCCAAATAACTTAAATCAATATGACATATGATAAGTTTTCTTTTTTATATAATTTTTGAAACACTTAAAATTTAAATTTAAAATATTAATTTAATTTAACTTCATAGAATAAGTTGACAAATAAAAGAGAAAGAGAAATGAAAGCAAAGGATATTTATGTGTCTGCTTAGTACGGGAATACAATGCATTTTGAGTTATTAATTGCAACCCACATGTAATGTAATATGCATGGACTAGATAACACTTTAGTTTTTTCAACAATTATTGTCTATTTTATACAATAGGTGTCAAGTCTTATGTATCGATTTCAATCTCATATTTTATACTTAATGTAACAAATCTCAATCATATACTTAAAGATCTAAACTTTAAAATGCATCAAATTTTGTTATTTACATGAGTAAGTTATACATAATTATCTTCTGAGATAATTTGACTCCTTGAAAAATACTATCAAGTAGTTAATATGCTTTGTGTATTCATGTTTTATAATTCATAATTAAAATTGACATCAATTTAACTTGTCGTACATGATCAAAATATTTTAATATTAAACTCGTGCTTATACGGATCATGCTCCTCTAGTTTGTATATAAGTTCGACATACGCTATGAAGATGTGGATTGGAGATAGGGATGTGGGGTGGTTGAGATGGGAATTATACGAGTGGAAGTAAAAATGAGGTGTGCTAGAGGATTGAGGTGGATCTATAATCTATCTATCAAATATTTCGTGTCCTGATACTCATTAAATCCGACATAGATCAAGCTTAATTATATAAAAAGATATAAAAAATGATATAACATTTAAAAAAATATTCCGTAAATAAAGAAGATAATTGAGTATATTAATTTTCAGACAAAATCTTAACGTTAATATATGTGTTCGAACTTTCCAAACACCCACAATCCTTAAATCCTGAATTCGCTACTGCTAGAGGATGAAGAAAACACAAATAATTTAAAATGATAATTGTGCAACCTGTTTTCCTACTTCTATTAGAGATGTCTGCTTTCTTATTTTTAATAAATTTATTTTTTTATGAGAAAAAATATTTGCAAATTCTTTTAATCAACTGACCATGAAATAATTGGAGAAAATATTTTTCTCCTACCAAACAAACCCTCTATTATTTTTTCTTTTTTTTCATTTTCCTATTACCTTCCTATTAACCTATCTAATGATGAAGCATTTTCTTCTTGCACGGGACCGACCATTTGAATAAGTTGTCACACACTGCCAAATTATTATGGTTTTCTGAAGTTTCTTTCTCTATGTATATTTTTTATGAAGTGGATTCTCGATTTAAATTTTACTATTGTAATAATCACAGATTAATATAATAAAAATGAAGGCTATATTTAAATATTTATAGATATTTCTTAATATGCTATAAGATTCGGATAAAAATTATTGAAGTCACATGAACCGACAACTACTGAGCTAATGGAGTCTAAATTTACTTCATTATACCAAGCAAATTATTTTTAATTATGTAAAAAAGGTTGAACATGAGATGAGTCATTGCAATCTTCTCCATTCATTTTCGTTTAACTTCTGTGATAGGTGTGAGTCTTTATTTTCAATGACATTTTATTTGCTTTATAATTAGTATTCTACACCACAAAAAGATTTCAGAAAATTTTAGATGGATGTCCATTTAGTTCATGAGCTATAAGATAAAATTAAATTGTTTCCTCAACCTTAACAAATACTAAATAAATTACTTTGAGACAGTATTCATCTCTTTCCTATATTTTTATTTGTCAAGAATATTAAAAATAATTGTTCACCTTACTTGTTTAGTTTGAAAAAAAAAAGAATAACAATTAAGTTATCATTTTGGATCTATTTTATCCCTATTATTAAATACTACTAGTTTAGGTATACGCGCCCTGCGCTTGTACCTCACTTTGATGAGTTCAAACATTACACTAAATAAGATATTTTTTTAAATAATAAAGATGAATACAGTAATTAAATTTAATATTCTTTTGAGTATGTAGAGATGGAGAATTTATTTATTAAACCTAGCATTTACCAAAAATATTTTTAAAAGTCGATCGACATTCATCTATCATCTGTAAATTGCAATAAAATAATATATACAATGATAGAGACATCAAAATAATACAATTAAATCTAATTTTTAGACACAAAAAATTTCTCAAAGTCGTCCAACACTAATCTACCACCTGTAAACAATAACAAAACAATACGATAATAGAGATATGAGCAACAAAAATTATAATATATTCTACTAAAACGACAAATAGAACGATAAGAACGTAGAAATTCATAATATAGGTAGATTTGTGAGATGAGAAGAATTATTCCTGAATATGTGAGGTAGATAAAGAAGGTTAGTTATGAGAAGTAGAAAATAAAATATATTGAACTAACATGACACATTAAGCTAAATTAAACTAAGTAATTTAAGTTGACATAACAAGTAATATTGTGTTTAAATTAACCATGTAAAAAGGGAGAGATGATATAACGCCAAAAAACTTGAAAATAAAATTGTTGAAACTGTGTTGAGTCGAAAAACAATGAAAGATTGCAGATGTTTATAACAATGAACAATGAGAAAAAAGTTCAAGCGTTTATATAGAAGGAGAGGAAAAGCTCGGTGTTTCTTGGTTGAAAGAAACCAAGTAGAAATCAAATAGGATTTAAAAAACAATGGGTGTTTTAATCGTAGGGGAAAAGAGAAAATTTTGAGCGTGTGTTTTTTGGAAGGAAAATTGTGAGCGTAGAAATCAAAGAAAATTTTGAGCGTGTTTTTTTTTGTTGAAAAACAACAACGGCTGTTTTCATCGTTGGGGAAAAAGGAAACTTTTGAGCATTCTTTTTTTGGAAGAAAAATTTAAAGGAAAATTTTGAGGTTTTTTTTTTTTTGTGTTTTCTTTGGTTGAAACAACAACTGTTTTCATGTTGGGGAAAAAGAAAAACTTTTGAGCATTTTTTTTTGAAGGAAAATTTTGAGCGTGTTTTTTTTGGGTTGAAAGAAGGAGCTAAATTTGGGAAGAATTTAATTGTAGGAAAATTTTAATCTATTTATTTTGTAGAATTTAATTGTAGGAACAAGAGTAAATGACAGTTTTGTCTAAAGCGAATAGTTTTAATGAAGGACAAAAAGTTCAATTCACTTTTCTAAGGGGCTTCATACTTTTAATATATTATAAATAGATATAGATATATAGATTCATTTTCCAACACTTATCGATGACTTATAGTTAATAGGGATGATATGGTAAATTACTTTTTTATTTATTATTTCTTAAAAAATGTGCTAAGTCAAATTAACATGAACAAGTAAAGATGGACGAAAAAATTAATTAAGTTAGTGTTCATTCTATCACATATAAATTGTAAGTTGGTCCAGATTTATTACTTTTTTTTCGAGAAAATAAAAATGGTTCCTTATATTTGGAAAGATTTAAAATAGTCTCTAAAATAAATTTTTGAATAATCGCAGTCCTCTAAATTTGTCAAAATTGAGCACTTTTATCTTCTTCAAACATTTAACAAACTCTAATTATTATATTTAATAAGAAATGTGAAGAAATTATAATAAGAAACACCAAAAGCAGTTTCATAAAATTGCAAACGTCGCAACATCAAAAGTTTGCACCAGACATTAAAAATAATAATTTTTTTTTAAAAAAAGCAGCAAAAACTGCACTTGAAGAACTACATCACGTGCCAAAAATAAATTAACAATAAATAAATTGTAAAAAAATGCACATCCCATGTGATTCTTGTTAATTAGATTTTTCATAATTTTTATTAAATCTAATAACCAAAACTTATTAATTATTTGACAAAAACGAAAGTACTCACTTTTAACAAAATTAAAGAATCAAAACTACCCGGGAATAGATTCAAAGGATTATTTTAAACCTACCCGTAAATAACATAAGAGACCAATTTTTATCATTTTCTTCTTTCTTTCATATGCGTTCAATATATAATAGTGCTATAGCTATTATCATTACGCCTTTTCGATATTACATGCAAGTGATTTTGGCTATTTACCTCTGCGTCTTATATGTGTATTCCAGCATAAAACTGTTTTCAACATAATTTAATTCATGGAAAATAAATTTCAACTACAAATAAAAATATGAAAAAACAACATCTTTATTGATAAACGATGGGGTACAAATCTGTTCCTCCCTTGATTCTTCTCTCTTGATTTTCTCCGTAATTCGAGGGTTGTCAGTAGCATATTTCTCGAATGTATGAAGATTTGGAAATGAATTTCTCCGTAATTCGAGGGTCTTTAGTGGCGTATTTCTCGAACGTAGGAATATTTGGATTTGATCTCCATGAAAGGAGGTTTTGTGGATCTTCTTGATGTATTTGATTATCAATAAGAAAGGGTTTGAATCTATAAATATCTCATGAATTAATTGGGACTTTGAAGATAGTTGATCTCTTTGTGGATATCACGTGAATTTGTGGGATACTGGAGATGCCTCTTTAAAGGGATATTTGCCTCCTTTATATAGGCGTAATTTAGGGTTTAGGTTGAGTAGCCATCAAGCTAGATTTAGGGTAAAGTAGCTTCCAAAAACTCTAACCAAAATTAAACTCTTTTTGTAGAGTGCACAAAATTTCAATGTCTACAGATGCTCCGCATCTACTGGGCATTTGGTCAACAACAACAACAACATATTCAGTGTAATTTCATAAGTGGAGGTTGAGGAGGGTAGAGTGTGTACATATCTTACCCCTATCTCATGGAAGGTAGAGAGATTATTTCTGAAAGACCCTCGCTTAAGTGCAATAAGTCAAAATAATTATAAAAAAAGGAAACACGACAGTAAAAGAAATATCTCAATGAATAAGAAAAATAGTATCCAGCATTTGAACACTTGACGCTTTAGTGAAGCCTCAAATTAGACCATTAGAATGGCATAAGGTATTATATACTGTTGGGTTCATAGTAATGAAAGTGTGTTGAATGGAAAATGGAGAAATCAAGTGGAAGAGAAAAAATTGAGTTAACACCAAAAATGGAAAGTGTACTCAATTTTGGCAAGTTTACTCTTTCTCCCACATTGGTGGAAGAAGAGAACTTTTTGGTGTTTATATTGTGAAACACTTACTCCACATGGTAAGTGAGGCAAGGAAATAAAGATGCCTCGCGCCGTCGTCGTTGCTCGCTTGGCTTTGGATTTGAATTTGGATTTGGATTTGGAAAATGATCGATCGATGAGATCTTTCTTTTTGGACATATTTTATTTGACGAAAATAATCCAGACTGAATCAGTAATACTCCATTAATAAATACATGCATGCAGTAACAGTAACAGATGCAATATTCGACCTGAAATAGTGCCACTGTTTCAACGAATCGTTGCACTATTTTGCGAATTGGTGCACTGCTTCTGTGTTTCTATTTCTGAACCGGTGCAGATTTCCAAAACAATGTTTCCTGAACTGATACATTGGTTCGAACAGATGCAACTCTTCAACGAAATGATGCACTATTTCGAACCAGTGCACTGTTTCAGAAAATTACTGCATTGTTTTAAGTGAATAGACATGCATTTTCAGGAAGAGTCACACACCTCTAATATGAACCAATGCCACCTTTTCAAAGGGGCATCTAGTGGCTATATAAACCTGGTTTCATCCACAGGTTTATGAGATAGAAAATACAGAAATTTTCAGATTAAAAACTTCTTCTTCTTGTCTTAAAAAATACTCTAAGTGTGATCATTCAAACCGTGAGTGTGTTCGAAGAATCCGCCTATTTGAGGTACCGCTATAGTCGGATTGAAGGTCATTTTATCCTGGGAGGAAGATTCCATAACCTCGGGTACAGTGAGGGAAATTATTCCTTAAGGAAAATCCGTGAATTCGGACGACTTGGCCTTAATCATTTCTGTTTCATCTTTATTTTCTGAAAAAATAAATATACCTCTTGGAAAGGTCATTTTGATCTTGTGTTGAGGGTATTTGATACTTCATTGTGTTCTTGTTCATACTTAAACTCGAGTTGAAGTTGTTGTTGCAATATATAGATTCTGCATACCCGAATATATTGTTAAAATAACAATGTTAGGGAATAAATTACAGAATCTGTATTACTTGTTTTTGGTGATTAAAGCTTAGGCTTTCTACTCCGCTTGAATTTAACTAGTGATTAGAAGACATAAAATCTTTATCACAAGTTAAGATTCACTCGGTTGACGATTCGAAGTAATAAAAACTTCATCGTTAACTAGAAACAAGAAGAAGAAGAGTTTAAAGTTATTTAACTTTATTAATAGTATTCTGAAAAATACTATTTTTCTGTCTTGTGGTGACAGAAAAAATGACAACTGAAAGTCAAATGATGGATGTGACAACGTCTATGGGGGCAAATAATATTGCCACATCAAGTCGCACAAATGCTCCGCCAACGATGGCACCGGCGGAGAAGCCCAAAAAATTTTCTGGCATTGACTTCAAGCGGTGGCAACAAAAGATGTTCTTTTACCTCACCACTTTATATCTACAATGGTTCACTAGCGAAGACGCTCCCGAGGGAATCTCAGACAAGGACCACTTCGTTATTATAGAAGCTTGGAAACATTCGTATTTCCTTTGCAGGAACTATATTCTGAGTGGTCTCCAAGACGACCTCTATAATGTCTATAGTGGAACCAAGACATCAAAAGAACTGTGGGGGGAACTTGAACGGAAATATAAAATGGAAGATGCGGGAATTAAGAAATTCCTTGTTGCACGGTTCCTGAATTTCAAAATGATTGATAGCAAATATGTTGTCTCTCAAGTACAGGAGTTGCAAGTCATCATACATGATTTCCTAGCAGAAGGTATACTTTTGAAAAATACCTTAGTTGAAAAAATTAAAAATGTTCATAATACTCACATAAACTGTTTTGTAGGTTTAATTGTGAATGATGCTTTCCAAGTAGCAGCAATAGTTGAGAAGCTACCACCTTGTGGAAAGACTTCAAAAACTACTTAAAGCATAAGCGCAAGGAGATGACCGTTGAAGATCTTATCGTCCGTCTTCGTATTGAAGAAGATAATAAAGCTACCGAAAGAAGGTCAAAGGAAAATTCTATAATGAGAGGAGCACATATTGTAGAAGATGGCCAAAACAACTCGAAGAAAAGAAAGAAAGTTGAACATGAAAGCAATCAACCCAAGAAAAAGTTCAAGGAAAAATGCTTCAATTGTGGCAAAATTAGCCACAAGTCCACAGATTGTCGAGCCCCAAAGAAAGGCAAGAAAAAGAACCAACCGAATATGATTGAGTCCAACCAAGAATATGATGATATGTGTGCGATGTTCACGGAATGCAACTTGGTAGGGAATCCACGCGAATGGTGGATGGATTTAGATGCCACACGCCATGTTTGCGCAAACAAAGAGTTGTTCTCGTCATTTGCTCCGGCTCAAGCAGAAGAAATGCTTTACATGGCCAACTCCGCTACTGCTAAGGTGGAGGAAACAGGAAAAATTTGCCTAAAGATGACTTCCGGCAAGATCTTGACACTGAACAATGTGTTATATATTCCGGAGTTACGTAGGAATTTAATTTTTTTTTCACTCCTAGATAAGAACAGATTCAAATGTGTAACCGTTTATGAAAAAATTGTAGTGAGCAAAGGAGAAATGTATGTAGGAAAAGGCTATCTCACGGAGGGCCTTTATAAGATGAATGTAATGACTGTTGAAATGAATAAAAGTTTGAATTTGTCTTATTTGCTTGAGTCTTATGATTTATGGCATGAACGTTTAGGCCATGTTAATTACAAAACGTTACGAAAACTGATTAACTTAGAAGTTTTGCCAAACTTTGAGTGCAATAAATCAAAATGTCAAACGTGTGTGGAATCGAAGTATGCAAAGCATCCTTATAAGTCCGTTGAAAGGAATTCGAATCCCTTAGACTTAATACACACTGACATTTGTGATATGAAGTCAACACCCTCTCGTGGTGGGAAAAAGTATTTCATAACTTTTATTGATGATTGCACTAGATATTGTTATGTCTACTTGCTAAATAGTAAGGATGAAACAATAGATGCGTTTAGGCAATATAAAACTGAAGTTGAAAATCAATTAGACAAAAAGATCAAAATGATAAGAAGTGATAGGGGCGGAGAATATGAATCTCCCTTTGAGCAAATATGTATAGAGAATGGAATAATCCATCAAACTACGACCCCGTATTCACCTCAATCTAATGGAATTGCGGAAAGGAAAAACCGAACTTTGAAGGAAATGATGAATGCCTTACTTATAAGTTCTGGTTTACCGCAAAACTTATGGGGGGAGACCATCCTTATGGCCAATCGTATACTCAACAGAGTTTCCCATAGTAAGACACAATCAATTCCTTACGAAAAATGGAAAGAAAGGAAACCTAACTTGAAATATTTCAAAGTGTGGGGGTGTCTAGCGAAGGTTCAAGTTCCTATACCTAAAAGGGTTAAGATAGGACCTAAAACGGTGGACTGCGTGTTCATATGATATGCTAAAAGTAGTAAAGCATGTCGATTTTTGGTTCATAAATCTGAACATCCGAATATTAATGAAAATACAGTAATTGAATCAGACAATGCTGAATTCTTTAAAAATATTTACCCGTATAAAATTAGACACGAATAGTCTAGTGGAGGATCTAAACGACCTCAAGATGAACCAAGTGAGAATGTACATAATGAAGAAAATCCAAGACGTAGTACACGTCAAAGAACATCAACTTCGTTTGGATTGGATTTTGTAACATTTCTCTTAGAAAATGAGCCTCAAACATTTAAAGAAGCGACGTCGTCGTCAGACTCATCCTTTTGAAAAGAGGCAGTCAATAGTGAGATTGATTCAATCTTAAACAACCATACATGGGAATTAGTTGACCTTTCTCCCGGAAATAAACCTTTAGGTTCTAAATGGATCTTCAAAAGGAAAATGAAGATGGATGGTACTATTGACAAATACAAGGCAAGACTTGTAGTAAAAGGCTTCAAACAGAAGGAAGGCCTTGATTACTTTGATACATACTCGCCAGTAACAAGGATAACCTTGATTCGAATGTTAATTGCCTTGGCGGCGGTATATGATCTTCAAATCCATCAAATGGATATGAAAACCGCATTCCTAAATGGAGATTTGGAGGAAGAAATTTACATGGAACAACCTGAGGGTTTTGTGGTTCTAGGAAAGGAAAACAAGGTGTGTAAACTTATCAAGTCACTATATGGACTAAAACAAGCACCAAAATAATGGCATGCGAAGTTTGACCAAACCATGTTGGCAAACGGATTCAAAATAAATGAATGTGATAAATGTGTTTATATTAAAGACACTCCAAATCACCAAGTCATTGTATGTTTATATGTGGATGATATGTTGATCATCAGTAGAGACATTTCTGACATAAATACAACAAAACGAATGCTCGAGAGCAAGTTTGATATGAAGGACCTTGGTGTTGCAGATGTGATCTTAGGTATAAGAATCCATTGAACTCCACAAGAGTTGGCATTGTCACAGTCTCATTATATCGAAAAGGTACTTGACAAGTTCAAGTATATAGAATTCGGTATTGCCAAGACTCTATTGGATGTGAGCTTTGCACTTCGAAAGAATGAAGGTGAAAATGACTCGCAATTGGAGTACGCAAGAGTATTGGGATGTTTAATGTATATAATGAACTGTACACGACCAGACATAGCATGCGCTATCAGTAAATTAAGTCGGTACACGAGTAATCCCAACAAAACTCACTGGATGACAATAAAAAAAGTTTTGGGGTATCTTAAATATACTCAAAATTATGCTCTGCATTATAATAAATATCCTGTGGTACTTGAAGGATATAGTGATGCAAATTGGATCACCGGATCGAACGAAGTAAAATTCACAAGTGGATATGTATTTACTATCGGTGGAGGAGCAGTTTCTTGGAAATCATCCAAACAGACCTGTATCGCTCGCTCTACAATGGAATTTGAATTTATCGCTTTAGATAAAGCCGATGAAGAAGCAGAATGACTTCGGAATTTCTTGGAAGATATTCCGTATTGGCCCAAGCCAGTGGCACCAGTATGTATACACTGTGATAGCCAAGCGGCAATAGGTAGGGCAGGGAGCATGATGTATAACGGTAAATCTCATCATATAAGACGAAAACATAATACCGTAAGATAACTTTTCTCTAGTGGAATTATCACTGTAGACTATGTAAAGTCAAAAAATAATGTGTCGGATCCACTTACAAAAGGCCTATCTAGAGAAGGAGTAGAAAGGACATCCAAGGTAATGAGTTTTAGGCCTAGGACGAGTCAGCATGACGGTAACTCTAACTAGCAGACTGGAGATCCCAAGAGCTAGGTTCAAGGAGATAAAATAAAGTTGTGTCTGACAGGTTCAACATTGTCAATTACCCAACCCATTCTCATGATGTAGACAATGTATAGTAAACAAGGATAAAACTTAAGGTGAAAAGTCTTTTAATGATTATCTAAATTTGGCAGATTTGACCAAATAGTTTAATCTATTGGATTGAACATTTAGAAATCACCTATGTGTGGGCAAAGTGAAAGCCGGTTCAAAGAGAATGTTAGTAAAGGCCTATTCTCTAAGCTCTCATGAAAACCGGGACGTGTTCATGGCTGAAAAAAATAAAACCGTAAGAACCATAAATGGTAAAAGGCTGGTTGTGTGACATGTGTTGTCTAGGTGTACATTAAAGTTCGACCGTTCAAAGATATCAAATCTACCGATTGACCGAGTGCATCCGATGCATGTTCACTACGGAAAGTTCAAAGGAAAACCCACTTATCCAAATGCAATCAGTCTTTGCTTGATGATCACATACTTGTCCGTAAAAGTTTTACGAAAAATAGTCATTCCCCATTCATGTATGGGATTGTTGGGTTCATAGTAATGAAAGTGTGTTAAATGGAAAATGGAGAAATCAAGTGGAAGAGAAAAAATTGAGTTAACACAAAAAATGGAAAGTGTACTCAATTTTGGCAAGTTTACTCTTTCTCCCACATTGGTGGAAGAAGAGAACTTTTTGGTGTTTATATTGTGAAACACTTACTCCACATGGTAAGTGAGGCAAGGAAATAAAGATGCCTCGCGCCGTCGTTTTCGTCGGTCGCTCGGCTCTTCTTCGAATTTGGATTTGGAAAATGATTGATCGATGAGATTTTTCTTTTTGAACAAATTTTATTTGACGAAAATAATCCAGACTGAATCAGTAATACTCCATTAATAAATACATGCATGCAGTAACAGTAATAGATGCAATGTTCGACCTGAAATGGTGCCACTATTTCAACGAATCGTTGCACTATTTTGCGAACTAGTGCACTGCTTCTGTGTTTCTGTTTCTGAACTGGTGCAGATTTTCGAAACAATGTTTCCTGAACTGATACATTGGTTCGAACAGATGCAACTCTTCAACGAAGTGATGCACTGTTTCGAACCAGTGCACTGTTCATGAAATAGTGTATTGTTTCAGAAAATTACTGCATTGTTTTAAGTGAATAGACATGCATTTTCAGGAAGAGTCACACACCTCTAATATGAACCAATGCCACCTTTTCAAAGGGGCATCTAGTGACTATATAAACCTGGTTTCATCCACAGGTTTATAAGATAGAAAATACAGAAATTTTCAGATTAAAAACTTCTTTTTTTTGTCTTAAAAATACTCTAAGTGTGATCATTCAAACCGTGAGTATGTTCGAAGAATCCACCTATTTGAGGTACCGCTATAGTCGGATTGAAGACCGTTTTATCCTGGGAGGAAGATTCCATAACCTCGGGTACAGTGAGGGGAATTATTCTTTAAGGAAAATTCGTGAATTCGGACGACTTGGCCTTAATCATTTCTGTTTCATCTTTATTTTCTGAAAAAATAAATATACCTCTTGAAAAGGTCATTTTGATCTTGTGTTGAGGGTATTTGATACTTCATTGTGTTCTTGTTTATACTTGAACTCGAGTTGAAGTTGTTGTTGCAATATACAGATTCTGCATACCCGAATATATTGTGGAAATAACATATACAACCACTAAGTTGGGAGACATGAAGCATTAATATTAACTATTAACACTATTATAGATTGAACTCATAGGAATTGGTTCAAATCTTCAAGAATACATTCAAGAACTCAAGTTAGACTTTTGGCTTCAAGAATTATATAATTATATATCCTACGCTTGAATATAATTATGAATTAAGTATTTGAAAGGTACATTTTTGTAGTAATAAAGCACTATTTTAGTTGAAAAATTTATGTAATTAGTTCTTGAAATAAGTATTGATGAATTAGGGTTCTTATCTTAAAAGAAGAAAATCGAAATTATTAGAAACACTAATAATTTCAATAAATAACTTATCATGATTAAATGTTATGTTGTCTGACACGAGTCAGAGCTTAAAGGTGGAAAATCATTATCATTTCTAACTTTTTAGCTATTAAGTCCTAAGCAGATTATGTCTTAATTGATAGGATTTAATTGATCCAAATTAATGCAAAATGGTTATGACATGTAGATTGAAATTACTAGATACGTTTGGGACCGACCTATGCGAATACTTAGCTACACTGGAAGTATGTTGAGCTTGAATTTGTTTGTGTTTTAATATTAACTCTCTTGTTTTCTAGGTACAAAATTTATATTAATCAATAACAATTTCTAACACAAGTTCAAACAACTTATGAACTATCAAAATGAAGTTTAAAAAACTTCAAATACAAGTTCAACCAGTTTATGAACTTCAAAATAAAGTTCAAATTATCTTCTGAAAAAACAGTAAAATCATTGTTTCAAAAGAGATGAAAACAGAAAGAATCAAGTCCACCGAATTCACGATGTGTCCTTAAGGAATACCCGAGGTTATGAAATATATCCTCCCAGGATAAAATGATTCACTAAGAAATAGCAGTACCTCAAATTTCTGAACTACGAACTCCCTTAATGATTGTAGATCACTCTTGAATTTTTCAAGAATAGAGTATTTCTTTACTTAAAAATTTCATGTCTTTGCCTGAGAAAAAAATTAGATATTTATAATCAAAAGGTGGTGCTTCACAAAGAAAGTAACAGTTCATAAAAAATCACATTATTTCGAAATATTGGGTCCACCCGCGCCGCGCCCACATGTAGCTTTTTGGCCAAAAAACAGAAACTTCCTTATGAGTTGCACTGGCCACCTGCTGCTCCAGATGAACACCTGCGCACACAGGTTGTCATTTCCGTTTTCAAATAATGCCTTAAAGAGTCGCAACCATTCAGGTGCATTGTGACATGCGTCCACGAATAGAGAAAATTTTTTTATCAAATTTTTTGATACAAATTATTTAATTTTAAATGAATTTTATCTAAAAAGATAACCTCCCAATTAATTATTTTTTAAATTTAAATTCAAAGCCGAAATCGAAAATGAGCCGAGTGAGCGATGACGACAATGACGCGAGACTTGTCTTGTTGTTTCACTATCCACATGAAGGAGTGCTTCTATACTTAAGCACAAGAATTTCACTTTTTCCCACAATGTGGAGAAATAGTCTTCTTCAAAGGTGAAAGCATTATTCACTCTTTTCCCTCAATTTATTTTTTCCTCTATTTTTCATTTAAATTTCATCACTTGGAACCCAACAATCCCTCACTTGAATGGGGAATGACAATTTCATCAAAAAATATACGGACAATTATGTGATCTACCAGGAAAGACTAATTGCATCTTGATAAATAAATTTTTCTTTGAATTTTTTGTAGTGAACTTGCATCGGATATACTCGACCAATCAATAAATGTGATATCTTTGAACCGTCGAACGTTAATGTACACCTAAACAACACTAGTCACACAACGAGTCTTTTACCATTAATGGTTCTCACTGTTGCGCCCTATTTCGAATCTTGAAAATCAAATAGCTCACGTATTCACATAATCCAAAATAGAAAAGCAAAGAATGAGGTGAAGGTGAAATAAGAAGACTGTTTCGTACCTTATTAGACTCAAAAATAAATGTCAAACATAGCTACATGGCATATGAATTACAAATATCTTACAAGAGAAATTAGTTTCTTATTTTTTATTAAGTAGTTCAAATATCATATGAATCATCGATATAAAAGTCATAACCTACTAATTTAAGGGGGCACAACCAGCAACTTAAAAGGAAAATTTAAAAGTTTTAAACAATACAACCATAACATGTATGTCTTTGTCTTAGCAACCTGTATCCATACTTGACACGAATTAGCAAATATGTAAGAAGAGAAGTTAGACTCTCTGATTTTTTTAAAATGATAGTTCGGATTATAAACAAGCTGACAAATTTAACAAAAATTCATCGAACAGATAATTTGATGGTATGAAACGATGAGCAAACCAAGATTTATACTTTTTCTATAAACTTCTTACATTCTAATACCATTTTTTCAGTGATTCGAAACCATATTCGTTAAGAATCACATATTATTATATATTTACACATAAACAGCTGCATACGGTAAAAAAATGAGGCGAGATAATTGATGAACAAAATAAGATGGGATGATTCATGCATAATCTTGAAACTAGACGAACACATATAATTGCAAAAATAGATCAAACCAAAAGATAAACTTAGGGACTAATCGTTCATATCTCAAATATTTGAGTGTGACACAACATGTTGAAAGAAGATGAGAATCGAGATGGAATTACTTTCTTAAATCCAATCTGTTAAGAAAATGAGCAGTGATACTTAATCACACACATACACATATTTAACAAACACACATGTTTATGCGCAAAACAACTTTCAGGGGTCAAAAATCACATTTCATCCATAGAGTCAAAGGATAGTGGCAACAACTATGCATCACTTCAAACCATTTTACTTGCTGATTTTTATCGAAATAGTAGCAAGGTACTTTCAAGAAGAATTTTGAGTGAGCAACCAGGTTGTTTGAACA
This sequence comes from Capsicum pubescens, assembly GCA_030864215.1. Lineage (NCBI taxonomy): Eukaryota > Viridiplantae > Streptophyta > Magnoliopsida > Solanales > Solanaceae > Capsicum > Capsicum pubescens. The sequence continues at coordinate 250,823,885 of CM061549.1, forward strand.
AATATATATGCGATGCACAGTAATCTTTCCTTTCTTCCCAAGACTTGATCAAAAGAAATTTTAAAAGGAACTAACACAACCTCTCTGTTAATTAGCTGCTACTATGTCACTCCAACAAGCAGTGTAACGATCTCAAGCCAAACCATTAATCCTACTTTATAGTTAAAATCTTATAAAAAAAAATTTTATACTATTTTAGAAGCTGAAAATTCCTATCAAGTGTGCAGCCAGTTTGAGACACATCAAGCGATTGGTGTCATATTCAAGTACTCAAGCAAAGTTTACAAAGATTCGATGACAAACAACCAACTTACATAAAATTTCAGTATTTTTGAAGCTTATTCATGCCAAACCAAAGGCTGCTAACGCCTTGTAAATGCACAGCCGGGCATGCAAAAAATAAGCAACTACTAGCCTATTTGAAATGTTTAAAACAATATAGCAAAGATCTTATAATGAGCCACTAACCAGACACAACATTGGGGATCTCATAGAACCAACTCAACGCTATATCACAAGTTGTAAATATTTTGTGATCACTCAATCAAGAGAAGGCTAAACTAAACGACCAAAAATTATTTCGTTTCATAATTTTTGTGTTCATAACAAATTGATTAGAACAACTAACTCCCAAACCAAACACAACTAGTGAATCACAAAGACAAACTAAGAATCATGTAATTAATGCGGGATAGAATTTACTCAAGTTAAATCACAAGTCACAAACACACATAATCGCAAACCCATAATATCAAAATTTGTTTCCCCATTTTTATATTTTCAAAGAGACAACCATCATCCCGACTAACTACACGATAAATGATTAACAAAAATTAATACAATTTAACTAAGACGGAATACGATTTATCTTGTATGGGACAACAAAATTGAGACTCCGGCGTCAAGGTTTCTTTCCGACCACAAACTCAAAACTCCGAAGACTCATATCTTAGATCAGAACCGACAAGAAAACTGCAAATTTGAAACTTCCTGTGAATATTCCACCTGCCTCACTTGTTGTTCTCTCTGATTTTTCGTACTTTCACTGTTTTTCACTCTCTCATTTTTAACATTTTTTTTCTTCACTTCCAAGCCTCTCAATCCGATTTTTTTTTTTTCTTTTTCTAAACTCTTTTGATCCCCTTTCCCCCTTCCTGAGAGCATTTGAGGCCCTATTTATAATGTAAAATCAAAGCTTCACCAATTTGAAAAATTGGCTCTTGAATTCAAAAATAAAAGTAAAATAACAGGTCACTTCTCTGAATAGATTTGGGAGACAGAGAGGATAAGATAAATATGGCGAAGTCAAGAAACCTAACCCTCACATTTGACCTTAACTTCGAATTCATCCAAGGGCAAGTTGGGTATTAAGATATTACCAAACTTTCTCCAATGATATTGAAGGGTATTCGCGATTTTCGAGAGACTTGACAACCTCACTTGTCAGTGGAAGGTTGAAATTAGCCATTTGGATAAGGCTAGAACACTGTTGAGATGATTGATAGGGTGACAGAAATCTGCAAGCGTGAAATCTGTCTGATTTTTGGGTGGAGGAGATGGGAGATGCAGAGGAGTGGTTGGAGTTCGAGTAATCTATGGAGTTTTTGTGTGTGTGTGCGCGTCCTACTATTTATGAAGTGGTGGGTATTGTGAAGAATGAATTGATGAAGTGGATGTGGATATTGGACCGGATCTTAGGCCAATTTTTCTGTTTCTTTTGCTTACATTTATGGATACTAATTGAGTTTGAGTAAAATAAAATTGAAATTGAGTTATTGTAGGTTCAAATGTTCTTTTTCTTTTAAAATTAATTTTATCAATACTTCTTATTACCCTAAAAATTGTTTTTTTAATAATTCTGTAACTTAATATACATAAGATTAATAAGAATGTATGTATACATGTATAATAAGAGTATAATATATATATATATATATAATAAGAAAATTCACATATATATACACATATTATATAAGAACACACACAAACACACACACACACATATATAGACTCAGTATATGAATGTGATTATCAAAAAATATTTTTTATATAATTTTTGAAGTTAAAATAATTAATTATATTTAATTACAATATTTTTACAATATGATAGGAAAATAAATACTCTTTTTTTAAAATTCATGGAAATAAAATACGAATTAATTTTTTAAAAAATATTTATGGTGAATAAGCATCGAAAAATAATTAAAGGTAAAGAGCGAGCCAAAATTGGGTGTCAACAGTTGCCCCTAATTGATCGAAGATTAGTGTGAAAGTCTTTGGGCAATCATTTTGACGTAACCAGTTTTGTCTCGTGCCGAAAAGGAATTTTTAAAGATAATGGCGGAGCTCTGCCTTCTGAGCTACCTACATATCTCGAATTTCACGAGAAATCAGACCACTTGTAGTTCAAATTATAGTAAATTTTGATCAAATTTAAAAAAATTTCAGTGTAGAATTATGGTGATAATGGTTCCTTCAAAGGTGAATATAAAATTTTTAGCATGAATGAAATGAATACGAGTGCACTTATCCCTGAAATGATTATTTGGGATAGCTGAGAATGAAAAGACATTAGATAAAAATATTTGCTGAGAATTTTGAGAGAAAAAGAAATTATGAATTTTTAAAAACTGCCCCAGTGTCAAATTAAGACGGCACTAGGCTATGACACTAAGAAAAAATGAGATGATTGGGCTGAGTTGAGTTTCTTCGTCGGAATCCTTGACGTAGCTAGAGATGCTTGATATTCCGCTAGCTTATCCCAATTTGCTGCTAAGAGGGTAGATCTACGTTGTAGTGTGTTGTCCCGTAAAACATGTATAAAGGATGAAAAATACCTATTGTTCAAAATTATAAATTGAAATTGTATTGTAAAAAGTAGAGTTGAGATATTCAAACTAGTATTATGATCTCCATTTGTGGAGGCCTCCGATTGGCGGGGCAATAACTGAAATGTAAAGAGCCTTCATCAGCTGAGTGATTGTTGTAGAATAAAGCCATCTGACTGGCGAGCAGTTGAAGAATAATGTAACGACCCGAGACTACCCCTTAGTCGTCACACGGTGCTTGGAACCACAAGTGATCTCAAGCCAACCCATGAACTGGCATACTGTTAAGCAACTGAATTATAACATAATAAATAACTATTCAGCTATGTGGAAATATAATCATACTGAAAATCTAAAATAAATACAATATTGATAAAGCTTTACAAACTGATAAATCTGAAGGAAGAAACTGAAATTTACATGACTGACACTGACTGACACTGACTGACATCTATGAAGCCTCTACTATACTAACTATAGATAGTTGGGACATGCCTCCAACTACCACTAATCAATACACATGGAAAATAAATAAACTGTACATAAACTAAAACTGTCTGGAGTTCCCGAAGTAGGAGAACTCATCACCTTCTGTCTGGAATCTACAAGTGTCTGATCGTGATGTGCGAGCTACAATTAGTACCTACATTATGAAATAATGTAGCCACACAGACGTATATGTGGATCAGTACTTCTGGAATGTACTGAGTATGCAGGGGTGAATGCAATAAGTAAAACTAATTTCAGACGTAATCACAAAACATGCATGCTAAGTGTAAGTAGACTCACCAATAGGCTGGCATAAACTGAAAACTGAAATATGTTAAAGCATGAGTGACAAACATTTTCTGATAAGATGGTGAATCTCTACACTTAGTTTCTGTAAAGTTTACTTTAATGATATAAGCATATTTGATGCTGGGATATGATAAAACATGAATGCTGTATGAATACTGGGTCTGAAACTACGTGATGAAGACGGAAATAAATTGAGGATCTGAATATACACTCACATTGAGCACAGATGCATAAACATACTAATACTAACTTATCTGATTAACTAAATGATTGATATCTGAATACTGGTCATGTAAGACTGAACTATACTTAGTCTGAATAACTGGACTGAAACTGTTGAGTACTATGCATATGAGGTAAGGACTGACTGAGTAACATGAGATAACAGAGTCTGAATGCGTGTAAACTGTATTATTTGAGAATGCAAGAACTAGCGTATAACATGATTCTGAAATAGTCTGTAAACTAAGGTACTGAAATACTAATAATTGAATAACTGATAATTGTACGCTATCGTCAAGCAAACCTAAAATTGAAATGAGTTACTGATCTGATTACTTGACTGAGACTGTAACTGAGACTGTAACTGGGACTGTAACTGAGACTATAACTAATACTCATAATAGAACTGAATACTGAGTTTTGATAACTAAGTAACTAATAGCTGCGACTACTGATAACTGAGTTGCTGATAACTGGATGACTATTTCTGACAGTCCTGATTTGGTAGAATTGAACTGAGTTCTATACTGAGTCTGAAACTAAAACTAAAACTAAAACTGTAGGAGTATTTATCTAACCGATATGCCCCTCTTTGAATGGATTGGGGTCCAACTCGTAACCCCAGTTGGAAGGGTATCAGTATCGTGCCACGGGTAAATACAAGTTGAAGAGTCACCCTTAATATGGCAGGTGCTCTGAATGAGAACAGTGGTACCCTTAATATGGCAGGTAAAACACCTCATCAACCCTCAATCTGGCAGGTTGATGTCTCAACCTACACTGGCTACGTAGTTCTGAAACACAAGGACTGCTTCTAAGGATCACATCCTCTACTGGCAGGTGAGTCCCCATCCTAGGGTTTACTTGGTGCTAAATGCTACTCCCAACTAAATAGACACTGAACAAATTTCTAAACTGTACTTGGTTGGACTGAACTGTTACTGATCGTGTTAACTGACTGAACTGTACTGAGTTTGCTGAGTTTTGATGTCTGACTAAATATACTGAGTTCTGTACTGACTGAATACTACTAATTATGACATTACTGAAACTATTCTGTAACTACTGTAGCTCTAGGTAAACAACTAGATTTTTGGGTATTGAATACCTCCAGGATTCGATAGCATGGAAAGTAAAGCATATCATGATCTTGGAAAGCATAACTATAGTCAATTGTTCGTAATTCATTCACTGAGATATTTTATCAAACACTTGGAGGTTATGGACTTGTACATGAATGAGAACACATGGTAACGTTTCATGATTACCCTATTCAATTCACATGGGCATTCTATCAAGCACGTGGAGATTAACACTTTAATATGGGGCAATTCGCCAAACACATGGGGATCATGAACTTGGACATGGGAATATCCTAAAAATAAGAGCATAGCATGATTACATAACTAAAATCATGAATTGGGGAATTCACATGTAATTTGCTTGAAATAGGGCATGAGTATTCCATCAAATCATGTAAAGTTCATAACTTGAACATAAGAATGTCTTAGTCATGAGAAAATAATGGAGTTACATGGCAAAATTCATAACTTGGGGATTCTTTTTGAAATTGACTTAACATGATATGGGAATTTCATCAAACATATGGAAGGCATGAATTTAAAACATGGGGATATTGATAAACATCATGAATTTAGGATCTATCATGGAATTTACTTGAATAAAGTATGAAAAATTCAAATTCATAGCATGAGGAATTTAAAATCTTGCATAGAATCATACATGGGCTGAATTGAATTAAAAACATCATGAAAACATGAAATTCAACCTTTCTTGAACATACAAAATACTATAATAATGGAAAAATTCATTCTTTAATTATAAGAAAAGGATTTTTGGGCTCCATGGGTGAAAGAGGACCCATGGATGAACTCCCACATACCTTAAAGATTTAATCTTGAAGGAGAGACAGAATTTTGAAAACCTTCTTGAATTAGAAAACTTGAGTTCTTGCTTTTCTTGAAGAAAAATTGATGAAGTTCATGGTGTTCTTGAGGAGGCTAGGATTTTTCTTTGAGAGAAAAGATGAATAATTGAGTATATATTGCTTTTAGGGGCTGAAATTAAGTGTTATGTACGGATTTGGGTGAGGGGAAGTGACCAAAGTGCCCCACACCCTTTAAAAACTGAATTAGCGTATGAAACAGTTCCGTAATGTGCTGGCCAACGTGTCGCATCACTATCGCGTCGGCTTACTGCCTCACTCGAGAAATGCCATAACTTTTCGTTCGGGTATCGAATTTAGACAAAATTGGTATCGTTGGAAATCTAATTCAATTATCTACAATTTGATAGGTCTTGAGCTGCAAAATTTTACGTTTATAAAAAGTTATACACGTTTAAAGTAGACCCTTGTAGAGTCGAATGCCAAACTTTGGACGAATCAAAGGCTCTAACTCAACTTTGTTCTAAGTGATTCTTATGATCATTTTTCACCTCTAAAGCAAATCAAACATGAGGATAAAGATCATGAAACTCATATTTACATGGAAATAATTTAGATCATAGCTTATACACGTAGTAACGATGGTTCAAAGACTAGCCCAAACATGCAGGGTATTATAAATAAACCATCCAACTGGCGGGCAATTGTTAAGTAATAACAACCATCCAACTGGCGGGTAGTTGTTGAGAAATAAATACCTTCTGACTGGCGGGTGATGTTTAAAGAGTAAAGCCTCTGACCGACGGGGCAACTGCTTTAAAAGTAACAACCTCATCTTGGCCAGGTGACCTTTGATCTGAATTAAGCGATAGTATTGTTGTTGGGATTTGATGCTACGATGATAGTGGATTTCTTCCTACCACTATAGTGTATTTAGATGCATTTTCTATGATAGCAAGCTTTCTGACGCGCTTGCTACGGTGTGAGTTTCTGATTGATAGACTGTGCTCTATTTGCTGAAATGCGATTCTTCGATATGGCGGAGCATTGCTTTGCTTATGTACATTTTTTGATTTGCGGTAGGGTGTTCCGCTTGATGGTGTACAACTCTCAATATGGCGGAGAGTCGTATTGCTCATTCACATTCTTTTATATGGATGAGGGTCGCTTTGCTTGCTTATGTACAATCTTTGAAATACGAAATTCGACCTCATTTACTTATGTACAGTCCTCAAAATGCGAAAGCTTGATTTTGTTTGCTCATCTATAGTCCTTGAAATACAAAAGCTTGACTTTGTTGAAGTTAGACAATATTTTTTGATTGACGGAGTTATTCGACACAATTAGACTTTTATTCTTTGATTGGCGAAGTTATTTAACGTAGTCAGGTGTCTAGCTCCAATCGGCGGAGTTTTTCGAAAGAAGTGAAATAGCCTAATTTTTCTACGAGGATCCTCGTCTTCGTCGCCTTTGACCTAGGTATTTAAAATGTACCTGCAAAATAATTTGAATAAAATTCTAAGATCTTTTGAGGATTAGTGTAAATGTATGTAAAAATAAAGTAGGGAAAGAATACTTTGGCTCATGTCATAGTGATAAGCCGCATGATATCCCCCATTCTGTCCAAAAGCTTGACTCAATATCATCCCTTCCAATTCCTATTTTCCTGTTCTCAATGAAAAATTCTTAGTTGGGAGGGAAGTGTTGATTTGTGTAGACTTGAGGATCCTGGCTTTGTTTATGGAATCCTTCAACACTTCCTTGGCTGTTCGATCATTCCCAAATCTATAGTTTTGGTAGGTGGGAAAGTAGGAGAGTATTTTGAAATACATACATATATATATATATATATTCACAAATATTACGTATACATTAAGTATATGTAGTAATGCTCTATCGTTTTTAGATTATGACATGTTCTGAAGTCCATTAAGCATCCATTCTCAATTGTGACCCACACAACTTTATGTTTTGGGTGGGTCTCCTCCAACTTTGTCGATGCTACGATAACTCTGGCCGTGAGATTGCTTATATTCTGGGTCTATGCTATGAGAAAAAGGGGATTTTCCTAAAGGTAAGACCGAACCTTTTAGGTTTCCTACGTATCCTCAAAATAGGAACCCGATCTATACGTAGTTCAATACAAGAGGTAATGTAAGATAATGCAATGACCAGTCTTGGCTCAGGATGCCTACATATCCAAATTGAATCAGGTCAGGCAGTAGTTCAATATAATTATAGAGTAAAATATGAAGGAACCAAATTCGATGAGGATTGCCTTCATTTCCCGCCGAGAAAAATCAGGTCGAGTGTAGTTCCGAATACATGAAAGGATGATTTTTTTGGGGGTGGGGGATTCTAAGGTAAATCATCCCATCATAGGAAGTCAGGCTAATACGTAGTTCTATATACATTAGAGAACATGCATAAGTACAAGGAAATAACAACTAATCCTAATGTCTTCAAATGTAGTACTTCTTGACGACGTCTGAATTGATCGGCTTCATGCTTACCGTACCATCCATATCTGCAAGGATTACTGCCCATCATGAGATACTCAGTGAACTATGTAAGGACCCTTCCAATTTAGTACAAATTTCCCTTTAGCTTCATCTTGGTAAGAAAATATCTTCTTTAATACCAATTGTCCTGGTGTGAATAGACCAGGCTTGAATTTCTTATTGAACACCATAATCATTTTATTTTGATAGAGTTGACCATGATAGACTGTGTCTAATATCTTCTTATCAATGAGCATCAGCTGTTCGATCCTACTACAAATCCTTTCAGTGTCATCTAGACCAACCTCCTGGATGATTCTCAATGAAGGTATCTCCACTTCTGCAAGTATCGCTGCTTCTGAACCATAAACCAACATTTAAGGAGTTGCCCCAGTAGAAGTTTGGATTGTGGTGCGATAGCCGAGTAAAGCATATGGCAGCTTTTCATGCCTTCCCTGTTAGCTTCCACTATCTTCCTCAAGATTCTCTTCATATTCTTATTTGCAGCCTCAACTGCTTGATTATTTTTGGTAGATATGCGTTGGAGTTTTGATGAGATATCTTACACCTTTCACAAATTTCTCTCTTAAAGTAACTATTGAGATTAACCCCATTATCTGTTATGTTGACTCTTAAATCCCAAATCAACAAATTAAGTTATTGCGAATGAAATCTGCTATGACTTTCTTATTCACGGCCTTGTATGTTGAGGCTTCAACCCATTTTATGAAATAGTCGATAACAAATAAGATGAAATGGTAACCATTGGGTGCGTGAGGCTCTATGGGTTTAATAATATCCATGCCCCAAGCAACTAATGGACAATGAGATCCCATTACATTGATCTCATTTGGCGAAACCCGTATAAAGTCTTCATGAACTTGACATTGGTGGCATTTTTGCATGTATCAAATGCTATCTCTCTTCATGGTCATCCAAAAGTATTCGGCTCTCAAAGTCTTCTTTGCAAGCATAAAACTATTCATGTTAGGTCTACAAGTTCCTACATGTATCTTTTCCAACAATCTTGAGGCTTCCATGGCATCGACACATCGTAGCAATCCTGAGTCCTGAGTCCTTCTATACAAGATTTCCTTATTGAGAAAGAAGTGATTGGCCATCCTTTTAAAGTCCTCTTCTGCTTGCTAGTAGCGCTTTCTGGATATTTTCCTACTTTGAGTAACCTTTTGATGTCATAGTACCACGACTTTTCATTAGGTTCTTCATCCACATGAAACAGTATGTATGTTGATCGTGTATCTCCACCTTGATGGGATCGATGTAATTCTTATCTGGATGCTGAATCATTGAAGATAGTGTCGCCAAGGCATCGACAAACTCATTTTGAATTTGAGGGACATGTTTGAACTCTCTTTGTGAATCTCTTACTCAACTCCTTAACACATTGCACATAAGGATGGATTTTGACATTCTTGGTGGTCATTCTCCTTATACACGGTGGATCAACAAATCTGAATTTCCTATCACCAAGAGTTCTTTGATGTTCATGTCCACTACTATCCTAAGACTGAGAATGCAAGCCACATATTCTACTATATTATTTATGCAAGGAAACCTAATTTTTGTTGAGATTGGATATTGTTTACCTGTTTTTGAAACCAGAAATGCTCCAATTTTGACTCATGTAAGGTTCAACACTCTATTAAAGAATATTCTCCATCCATCATATGGCTCTGAGATATCTTCTCCTGCAAACAACGCCTCTTTATCAGGAAAGTAGGTCTTGAGCGGCCTGTAATCTTTATCCACTGGATTTTCCATGAGGTGATCAACCAAAGCTTGCCCTTTGATGGTTTTTTGTGTTACGTATACAATATCAAACTCACTCAACAAAATTTGCCACTTCAACAATTTTTCCATAGGGATTGATTTTTTAAATATGTACTTGAGTGGATCCATCCTTGAAATTAAGTACGTGGTATACACGGATAGGTAGTTGCTTAAATTTTGCGCAGCCCAAGTCAATGCAACAAGTTTTCTCCAATAATGTATACCTTGATTCATATGGTGTAAACTTCTTGCTCAGGTAGTAAATGACTTGCTTTTTCTTTCCTGTTTCATCATGCTGCCCTAACACACATCCTAATGCATTATCGATAACAGATAGATACAACAACCATGGCTTTATGCATTCCATTAGAAGCAATATCAGTGGGTTGGATAAGTACTCCTTGATTTTTTTAAAAGCCCTTTGTCACTCTTTAGTCTATCTAGTGGCGACAACCTTTTACAGTAATTTAAATATTGGTTCACAAATTATCGTGGACTGGGCTATGAACCAACTGATGTAATTGAGTCTTCATAAGAATCTCATTACATCCTTTTTGGTATTAGGGGGTGGTAAGTCTTGGATTGACTTTATCTTGGATGAATCCAACTCTATACCTCTCCTACTAACAACGAATTCCAATAACTTTTCTGTGAGAACTCTAAAGGCTATTTGGCTGGATTCAACTTTATGTCGTACCTTCGCAGCCTTTTGAAGAATTTTCATAAATTATCCAGGTGGTTTGAATTATTTTTAGACCTGATAACAACATCATCCATATGCACCTTGATCTCTTTGTGAATTATATCGTGAAAAAGGGTAGTCATGGCCCTCATGTAAATTGTACCGATGTTCTTGAGTCCAAATGACATCACCCTATAACAGTACACTCCCCACAGAGTGATAAAAGTTGTCTTCTCTACATCATCTTCATTCATCAAAATTTGATGATATAATGCAAATCAATCAACAAATGACTGCAATTCTTATTTTGCACAATTATCAATAAGAATATGAATGTTTGGGAGAGGAAAATTATCCTTTGGACTGGCCTTGTTGAAATCCCAATAATCTATGCATATTCTTATCTTCCCATCCTTTTTTGGTACGGACACAATATTGGCCAACCATGTGGGATAATTGTTGACCCTCACGACGTTAGCTTATATCTGCTTGGTCACCTTTTCCGTGATTCTTAAACTCAAATCGGGTTTGAATTTTCCCATCCTTTGCTTCACCGATGGACATGCAGGGTTAATGGTCTGTCGATGCAAGACTATATCAGTTTTCAAACCTAGCATGCCTTCATAAGATGAAGCAAACACATCGATGTATTGCTTGAGAAATTTTATCAACTCTTGCTTTCTTTCAACCTCCAAGTGTATGCTGACACGTGTTTCCCTTAACGTATCTTCACCACCCAAATTGATGACTTCAGTTTCATCCATATTAGGCTTTTTTTGACTTTCAAGTTGCTCTACCTTGTGCGGTAGGTTTTCGAGCATCATGCTTTCATCGTACTCTTCATACTCTTGCTCATCGCTAATATTTTGATCAACGAATTTGTTAATGTCATAATCGTGGAATAATGATTTTGATTAATATTTGCAATGAAAAGTGTAAAAAGTGAGTAAAGTAAATAGATATTAAAAATAGGTAAATAAGTTCTGAAAATATGGGCTTTTATTAATAGGAAAGCACTGGGCTTTGGCAAGAGACGAGTAGCAAAAAGAGCTTCATCATGATTCAAGGCTTAATTGATCATGCAAAAAAGAAATTTTAAAAGCGACTACAATTCCACACTACCAAGACTCTTGTTGAAACATGGATGGGCTGATGGTCCAATTCTGCAAGTCTTCTCCAGGTTCAGTATCAAAGATGGTAAGCTTCTTGAAATTCATCTCTGGTTCTCCTTCGATCACGACCATACATAGATTTCCTATTCCCTCAATGATGTCTTCATCAACTACTTTCTCTTAAATTTGGACTTAGGCTGGCATGAACACCATCACTCGTGATCCTTCATTATAGACTCCTCCAGAAGCGGGCTTATATCCAAGATCTGTGGTACCTCTTTTATGTTTCAGTTGTATTGGCTCAATTATACCACCATCTTTTGGTCCTAGTCCTATCTTGGGATGATACCCACACTTCAGCATCTCCGACCCAACCATCTTTGCAGCACTCGATATTTTTACTTTAACTGTCTCAATCTTCTCGTCGATCTTTACAGCTTGCATGATCTCTAGGGTATGGAAAATGACTTCTTCTAACTCCTCAGTGACTGGAATTGAATTGACAGAATAAATAGGATGATTGAGCTCCCAATGGACAGTAACTTCTATGCGACCCCACTCAAACTTTACACACTGATGGAGAGTGGAAGGAATGACTCTTGGAACGTACAACTATGGCCTTCCCAACAATAGGTTGTAACTAGATGACATATCCATCACCTGAAATAAGTTGGGAAATTCAACTTGTCGTATCTGCAATATCAGGTAAATTTCTCTGATGACACTCCTCTGTGATCCATTAAATGCTCTGACCTTCACCTAAATCTCCCTTATATCTTCTATGTTTACGCCCAAATTCCTTAGAGTGGAGAATGGACAAATGTTACAACCTGAAACACCATCGATCAAAACCTTATTCACAATCTTATCATGATATCTGACTGCGATACGAAGTGCTTTATTATGCGCGACCCCTTCTGACGGTAGTTCATCATCATGGAAAGAGACCTTATTTGCTTCTACCATTCGTCCGACCACTGTAGCCAAAATTTCACTTGTGGTGTACTTCGGTATGTTAACCTCACATAACACTTATATCAAAGCATTTCTATGGGCTTCAGAACTCATAAGCAAGGACATAATGGATATTTGGGCCAATGTCTTCTTTAGTTGATCTTCAACTGAATAGTCCCTGGGTTGCATCTTTTTCCAAAATTCTATGGCTTCAACATCAGTAATATTCCTTTGCGGGTTCTGCTCTTTCCTGGGAATCCCTTGATTTAGATCTCCTGGAGTGTAACACCTTTTCGACTTGGTCATCCCCTTAGCTATAACATCATCTATTAATTTTTCCTTGTCTTTAGCTCGATAATCCCATGGGATGCTTTAGCATCATAATTGGGCTTTCCAGTGGTTATAGTCATCACCATGACTCTTGGTAGGTAAGTTTGAACAGTCAGAGACTCCCTTAACTGAAGTGTGACAAAAGGTTGTGCTGGGGATGTAGTGGGGACTTCTTTTGTATTCCATGCAGGCACAATAAATTTCTCCAAGTCATTCTCTTCCTCCAAAGTAATCATGTTGACTTCTTGATTTCCATGATTTGGCAAGAGGTTATTGTTTATATTTGGAACCGCGGTGGTGCACTTGATTACTCCCTTTCTAATTGGAGACTCAATCTGATTCTTCAAACCATAACGCTCTTTCGTGTCATGCCCCTAGACTCTTGAGTGACAAGTGTATCGCTTATTGCCATCAAATTTTTTAGAGGTAGGGTCAGGTGTTTTTTCTTCGATCAGATATAACAATCCTTCTGCCCTCAATCTTTCAAACAAATGAGCCAATGGTTCAGTAATTGGTGTGTAGGTGTAGGTATTTCTTTCTTTGATATTTAGACGTGGTCTTTGCACATAAGTTGGTCTATTCTGGTGAGTTGGAGTTTGGACAAAGGCATATGGTCTTGGTGGATTTTGGTATACCAGAGCTCGAGGTGGATTGTAATGTGGCTGAGTATTGTACACTAGAATGTTCTCGACAATTTTGGGGTTATTAAGGTAACAGTAAGAAGAATTTTTGGGCTGGTAGTATGGATAGATGAGACATCTTATTTCTTCTTCTTATTACTACCAATGGAACCAAACTGTTTGGCCTTACTTGCGGCTTGCTATGAAACCATAGACTAAATCTTTCCCGACCTGGTGCCTTCTTCTATGAAATCTCCCATCTTGACCAGTTCTGCAAATTTTTGGCCCATCATTGACATCTTCTTGTCAAAATAAACACCCTCCTGAGCTCGGATATAATACTTGAAGAGATTACTTTGATCCAATGGAGGCTGGATCCTAGCAGCCACAATCCTACATTGCCACACATATTCTTGAAATGATTCTAAGGGTTTCTTCTGTATGTTAGCCATGAGAACCTATCTGGGTTTTTCTCGGTACTAAACCTGAAGCGGTTTATAAAGTATTCAACCATTCTTGCCAGTCAAGCCATTTACGAGGGTCTTATCGAGTCTACCAAGTCAAAGCTTCCCCTAACAGACTTTGAATGAACAACTTTATTCTCAACTTATCATTCCTTCCTACGCTGACCAACTTGTCACAATAGGCCCTTAGATGTGCATGCGGGTCACCCTTTTCATCAAACACATCAAACTTTGGTGGTTTGTACCCGACTAGCATATCGATGTCTGGATAAATACACAAGTCATCATAGTCCAAGCTTTCAGTTTCTCTTGTGACTTGCATATTTCTAAATGCCCTTTTTAGGATTTCAAGCTGAGCTACTATCGACCCTATTATGCATCCTTTCCTAATCCTGTATACCGATCAACCTCATAGGGAACCTTAACAACTACGTATGTTGTGAAAGTTGGAGCTTTAGTAGCATATATCGATGGGATAAGTATCTCACAGGTGGCATTGCCTCAGGTATGTATTTCCTTCTTGGTTAGACTGGAATGGTAATGTTTTGAGTAGGAAATAGAAGATTAGGCGTAACTCTGGTAGTGGGTTGAGGAACAAATGGTGCTTGAGTGTGTGAAAGTGGATTTGTTAGGTTAATTAAATCGACCGAGGGTAGTTCGATATCTGGAGCCTGGAATTGAGTGGGAAAGGTAGCCACTGTAAGTTTGGTCAAGTGCCGTATTTGATGTAGTTCTTGTTTTAGGATTTCAGTTTCTTGTGCCATGTTAGCCATTTGTTCATCGTTCTGGGTGTCTAACAACTTTTGAGAGTTTTCGGCATTATCCACTGGTATCATTGCGGTCTTGTCCTTGTTAGTCATTTTTTCTTTAGATCGAAGGTTGTATTGAGATTTTTCTAGTTTGCGAGTCGATACAAATCAATTTTATTTTTTTGGGGACTAATAATCCAAAAGAAAATGAAGAAAAAAAGAAAAGGAAACTCTGTCAGTTTGGGAGATGTTCAAAATCTAACAAGTATGTAACACATATATACGCAAAGTTGGCAACATTCCAAACGCATCCTAATATATATCCTCTTTTTTATGAAGGTGGGCCTATAATGCAAGTATGATTGATTGATCTAAAGTTAAATCATTCTCAAATTCAGGATGAATGCGCCTTTATTAATATTAGGGGAGGGAGTGGAGAGCCCCGAGTTACAAAGGGAAAAACCTTGAACTAAAGATTAAATGATGATAGGCATATTGCCATAGAAACATCAGCGTAGGTCATGTAAGATATTTTAGGGAAAACAAAAGATAAAAGAAAAAAGTACAAACATCAAGATAGGTCGTGCAAGACCTTTTGGGAATCAAGGACAGTAAATGGATCCTAAGGCCATGCGGGAGGGGGGGATCATCGTCATCATCATACAGGTCATAGTAGTGCCCAAGGTGGTATTTCAAGGACCCATCTGGATGATACCCCTAGTAATCTCTGTCCTCCTCCTCATTGAATCATATTGGTCCATACTCTTCTTCCTCTGGATCCTCTTCTATTTCTTCTGTCAACTCTCCTTCTTGTTCTTCTATTTTATCCATCAGATCTTCCTCTGGGTCTTCTTCTGGATCTTCTTCCATCCCTTCTTCAGATTCATTATCCACTGCAGGGACAAGATAGTCCATCGATCTTGGGATTACCTATTGGTACTGGCGGTGGATATGGGTATGAGGTGCAGAACCTAGTCCCAAATTCGATCCGCCCTGTAAATGTCTGCAATTCGCTAGAGTGATTCTTAGCTTGGTTGGGCCAAAATCCCTCCCGACATATACCATGTATAGTATTCTAGGGTGCCGTATGGATTTACTCCCATGCCTGATCTTAAAATTTACCCCCATCCATCGATTGGATTTCTGAGTTTTTTGATGGGGATTCTTCCTTCGTAGTATCCCTCCGCCAATGCCTTGTTTGACCATAGGGGATCATTTTGGATCATGCCGAACTTTCAGAGAACCATCAATGGTGCATATGGCTGGATCCCTTACAACCCAATAAATTCAAGAAAGTAACAATAATGCCTCTTCAATATTGCCCAGTTGTTGATCCACGGTAGTCTCTATTGGATAAGGTTATCAGTAAGGTGGGTTAAAAAGTGCGCCATTGATCTTCATTGTTTGGAATGTCCCACATAGGTATCTTGAGTAAGTGGCTACGGATTTGGTTGCATTCCAACTCTCTGATGCCATTATGCATATTTCTTCGACAAAAATATTTCAACGCCCATACTTTATGAAACACTTTAGTTTTTGGACCGTAGAAAATCTCATGGAATTCTGATCTCTAGACCAAATATGACTCATAGGTATGAGATGCATGATGGGGTACGAATGGTATGGTCCTATGGTATGCTGACCAGTGTTAGTTTGTGGGATGGATTTTGGTTACTGAAATGGGTACGACTTAGGGGTACGAGTCATATTGGTGGCTATGGGTCATTTGGTTCCTTAACTTAATCTTAGACTTGGTTACTTAGGTAGGATATGAGTACGAGTGGCTCACCATGAGCTGTAATCTAGGGTATGAATCGTACTAGGGACTCGTATGGTAAACAATGTTCAATTCCCCAAGTATTTTATTTTGCCACGAATACGGGTCATGGATACAGATCGTATGCTATGGTTACGACTTAGTTAGATGAGTCGTATACTAGACAGTGTTTGATACAAGGGTTGAGGCATGGATACAAGTGGTAGATACCAATCGTATTGAGAGGGTATGACTCGTGAGGGCCAGTCGTATCCCTGTGGTGGGATTTTGTGCAACTTAAGTGGGGGTATTTTGGATATTTCCTTACTTATCCTAATAAGGACCCATGACTTATAACCTACTTGGGAGGATATTTACCTTATTATTCTATTCATTAACCCTTAAAAAATCCTCCTACATAGTGATTGACTCAGGGATAACACTTGGACTGAAGTGGTGATCTTCCATCCTTTCGGAAGGATCCATTTCATGTTATGGATACTTTTTAACATTTTGACTTTATTTTGGATATTGGTTTTATCTATGGTTAGGGACATGTCCTAATAGAATTTCATTGCTAATTTGGATAGAGGTTTTGTGGTACTTCTATGGGTTGGTATGGACGGGATTAGTATAGGTGTCAGCCTTGGCATTGGAATAGGCTGGGAGACTGGCATCATCGGATATAATTTCTCACTATTCTGTCATATTACATTTTGGGAATAATTATATTATATTTTGGAATGTCTTTGGTTGTGGCCTAATTTATGGCCTTGTTTGGTGTAGTTTGACAAGGTTAGATTATTGGTATAGGATGGTTGGACTCGGTTAGGTTGGTCATAGCTGTGATCTATTTCTAGAGTCTTTGTGTGAGCAGTTACACTATTATGTTACATGCTCAAAATTCAGCCAACTCAGGGAAGACGACTAGCGGTTGGGTTGAGTAATGGGGGTGGTCTCTGGTCCTGGTCAAACTTAGGACGCCCATTACAACAAAGACCTAGGTCAAGTCGTGTAAAGTTGGTATCAGAGACTATGTTCATGGTCAATTGAGAGTCCACGAAGCCATGTCGAGTAGTGTTTTTTTAGGGGTGTGTAATGTGCCATACTCATAAGGGAGAGGCTACAAGGCATTTGGGAATGTTTTACTTTCTTGGTATTCTATCTTCAAGCTTGAATTCTCAGTTTTAGAATCTTCTCTAATCCTTGTTTTTTTATCTTTCAGATCATGCCTTATAGATCTAGATCACAATAAAATTCTTTTATCCCATCTGGGGGTAATGCCAAAAGGGTGCATCCTACTTTTGGGGTTCATCTTCGATCTCACTGTCCTATCCTTAATACTTTTGAAGTTTCATCGGTTTCTACTTGTTCTCCTCAAGGAGAGGTGACTAATATGGAATTTTGTCGGTTTATTCATTCTATTGCTAAATTGGTTGCTACTCAGGCTGAGCGGGATGTGTGTAGTGCTTTGTCTGCTGAGGCCACAAGGTTTGGCTAATTTATGAAGATGGGTCCTTTCACTTTTTTTGGAGTAAAAGTGGAGGTGCATCCACAAGGCTTCTTAGATGAAATGGAAAAGATATTCTAGGTGATGTAGGCTATCAATGTGGAGAGGGATAAACTTTATAGCTTATCAACTTAAAGACATTGCATATCAGTGGTATGAGGAGTGGGACACAGATAGATATGATGTAGAAGAGAAAGGGTTGTGGGATACCTTTTCTAATGCCTTTTTGGTTCAGTTCTTTCCCCAAGAGTTGAGAGAAGCAAAGATGGAGGAGTTTGTGAACCTCAAGCAGGGGAGGATATCTGTCAAGGAATATGTCTTGAAGTTTCACCAGCTGTCAAGGTATGCTCCTTATTTAGTGGCTGACATACGGGCAAGAATGAGAAAGTTTGCTTCTGGGTTGAATCGGGATTTGATTTTGGAGAGCAAGACTGCCTTGCTGATTAAAGATATGGACATCTCTAGGTTGACTGTTCATATGCAACAAGTGAAAGATGCAAAGAGAAAGCAAGTAGAGTTTAGAGATAGGCAGGGTTAGATAAAAAGGTTCTCTAATCAGGGAGGTACTCAGTCTCAGGGTGGTTGAGATGGTGGCAAATAGCAGAAAAAGAAGTGGAGGAGTTCTGGTTCCTACTCTACTGCTAGTGCTCCTTATCAGTCGGGTGACAGGTGTTATCATGGTAGTGATAATTCTCGGGCACAGGGTGCCCAATATCAGGCGATTAGAGGTCAGTCAGTTTCTTCATGTCCTTCTTGTCAGTTCTGTGGTCATCCTCATAGAGGTTATTGCGATAAAGGAAAGGACAAATGCTTCAAGTGTGGCCAGGTAGCCCATCGGCTCAGGGATTGTCCGATCAATTAGGTTGCTATGGGGGCGAATAAGATTCCTGTGGCTTCATCTTCTTCTCCTGTACTTGATCTTGTGGCATCTGTTTCTGCTTCTGGTTCTAGTGTTGGTTGGAACAGGTTGTATACTTTAACGTCCCAACAGGAATTTAAGGTGTCACCTGATGTCGTTACTGGTACGTTACAACGTTTCTCTCGTGATGCATATTATTTACTTAATCTGGGGTCTACTCTCTTCTATGTGACTCCTTATGTAGCTATATCTTTTTTTTCTAATCCAGAAGTTATTTTGGATTTTTTTTCTATTTTTACCCTGATAGATGACTCGAGTATTGCTAAGAGAGTCTGTTGGTGGTAAACAAACCTTGGTGGATCTGTTTAAGTTTGATATGGTGGATTTTGATGTTATTTTGGGTTTGGACTAGTTACACTCTTGTTACGCGTCTTTGGATTATTAGACCCGTAGGGTTATCTTTAGGTTCCTTGGTGATCCGGTTATAGAATGGGAGGGTGTTTCTTTAGCTCCTAAGGGTAGGTTTGTTTCTTATCTTTGAGCTCAGAGGTTAATCTCCAAAGGTTGTTTTAATCACTTGGTCAGGGTTAAAGATTCTAACTCGAAAGGTCCTTCTTTTTCAGTCAGTTCTTGTGGTTGATGAGTTTCCAGAGGTCTTTCTGGATGATCTTTCTGGTGTTCCTTCGGATAGGGAAATAGAGTTTGGTATTGATTTGCTTTCGGTCACTCATATAATTTCTATTCCTCCATATAGAATGGTTCTAGTTGAGTTAAGGAAACTCAAGGAGCAACTTAAGAATCTTCTGGATAAGGGGTTTATTCATCCTAGTGTATCTTATTGGGGTGAACCGGTGTTGTTTATGCGCAAGAAGGATGGTTCCCTTCAGATGTGCATTGACTACTGGCAGTTGAATAAGGTGACGGTCAAGAGCAAGTATCCTTTTCTAGGGATAGATGATTTGTTTGACGAATTGCAAGGTGCCAAGTTCTTTTCTAAGATATATCTTCTCCAAGTGTGTGATTTAGTAGAACGTTGTGACTTTCTTGAGTCATATTATTTTTAGTGAAGGGATCATGGTGGATCCACAGAAGGTTGTTGTGATGAAGAGGTGGCCTAGACCTATGACTCCATCTAATATTTGGAGCTTTATAGGTTTAGCCAGGTATTATAGGCGGTTTGCGGAAGGCTTTTCGTCGATAGCTGCTCCTTTGACTAAGTTGACTCAGAAGAAGGTTTAGTTTACTTGGTCTGATGCTTGAGAAGGAAGTTTCGAGAAGTTGAAGGATAAGTTAACTTTGGCTCTAATTTTGACTTTGCCGAAAAGCAATGATGTGTTTGTGGTTTATTGTGATGCATCTCGGGTAGGGCTTGGTTTTTTGTTGATGCTGCATGGGAAGGTGATTACCCATGCTTTCAGGCAGTTGAAGGTACATGAGAGGAATTATCCTACTCATGATTTGGAGCTGTTGGCGGTTGTGTTTGCTTTTAAAATATGATGGTATTATTTGTATGGTGTCCACGAGGATATCTTTTCTGATTATAAGAGTCTACAGTATGTATTCACCCAGAAAGAACTTCATCTCAGGCAGAGAAGATGGCTTGAGCTTCTCAAGAATTATGATATGAGTCTTCATTACCACCCAAGTAAGGCTAATATGGTTGCTGATGCTCTTAGCAGGTTATCCATGGGGAGTTTGGCTCATGTGGAGGAAGAAAAGCGGGAATTTGTGAAGGATATTCATCGCTTGGCTAATTTTAGAGTTCGTCTCTTAGACTCCAAGGATAGTAGTGTGGTGGTGCAAGAAGTGGTTTGATCCTCTCTTGGTGCGGAGATTAAGGAGAAACAAGTTCTGGATCCTGTCTTGATAAAAATCAAGAGTAAAGTGGGTGCATAAAAGGTAGTGGTGTTTGAGATCAGTAGTTATGGTACTTTACGGTACCAAGAGAGGTTGTGTGTTTTAGATGTCGATGGGTTGCGACAAAGGGTTTTGGCTGAGGTACATGAGTCACGCTATGTTGTTCATCCTGGCTCGACTGAGCTATATCATTATCTCAAGGAGATCTATTGATGGAATGGTATCAAGAGGTATGTGGCTGATTTTGTGGCTAAGTGTATGGTGTGTTCACAGGTTAAGGTTGAGCACATGAAGCTAGGAAGATTGTATCAAGAAATTGATTTGTCTGAATGGAAGTGGGAAGTGATCATTATGGACTTCGTTTTCAGTCTTCCTTGGACTCAGAGTCAATATGATTCGATTTGGGTCATCATGGATAGGATGACTAAGTATGTGTACTTTTTACCAGTGCAGACTACCTTTTCAGTGGAGGATTATGCGTCGCTGTATCTTTAGGAGACTGTGAAGTTGCATGGGGTGCCTGTTTTAATTATTTTTGACTGTGGCATGCAGTTTACATCTCACTTTTGGCGATCTTTTCAGAAAGGGTTGGGGACTAAGGTGAGTCTAGTACTTCTTTTCATCCGCAGATGGATGGACAAGCGGAGAGAACTATTCAGACACTAGAGGATATGCTTTGGGCCTGTGTGATTGATTATGGTGGCAATTGGGTTAAGCATTTACCTTTGGTGGAGTTTTCTTACAACAATAACTATCATTCTAGTATTAGTATGTCCCCTTTTGAGGCATTGTATGGTAGGAAGTGTAGATCTCCTATTAGCTGGTTTGAGCTTGGTGAGGTGGATATGTTTGGTCCCAATTTGGTCTACCAGGCTATGGAGAAGGTGACGGTGATTCGAGATAGGCTTAAGCCTGCCTAAAGTCACCAAAAGTCCTATGCGGATGTTAGACGTAGAGACTTGGAGTTTGAGGTTGGGGATAAGGTTTTCCTTAAGGTATCTTCCATGAAGGGAGTAGTGGGGTATGGAAAGAAGGGAAAGCTCAGTCCCCGGTATGTGAGTTCTTATGAGATTTTGCGAAAAGTTGGTAATGTTGCTTACGAGTTGAAATTGCCTTCTAGCTTGAGCTTGGTTCATCTGGTCTTTCATGTTTCCATGTTGAGAACGTGCATTAGTGATCTTTCTTCGGTTTTCCTTTGGAAGGATTGGGTATCTCGGATTCTTTTTCTTATGAAGAAGTCCCGGTTGAAATCTTGGATAAGAAGGTTCATCGGTTGCGGACCAAGGATGTGGCTTTGGTTAAGGTTATTTGGCGGAACCATAAGATGGAAGAAGCTTAAAGATTGGGATATGTTTGATAACATAATGCAAATGACTCTAGCGTGTGGTTACCCCTACCTTATCCGTTATTTGGGGACGAATGTTCCTAGTGGGGGAGACTGAAACACCCCGATTTCTGGACCTTAAAAAATTTCTTGAAATTCTGATCTCTAGACCCAATATGATTCATGGGTACGAGCCGTTTGATGGGCTACAGATGGTATGGTCCGATCATATGCTGACCAGTATTGGTTGGTGGGATGAATTTTAGTTACTGGAATGGGTATGACTTAGGGGTATGAGTCATATTGGTTGTTACGGGTCATTTGTTTCATTAACTTATTCTTAGACTTGGTTACTTAGGTTGGATCTAAGTACGAGTGGATCACCATGAGCCGTAAACCAGGGTACGAATCGTACCAGGGACTCGTATGGTAAACAGTGTTCAATTTCCTAAGTATTTTATTCTGCCAGGGATACGAGTCATGGATATGGATCGTATGCTGTGGTTACGACTTGGTTGAATGAGTCGTATATTGGACAATGTTTGATTTAAGGGTTGAGTCTTGGATACGAGTGCTGGATACCAATCATATTGAGAGGGTACGACTTGTGAGGGCCAGTCGTATCCCTGTGGCAAAATTTTGTGCAACTTCAGAGGGGGTATTTTGGACATTTCTCTACTTATCCTAATAAGGCCCATGACTTCTAACCTACTTGGGAGGATATTTACCTTATTATTCTATTCATTAATACTTAGAAACTCTTCCTAAACACTTTATAATTCTCTTAAGAGTTATTGGGCAAAGGGAGCTAGGGTTTTAACTAAGGGATCAATTTGGGGCTTGTATTGGTGATAGTCCATAGACTCAGTTTAGGAAATATTTGAAAATAAGTAATTGCTTCAAAATTTGCTAAAACCAATGATGAAAGTACTTGTTATTTTATTTATTATTATCATTATTATAATTATTATTTTTGGAGATAAAACTTAAAGTATAGAAAGTGTGATGCTATCATGTATGAGAAAGTAATATGATTATTGTGAAATATATGTATGAATATTTTAACATAGAGAAAAAGTAACCTCCCCCACCCCCCACCCCCTTTTTTTTAATTGTGAATAATATAAAAAGTATAAAATCTTGTTATCTTCAAATGCACAGAGTTGAATACAGGAAAAAAATTATTATAAAGTAAAAGAAAATACTTAAAGTGTGAAAGAATCTATAATATATGAAAAAAGACGTAGGAATCCACTTTGATTTGTGAAATTCAAATAGATTTGGATTGAACTAAATGAGAAATAATTGTGATTGTAAAGTATATATATATAATAAAGTTGAAATAATCTAATAGTAATAGTAGTAGTAGAAATAATAAAAATAATAGTAGTAATTATAAATATAATAGTATTAATAATAATAATAGTGATAGTAATAATAATGAAAGTGATAATATTATAATGATAAAAATAGTTGTAATAATAATATTACTAACAATAATAATAGAAGTAAAATTTATACCTCGTATATGGTAGCGTACAACACATATATACCTAGTGTTTTGGAGATTTTTAAAATATGAAAACGTAAAATAGAGTTGATAAATAAATATGATACGTAGTAAGCATTCATGTTTATATTGAGTTGAATGGAAAATCGGATTTGATAGATTAGCTACTTGCAAACATAAGTGGGTTAACTAATTAAACCTATTTAAGATGATTTATTAAAAAATAAATTCTAATTAAGGTAATAAAAATCATTAATTAGTTATTTCGAGAAACAAGGACTATAACTAAATATTTTAAATTTATAAAAAAATATATATATTTCCGTTTGAGATTGCACTCAAAGAATAAGTTTTCCATTTATCCTAAAAGATCATTTATGATTAAGTCTGCAAACGTCGAATGTATAAAAGGTTAGTCAGGGAGCTAGTTAAAACCAATTTTAACAAAAAAAAAATGTTAACCCATAGCAATCAACCACATGAAATACATATTCACCGTAATACAACGTTAAAGAAATAAATATGATAATGAAAATGATGAGAAAAATAAGGAACTTGATACTATAGATTTCATTCACGGAATCGGCTCCTAGTGACTTAATTTTTGAGCTCTGTGATTCTATAGCCGTTGACCCCATCTTTGGATCAAACTTGAGTTTCGATTGAAACTCCAACTCCTGAGTGTCCATATAAAAGAAGGAAAATAGTATTAAAAATGGTACGAGTTCCAAATGAATAGATGAAGCAGAAATCAAGACAGTAGAGCACTTGAATAAACCAACAAATTTGAGAATTCCTTGAATATTTCACTTTCCTCACTTGTTGTTCTCTCTATTTTTTCGTACCTTCACCAGTTTTTCACTCTCTCTTTTTTGACATTTTTTTCTTCACTTCCAAACCTCTCACTCCGATTTCTTATTTTTCTTTTTCTAACCTCTTTTGATCCCCTTCCCCCCCCCCCCCCTCCCTTCTTAAGAGCATTTGAGGCCCTATTTATAATGTAAAATTAAAACTCCTCTAATTTGAAAAATTATCTCACGAATTCAAAAATAAAAGTAAAATAATAGGTCACTTCTCTGAATATATTTGGTAGATAGAGAAGATAAGATAAATAAGGAAAAAGTTAAGAAACCTAACCCTTGGATTTGACCTAAACTTCTGAATTCATCCAAAGGGCAAGTTGGTTATTAAGATATGACCAATCTTTCTCCAATGATATTGAAGTGTATTCGCATTTTTTGAGACTTTACATCCTCACTTGCTAGTGGAAGGTTGAAATTAGCCATTTAGATATGGCTAGGAAACTGTTGAGACGATTGATGTGGTGACAGAAATCTGCAAGCATAAAATTCGGTTGGTTTTAGGGTGGAGGAGATGGGAGATGCAGAAGAGTGATTGGAGTTTGAGTAATCTATGGAGTTTTTTTGTGTGTGTGCCCCTTACTGTTGATGAAGACGATGAGGCGGGAGAAAAGAGAAAGTCGTATCTTGGGGTTGATTTTGTTGACTGAAATTTGAATCGTCCGATCATTTGATCGGACGATTCAAAATAATAATAGTAATAAATTTTAAATATATATATATATATATATCTGAAAATTTTAGTACCTTGGATTTGAAAGAAATCAACGAATTAGATTATTTTGTATTTGTTAGGTGAGAATTATATCTCTTTGCTGACACGACGGTGTATGATTGGTGGGTATTGTAAGGAGTGGATTGATGAAGTGGACGTGGATATTGGACCAGATCTTAGGCTAATTTTTGGACTTTTTTCACTGGAATTTATGGACGGTTTGAGTAAAATAAAATTAAAATTAAGTTATTGTTGGCTCAAATGCTCTTTTTCTTTTAAAATTAATTTTGTCAACGCTTCTTATTATCCTAAAAATTATTTTTAGCATATACGTATATAAATTATATAATAATTTAGTATATGCACTTAATTTAATAATTATGTAACTTATTATATATAAGATTAATAAGAATGTATGTAGAGAAAATTGAAGAAAAGGTGTCATTTAAGTCTTGAATGTAGGATTGGTGACATTGACCAACTTAAAGGGTCAAACATAATTTAAAAACTTGATTAAGTTAATTGTGGACTTGATTAATATTTTTTAAACTTTCTATTCTTTTTAAAAATACAAATCAACCCACACCCCCTCCTCACCAAATCAACCGTCTCACTCCTCTTCCCTTTCTCTATCTCGACTGTTTCTCTTAAGCTTCTTCCAACCAATAATTCTGCAAATTTCTCCATTCAATACTCGGCGACTTCAACCTCCTGGCGACAAATAGTTGGGTTTCAACTTCCTTTTTGACTTTCAACCATCAATCAGCGTGACAACATTGCTCTTCGACGACAACAACTTCGAGTTCTTCATTGTCCCTTTTCTTCTTTAACAGGTGAAAAATTAGGGCTTTTTAGTTATTAATAAAAAGAGTAACTTGAACCAACTTCTCTTCTAATATTGGTTAATAATTTCAATATTTGATGCTTAAATTTGAAATGAGGACTAAAGAAAAATCTAATTTCTGGTATTTCTTCTCTTATCTTTTCGGAGTGAAATATGATTTCTTGTTGTTATTATAGTTCTTGTCGTCGAACTGTTGATTTGATTTGTTGGTGTCTGTTGAGTTTTTTGATGTTTGATTTTTATTGTTTTTGTTTGTACAAACAAAACAATAATTTTGGTGTTTTTGTTTGTACAAACAAAACAATAATTTTGGTGTTTTTGGTCACTGTTAATATTCTTGGTGTTTGTGTTGTGTTGGTATTGCTGGATTGATTTGTTGTTGTTCTTGGTAAAAATGGTGTATTTGATATTAAATGGTGATATTGTTGTTGTTCTATTGAACGAAATCTTGCTATTGGTTTTTTTTCCTGCAACAGATGAACCATCTGATGCAACAACTGAACCATATAATGCAACAAATGAATCATCTGATGGAACAGATGAACAATCTGTTGGATGAAATCCAATCAACTATTCTAATAGGATGACATGTCGAAGACTTTTATTTCTCCCAATAGATATTTCATCTGTTGTGGCAGATGACGCTTTTGTTGGAAGAAATCTAAATAATATTGACAATTGATCTGGTGCACAGACCAGTCATCTGTTTCAACAGATTAGTGATCTGTTGAAAGAAATCACAATAGTATAGAAATTATTTATATTTTTACAACAGATTACTTATCTGTTGCAATAGGTTAGTAATATGTTGCAACAGATAACACACATGTTGCAACATATGTGTGATCCATTGTAGCTGTTATTTTACTGTGTTGTACATGATAGATTTACTGTTATTTTTTTTTTCATGATGCTTTAATCAATTATAATTTTTTTTATTTTTTTTTATTTTTTAGATAATATGGCTCCAAAAAAAAAGAAATCGAATCAAGTCCAAGTAAAGGAATAAATGAAGCAGCTAGGCTACATCCACCACTCTATGAGCTTGCTTTACAAGCGTTATCTCAACAAAAGTAGAAGATAATGAACAAGGGGCTGAGGAATGATTCAAAAGAGATGATCCAAATGCTAATAGCCCTTCCACTGAAGAGTTGGTCAAAACCTTCTGCATTGATAGTTATCTTTTGAGAATGCAGTGCGATGGAGCCACAAATTTAATTGGTGATTTCATGATTAAGTCAGCCATGGAAAAATCTTTTGATGCCTTTAGAGAAATACTTCGAGACCAAAAATTGGATGCTTATTTAAGGGACAACTGCTTTGGGCAGTATTTTGATTTGCCAGAGGACAACAATGCTCGCTTCCAAATGAAAATGGTATATGATCTTCTTAAGCATAGGTTTATGTATGAAAATAAAGATAAGATGGATGAGGTGTGTATAAATTACTATGGCATGCCTGTTTGTTTTGGTTGGAAGGTGTTTGCCATAGTTACTAGACTAAAATGTTATTCTTCTTCTCCTTCTCAAGTAATACCTATTCTAACCCAAAAAAATCACCCCTCACACCCCAAAAAGTCAATGACAAGTCAAGTGATGGTAATGACTTGGTGTCCCTTGTAGGTCCAAGCTTTAAAAACAAAAATCTAATAGAAGCGTTGCAAGGTAAAATACTTTCAAGGAAGGACAAACAATCATTGTGCTTGGTTTGGTTCGTACATAATATTCTTTGGGAGAGAGACGTTAACAACAACATACTGCTTGGTTTTGATAAAGCTCTCCGAGGATCTTGAGGCATTTAACAACTATTCTTGGGGTTATGAAAGTTTTAAAATGACTATCAAATATTTGTTGACTTCGTTAATGCTAAAGATAGACAACTTATATGGCTTTTCATGGGCTTTCATGGTAAATATTTCCTTTATTAGGATTCATTTATTTTTTATTGAATAATGCTTTTGATTTTTTTTTATAGTCTTGGTCATTTAAATCCTTTTCTTATTTGAGACAACAAGTGAATTACCAGGAAAAAAATTCATGTCCAAAAAATTTGAGATGGTTGTCAGCCAAAACCGATAAAAATGCAAAACTTCTTGATCTCTTCAACCCCCCAAAGGAAGCAGTAAGTCTAATTCTAATTAAGTTTTTGCTTTAATTAATGATTTTCTTAAATGATTTAATCAACATTCTAATAGATGTACTTATTTATTTTAGATTGTGCATCCGTGGCATGTTCCAACCAATCGAGAGTTGAATATGTCATTTTTTATTACTTTACGGTCTTTGCAAATTCTATCAAACCCTAAGGTCATTGATAGAATAAAAGAGTAATTATTTGGAGTAACAACCATCACAACAAAAACAACAATTTTGGAGGGTGGACTTGTTGTTACTGATGGTGTTAGTGGTGATGGAGTTGTTGGTGGTGGCAGTGGTTCTGGTGTTGGGGCTGATGATGCCCCTCTTGTAGTTTTTGAAACAACAAACCATTATGATTATGATCATACTGGTTATATAGATTTTGCCCCTCCCAGCTATTGTTCTGAATGCAAATGTCAAGACTGTAAGACAAAACATGATGAAGTGATTAATACTATTAATGCATTAACTGCTTCTGTAAAGAAATTAACATCTAGGGGGGGGAGGAGGGGTCATTCCATCAAAGAAGATTTCATATCCATACACTCCATCAGAGATTAAGGTGGCTAAGAGGAGAAAGAAGAAAATTTCCAAGGCATCATAAAGCAAAAAAAAGCAAAATTACAACTTCTCTATCTTTGCCTTGTACTTTTGATCACTGTACAAGGGCCACAAGAGAGCAGCATGAGCTGAAGAAGGTGAATATATATTATTCATTTCAACAAACAAATAGACTACATAGCTGTTTCAACAGATGATAAATCTGCTAAAAATTATCAAACATATATATGCATCTGTTGCAATAATTTACTAAACTGTTTCATTAGATGCATATCTGTTGCAACATATGTTTCATCTGTTTTAGCAAATCAACCAGTTCTTTCTACTATTTTAATTTGTACCAACAGATGACCTATCTGCTGCAACAGATGGGTTATCTATTGAGAAAAATTAAATCAAGACTTCCTACTATTTTAGTCCGTCCAAACAGATGAGCCATATGTTACAACAAATGGGTCATCTGTTAAAAATTATCATACAGGTCTTCCTCCTATTTTAATTTATCCCAACAGTTGATCCATCTATTGCAACAAATACGTAATCCATTGGTACAGTTTAAAATAGGAGGAAGACCTATTTGACTTGTTAAAATAGATAAGTTATCCTTTTCTATTTTTTTGTATCTCTGTGATTAGCATTGACAATTCTGGCTTTCCAGGTGGATCTCATAGTAGAAGCTACTACTGAGCAACATAATATCATAGTTTATAATCTATCAAATGCTTCAAAAGACGGATAAAGAGCGAAGCCTATCAATCTGGGAGAATGAAAGAATTACCTATTTGAAGGGTTCAACATCTCGGACGAGGCTCCCAAAAACTAATAAAATTGATCAACGACTATTCAGAATAGATTGTCGATGGGTAGTTAAAGCTTCATGCCAACAGGTACATAAATCATTTTTAAAGATATTGATTTATACAATTTTTATTGAAATAACATGACATTAACACATATAAATCATGCAGAAAACAAAATGACAAACACTACAAAGTGAACTAATCGGGTATTGGTTTTGATATGTTCGACTTTGTTATTGTACATCCCACGTCACAACCCCAAACTTTCTGGAATGATGAGATTTAAATATCATACATCTTACTTTTAATACTTTATTTAATTGTATATTTGTATTAATTTTATTGTTACGTAATCTGAAATGTTTGATAATATGTGTTGCACATCGATGTCATTTTTTACTACCTTTGAAAGAAGGCCAAGTTGCAAATACAAGAATAATGCAGATACACATCAGACAATTATTTTTACAAAATTTACATCAATAATGCGTACGTTAGGTATTGTTAACAACAACCAAAAGTTTTCAAATGAGGAATGCTTAATCAACATCATCAAAGTTTTTAGCATTCTAGCTGTCTTACCTTGGCATTTGGTCGATGAAGTGTACATCCCAATAAACTGCGGTGATGAATTCCATTGGGTGTTGTTTTTTATCGTTCTAAAAGAGAGGCGCATCCGAGCTTACGACTCGATATCAGGGAGTATACACTCTGGACCATCATTTGAGATACAATAGCTGGACAAAATATTACCTACTGACCTTGATATAAGGGCCTTTTGAATAAAAAAATTTGTACTGATTGGTCGACGATTGAAGCATACCAAGATAAAATGGGCAATCCATTTGATTTAGAACATTTGAAGGAATTGCTCAACAACCTGTGGTAGCATGTAAGTATTAATCAAGTATCATGATTTAGTTTCATTTCATAAATTTCACAATGCGTACATTAATTGCAAGATATAGATTATCTATTTTTTACAAATATAGGGATTGCGGTCTTTTTGTTTTCGCTTATGCCGAGTATTTGAGCGATAAATTACAAGTATCAAATGATAGACTTGATAACGGATTACTCCATAAAAGATATGCTACTCTTTTATGGAAATACGGAGAAATTAAAGATCAAAAATCATATACAAGCGACTTTAAAGATCCACGACGACCAAAGTCGAATTTCATAACATCAGATGAAGAACAACTTGTCCATATTGAGTAGATCTTTACAGTGTGAGTCTATCAAAGTAATAACCTCTCCTTAGGAATTGTTGGCACCAAAACTTAAATTATTGATTTATTTGTTGAGTAGATCATCTGTACCCATAACATTTTTTTACATTTTATTTATTTGTTGATTTATTTCATGTAATTTTAGAAGGCTTCGATTTATTTTATTTTGTTTATGTTATCCTTAGATTTGTAATTATTAATTAAAATAGAATACTAGATTTGAATATTACGACAAATAATGTATCTGTTGCAACAAATGATATATCTGCTGGAAATTATCATACAAATTTAGACATATATTGCAACATGTAGGTCATCTGTTGAAAATTATCAAATAGGTCTTCCTACTATTTTGATTTGTTCCAATAGATGACCTATCTATTACAATAGATAGACTTAGATATAAACATCTACATAATGCAACAGATGACTAAGCTATTGCAACAGATAAATTATCTGTCAAAACAAATAGACTATCTGTTACAATAGATAGACAATATGTTGCATTATAAAAAATTCAATTTTCATCAAATATAAAAATTATCATGAAATAAAAATTGTCATGGTGTTTGTATTTCTATATCTTTTTTTTATACATAGGCTCCAAGCATTTAGTTAGTACCCCATAAGCCCAGACCCCTTGCATCCTTGCCACAGTGTTGTCGTACAAAAAGGTCATTGGGTTGGACATAACTATTTCGATCAACAAACATTCAATGTGTGAAAGCATGTACAACCCGCATGCGGCACCAGTATCATTTTTTAGAAGGTCCTTGTCCTTGTTTCGACCTTCAAAATCCCATGTTTTCTTTATCAATACTTTCACTGGTAAATGATTCATCAATTTACTTTGCCTCAACAAGTTGGAGAACAACTCCAACAGTGGCTGCATGTGGGTAAAAAAATTGACATTGTCAAAGATCGGGAAGTTGTAGTCATAAACCTTCATCTTTCCCTCCTCGAGTCGTATCTCAAGAGCCAGAAAATATTTAACCCCCACGTTCATGACAGCAAGAATCATCTTTACTTTGTTCCAGTCCTTGCCTTGTGGATATGGCCTCTTCTCTCTAATATAATTAATTATATCTTCATCCCATTGGGACCTAGAAACTAATGAATCAATTCTCGGGCCACTGGGATTTGATGCTATCTTAATGAGATCATTGTACCTATCCTTGAAATTTTTGTAGAAGTTGAGGTCCATTATCCTATCGACAACATCATAAGCTTCTAGTGCGCTAATTGCCTGCCTCTCATGAGGCAGAGAATTTCATCAATATACTGTAATATAAGAAGAAAATTTTAAATAGGTTAGTAATTTTAAAAAAGAAATAAAGTGGAAAGATATTACAGATGGTCCATCAATTGCACAGGGTTCTCTGAATCTGTTAACAGATTACCCATCTAATGCAACTTATGCAAAAGATGGGTAATTTGTTGAAACAGAACCACCACAAGTTGCACCAGAATACCAGTTGTTGCAACAGATGACACATCTGTTGCGTAGCTTCTTCTTCATGGAGTAGATTAGAAGGCTAGGTTAGGAAATATAAACTTACCATGTCCACATACCACAGGACTGTATTTGTCATATTCTTGAAGTCTTGAGGGAAAAAGGTATTCATGGTGAAGATTTTTACATGTTGTTTGGAATTTATGGTCTTTCTCAGAACAACCTTCTGTTTGGCGTTAAGTTCTGCGTATATGTCCACCTTCTTCAATGGTTCCTGAAATTTAACAACTTTTGGAGTAGGAGGAGTTGTAATTTTTTCTGGTTTCATATTTGGGAGTATATGTGTAATTGTTTTTTCTTCTTCCTAACCTCCACTGTAGGAGTGTATGGCTCTCTCACCTTATTGGATGGTACGACACCCCTATTGAATTTTGATTCCTCGATAGCTTAAGCGATAATATCTATTCTTTCAAAGATTTTATCCTGTCTGTCCATGCATTCTTTGCATTTACAAATAGAATACGAGGGTGAAGACGGGTGAGAGGGACCACTATAAGGGTGAGAGGGACTGGTGTAAGGGTGAAAGGGACTAGTGTAAGGGTGAGAGGGACCAGTGTAAGGGGTGATTTCAAATATATTTATTTTTTCTTGAGCATCAACATGTTCATCATCACGACAGGAAACAACATGAGCATTAGTATGACTGCCACCAACATGAACAACTCCACCAGCAACACCCCCAGAAGCAGCATCCAGATCTATTGCAGAAGGTTGGTCATGAAGAGCCTCAACATTAGGATGACCTTGCCTAACTGATCTTCTTATGACTGTTGCTTCAGCTAATTCCTTCTTTATTAACTCCACCGTTGGGCCTGCTACTATATCAACAAGACCTAGAGTGATAAAAGAATTCATATCCAACTTTTATTGAGTGGGTACGATCTATGGATGCACAACCTAAAATAAAGGGTAGATATGTTAACACAGATAACTTATGCAATAGATGATCTTTATGGTGCAATAGATGATTCATATATGGCAATAGATTAACTATCTATTGCATCAGATTGCCCACTTATCGCATAAGTTACAGTACATGGGTAATCAGTTAAGTCAGCTTCAGAGAACCAAAGCAAAAATGGGTAATCTGTTGTGAAATGACTCATCTACTGCAATAGATTACTAATTTGTTGCACCAGACGGGTAATCTATTAAGATAAATTGCAGCAGATTATGAATCAGTTGCAACATATGAATCATCAATTTCAATATCTTTCTTTGAGTCAAATTATTTTACTTGAAAGAAGACTTACTACATCGTCCAGAGGGTTAAAGAGATCAACCTTCTTAATTCTCGTGTTGATCTTTGTAGCCAACCACCTAAGGATCCTTGAATGAGAAACCTCATTCGAGTAATCCTTAACCTGCTTTCGGAGGGGAGGAATGACTTCAAATACCCAAGCCTAAAAAATTAAACAGTAAGAAAATGAAAAAAAGTCATAATAATTATTCAATATAATTATAAACTAATGGAAGCATAAGCAAATAGTGATTAAATTTACCATGAAAGCCCAAGGAAAATCGTATAAAGAGATCATCTTTGGGGATAACTTTGTTAATAAATATTTGGCAGTCAACTTGTAGCTGTTATATCCCCAGGGATAATTGTTGAATTTCTCTAAATCCTCAGCAAGATCCAATAAATTATCTTCTATGGCTTTGTTGATGTCTCTTGCCAATATAACGGAATAGAAAAACCAAACTAAGTATAATAGCTTCTTGTACTTCTTTGGTATGGATTTATCCTTCATATATTCTAAGAACGTTGTGGATTTGTAACCACGTCCAGAAATGTCCAACAAACCATCTATTTTTTCCTTACATTTGTTGGTTTTGGTGGGTGGTCTCTTGGACAATGCCTTGCCTTTATTTGATGGTGGTGGTTTAGCTGTCCTGCTTGCCTCGGACTTTTTGCAGGGTGTTTCCTTGATGAGATGTTCTTTTGGATGATCGCATCTCAAATCAGTCACTATGGCAAACTCTTTCATGCAAAAAAAATCGATATGCCACAATATTTGATCCAGATTTAATCCATTTTCCCCCCTCCTTCAAATCTTTATCATCCCCCACGTACTTAATCCTGCGCTTGAGAAGACCATATACCAGGCTCATTTGGAAACTGGCATTGTTGTCCTCAGGCAACTGAAGAAAGTGTCTAAAGCATCTCTTCTTAAAAAATTCCTCTAGTTTTTCATTCTTTATAGTGTTCCTTAATTCATCAAAAGGTTTCCCCAACAGAGATTTAACTACAAAATCACCAGTTAGTTCTGTAGGATTATCTATCGATATCTCATCTTGAAACCTGTCAATAGTAATAGTTTTAACAGGATCAAGCTAGGATTTCGATCTTAATTCATGCCCCATTGGTGATGCATTATCTTCATGTTGATCATCATTATCTTTCTCACTTTCTACTTCCTCCTCTTCTTGTTTATCTTCTTCTTCTTCCTCACTTTTATTTTCCTCACCAGCCTCGACATACCCTTCTCCACCTTTCTCAACATCATTTTCATAACTTTTTTCAGCTTTACTTTTCCCTAACTAAGGTTGTTCAGGAAGTTCCTTCGAATCCATTTGTACCCTAGCCATTTTTGTTAGGTGGTCAGAAGTAGATCCACTTTCAGTTTTTTTAGGAGACATCTTTAAACTAGAAACAACAGAAAAACAAAAAATACATTACAATTGATGTTTGCATAATTTTTTTTAAAAAAAGTAAGACAAATTTCAATAAATCATTAGACACCATATTACAAAAAAATTCCACCAGATAACCCATCAGTTAGAATAGATGAATCATCTGTTACGACAGATGCATAACCTGTTGCAACAGATGAACAACCTGAGGGATGAGATAAAAAAAGTCTTGCTACTGGTTTGTTTTATGCCAACAACTGAAACATTTGTTGCAACATATGGGGAATCTTTTTGAAGACCTATGTTAATATCTCCCAACAGACGTTCCACCTGTTGCAACAGATGGACAACCAACACCACCAACAAACTGACACGACCCGAATCAGGGCCTTGTCTTAATGGGCATCCCAAGTCCAATCGGGACTGGGGACCACCATTATTACCCAACCCAACCAATATACACATATTTCGAGACACATGAATTTTGAACATATAACAAGATAGCACTATTGCGTAATCCAAGACTCTGGGATAGGTCTATATCTGTGACCACCCATACTAGTCCAAAGGTCCGATACCCAACTGATAACCAATACCGAACTAAACCATAATCCAAACCATAACCATAGAAGTTCCATAATAATTATATATATAATCCCAAAATAAAAGAGGATGGAATAGTGAGAAATTTAGTCCTACGGTATCATCCCTAATACCAATACCAATACCAAGGCTGACACCAATACCGATACCACCCATACCAACCCATAGTAGTTCCACAAAAGCCTCTAACCAAAAGAATAACAAAATCCAGTCAGGACATGCCCCTAACCATAGCCAAAACCAATATCCATAAATAAATCAAAGTATGAAATAACATCCATGAAATGGAGCCTTCCGAAAAAATGAAAGCTCACCACTTCAATCGAATAGCTGATCTCGAAGTACGATCACTAAGCAGAAAGAGTAAATGGTCGATTCTTGCATCGTGTGGGAATACGGCCTCTCAAAGATTGGTTAGCGGGTGAACGCTAGCATGAACTCAGGATAAGAATAAAATAATGCCTTTTAATAAAACCAAGTAAACCATCCATATTCATACAAACCATACATACATATATATATAACCATGCTGGGAAAGGGAACCAATTTTAGCATGCATTTGAAACCAATAAATTGGGTATGTGTAGCTTAATCGTCCTTAACCACCCACGGGCTATATGGTCTAGTGTAACCCCCTGAATGGGCCTCGATGTGTGTAGCCGCATAAAACGGATATACCATAAGAGTAAGGGATTCCCAAGTACCCTTCACCCTTCATGATATATATGTATAGGGTACTTAGAGGATTCCTGCGTACCTCATAGTATCCTATAAGGTTGCCATGACCTACCCCTCATGTAGACAAACATGAGTTTCCAGTGTTCATCCATTGTACTCCCACTTTTATGGTTAGCTTTCACACCCCACCTTTATTTCCCAATTAAAAACCATTTCAAACCAACCAAACCATTATTACCAACCGAGGCTATACATAGTGGTATCGTCATACCAATTATAACTTGCAAGTATTGTCCTTAGCCAAACCTTTTAAGGTAAAAGGATTCCCGTGTACCCATTTACCAAGTTAACTTAGGGGAGTCCCATGTACCCCACAAGTGTTCCATTATGTTTGCTTAGGGGATTCCAGTGTACCCCACAAGGATGTTTATTAAACCAAACCATTCCATTAAAATATTCCAAATCATTTAACCATTTAGGATTCTATTAACAAGTTTAAACCATGCATAAGTTCCATTAAAATCCAACAATGTAGTGAAAACATTCTAATAGGCATTTTATCAAATATATTGGGGGCATTGTATTTCCAAAACCAAAGCCAATTACCAAATAACTATTCCCATGCAACCAATTATTTAAAACCACCATTAAAGCATAATTAAAACATAGGAAAACCATAACCAAGCATTTAAAATCAAAATCCCCAAATTATATGTTAAAATCCAAAGCCATAGAATAATCAAACCATGAAAATTTCTTAGAAAACCATGCCTTTTGTTGGAACTTACAGTAAGGGAAGAGAACATGCCTCAAACCCAGAAAATAATGGAGAGAAATCACCGCCACAAGTCCCAGATTAATCCTTAAGATGAAACCCTAGCTTTCATTGCCCAAGAACTTTAGAGACAATTAGAGAGTGTTTTTTTATGTGTTAATGAATGGAATAATAGGAAAAATAACCTCCCACGCGAGTTAAAAGTCGTGGGGCCTGATTAGGTTAAGTGGGGAAATGTCCAAATTACCCTCACTTAAACTGCACCAAAATCCCACCATAGGGATACGACTATCCATACCGGTCGTACCCTCCAATACGAGTGGTACCCATCACTCGTATCCAAGGCCATCTCCCTTGGACCCAACACTGTCCAAGGTACAACTCACCCCAAACCATGTCGTATCCAAGTATACGACTAGTATCCATGATCCGTACCCTTGGCATAATAAAATCCCAAGAGGACTGAACACTATCCACCATATGAGAACATGGTAAGACTCGTACCCTGGCTTATGGATCTTGGTGAGCCACTCATACTCAGATCAAACTTAAGTTACCAAGTCTAAGATTAAGTGAAGTAACCAACCAACCTGTATCCACCGATATGACTCGTACCTCCCAAACCGTATTCATTCCAGAAACCAAATCCAACCCAACAACCAATACTGGTCAGTATATGACTAACCCATACAACTCGTATTCCAGTGTACGAGTCATTTCCTCTAGTCGTATATTATCCAGGGACTCGAAATCCAAGAAATTTTCCAAAGGCTAAAAATCCAAGGTGTTATCGTCTTCCCCACTAGGAACATTTATCCTCGAATGACGGATAAGGTAGGGTAACCGCAAACAGAGTAATTTCCATCATCAAATATCAATCCAACCTTTAACCAAGATAGAAAATAAAGATGCAAAGATATTAATCTTTCTTTTAATAAAGTTTGAAAACAAAAGTATGTTGAAGAACACATACCTTCCGTATGAATCCCAGGAGTAAAATAACAGATACGGATACTTGGACTTCATGTTCTCATTCGCTTTCGATGTAGCCTCTTCCACCTTATGGTTCTGCAATATAACGTTAATGGAGGCCACATCTTTGGTTCGTAACCAATAAATCTGCCTATCTAATATCTTAACTGGGACTCCTTCATAAGACAGAAAATCCAAAATACCCAGTCCCTCCAAAGGAACAAACGAAGAAAGATCACCAATGCACTTTCTCTACATGAAAACATGGAATACCGAATAAACGAAGCTCAAGCTAGAAGGTAACTCTAATTCATAATCCATATTACCAACCCTCCACTCAACAAACCGAGGACTGACATTTCGCTTCTTACCAAATCGCATTACCCCCTTTTTGGAAGATACCTTTAGGAACACCCTATCCCCAACCTCAAACTCCAAGTCTCTACACCTTGCATCTGCATAGGACTTTTGGCAACTTTGGGCATCCTTAAGCCTATCCCGAATCACCTTTACCTTGTACATCGCCTAATAAACCAAGTCAAGACAAAACATATCCGTCTCACCAAGCCTGAACCACCCAATAGGAGATCTACACCTCTTACTATATAATGCCTCAAAAGAGGCCATCCCAATACTAGAATTGTAACTATTATAATAAGCAAACTCTACCAGAGGTAGATGCTCTACCTAATTACCACCATAATTAATCACACATGCCAAAGCATATCCACCAATATTTAAATAGTCCTCTCTGCTTGTCCATTCATCTGCGGATGAAAAGCAGTACTCAGACTAACCTTAGTCCCCAACCCTTCCTAAAAAGAGCACCAGAAATGAGATGAAAACTGCATACCACCATCAGAGATAATTGAAACAGGTACCCCATGCAGCTTCACAATATTTTGAAGATTCAACTTCGCATAGTTCTCTGCTAAAAAGTTAGTCCGCACTAGCAAGAAGTGAGCGGACTTTGTCATCTTATCCACGATGAACCAAATTGAATCAAATTGATTCTGAGACCAAGAAAGTCCAGTAACGAAATCCATATTAATCACCTCCCATTTCCATTCGGGAAAATCAATTTTGATACAACCCATTGGGCCTCATGTGCTCAACTTTATCTTGTTGACACACTATGAATTTAACTACAAAATCAACCACATCCCTTTTCATACCATTCCACCAATACATCTCCTTGAGATCATGATACATTTTGGTCAAACCAGGATGAACAACATAGCGCAATTCATGCACCTTAGGCAAAATCCTTTCCTGCAAATCGTCGACATCAGGAACACACAACCTCCATTGGTACCATAAAGTACCATCACCAATGATCTCAAAGACCACTACCTTTTGCCCACTAATATCACTCTTGATCTTTATTAATACAGGATCTAGCACTTGCTTCTCCTTAAACTCTACACCAAGAGACAACCTAACCACTTCCTAAACCATTACATAACCATCCTTGGATTCCAAGATATAAACTCCAAGATTAGCTTAACGGTGAATATCCTTCACCAATTCCCATTTTTCTTTTTCCACATGAGCAAAAATCCCCATGGACAACCTACTAAAAGCATCAGTAACCACGTTAGCTTTACCTGGGTGATAGTGAAGACTCATATCATAGTCCTTGAGAAGCTCAATCCATCTTCTCTGCCTGAGATTAAGCTCCTTTTGAGTGAACACATACTTTAAATTCTTATGATAAAAAAATATCTATGTGCACTCCATACAAATAATTCTGCCAGATTTTCAATGCAAAGACCACCGCCAACAGCGTCAAATCATGAGTAGGATAATTCCTCTCATGCATCTTTAATTGACTGGAAGTTTAGGTAATCACCTTCCCATGCTGCATCAAAATACAACTAAGTCCTACCCGATATGCATTGCAATAAACCACAAACCCTTAGGATCGAGTGCGAACTCTAGATGTAGGGCATATCCCATCAATATAATCCCCAAATAGGATATAAGAATTTCCATGTTTTCCAGATCATCGAGGCATGATCTAAAAAACGAACTAATAAGGATTAGAGAAAATTCCAGGACTTAGACCCCAATCTAGAAAATAGAATACCGAGAAAGGGGAACATTCCTAAATGCCTTGTAGCCTCTCTCTTATGAGTGTGGCACGCTACACATCCCTAAAAGAGACTCTACTAGACACGGCATTATGGACTCTTAATTGACCATGAACCTATAGATTTGATACCAACTTGACACAACCCAAACTAGGGCCTTGTTGTAATAGGCATCCCAAGTACAACTGAGACTAGGGACTACCTCTGTTACCCAACCCAACCAACCTATGCATATCACGAGTCGGATGAATTCCAAACATATAAAAAATAGCGCTATTGCACAATCCAAGACTCTGGGATAGGTCTATATCCGTGACCACCCAAATGAGTCCAACCGTTCGATATCCAACCGATAACCAATACCAAACTAAACAATAATCCAAACCATAACCATATGAGTTTCATAATAATTATATATATAATCCTAAAATAAAAGAGGATGGAACAGTGAGAAATTTAGAACTAAGGTATCAACACCAATACCAATAGCAAAGCTGACACCAATACCAATCCCAACCATCCTAACCCATAACAGTTCCATAAAAGCCTCTAACCAAAAGAATCCCAAAAGTCGATTGGGATATGCCCCCAACTATAGCCAAAATCATTATCTATAGATAAACCAAAGTATGAAATAATATCCATGAAATGGAGCCTTCTGGAAAGATGGAAGCTCACCACTTTAATCCAATAGTTAATCTCAAAGTACGATTTCTAAGCAGGAGGAGTAGAACGGTCGGTTCCTATATTACGTGGGGATACAACCACCTGAAGATGGGTTAGCAGGTGAACGCTAGCATGAACTGAGGATAAGGATAAAATAATGCCTTTTAATAAAATCAAGTAAACCATGCATACAAACCATACATACACACACATATATATAATCATGCCGGGAAAGAGAATCGGGTTTAGGATGCATTTGAAATCATTAACCTAGGTATGTGTAGCTTAACTGTCCTTAACCATCCACAGTCTATATGGGTCCGGTGTAATCCCCTGAATGGGCCTCGATACGTGTAGTCGCACGAACCGGAGATACCATAAGAGTAAGGGATTCCCAACTATACTTCACCCTCCATGATACATATGTATAGTGTACTTAGAGGATTCCCGCATACCTCATAGTATAAAATAAGGTCGCCATGACCTACCCTTTATGCCGGCAAATATAAGTTTCTCGTGTTCATCCATTGGACTTCCACCTTTACGATTAGATATCACACCCCGCCTTTATTGTCCAATTAAAAATCATTTCTAACCAAAAAAACCATTATTATCAATCGAGGATATACATAGTGGTATCATCATACTGATTATAACTTGCAAGTATTGTCCTTAGCCAAACCTTTTAAGGTAAAGGGATTCCCGTGTACCCGTTTACCAAGTTAATTTAGGGGAGTCCCATGTACCCCACAAGTGTTCCATTGTGTTTTCTTGGGGAATTCCATTGTACCCCACAAGTGTTCCATTATGTTTACTTGGGGGATTCCATTGTACCCCACAAGGATGTTTATTAAACCAAACTATTCCATTTAACCATTCCAAATTATTTAACCATTTAGGATTCCATTACCAATTTTAAACCACGCATAAGTTCCATTAAAAATCAACAATGTAGTGAAAACATTCTAATAGGCATTTTATTGGGGGCATAGTATTTCAAAACCAAAGCCAATTGCCAAATAACCATTCCCATGAAACCAATTATCAAAAACCACCATTAAAGCATAAATAAGCATAATTAAAACATGGGTAAACCATAACCAAGCATTTATTACCAAAACCCCCAAATTATATTTGAAAACCCAAAGCCATACAATAATCAAACCATGAAACATTGTATAAAACCATGCCTTTAGTTAGAAATAACAATAAGGGAACAGAACATACCTTAAACCAAGAAGATGGTAGAGAGAAATCACCAACACAAGCTCCAAATTAATACTTAAGATGAAACCCTAGCTTCTTTTGCCCAAGAACTTTAGAGAGGATTAGAGAGTGTTTTTTAAGTGTTAATGAATAGAATAATAGAGAAAATTACCTCCCAAGTGAGTTAAAAGTCTTGGGGCCTTATTAGGTTAAGTGAAAAAATGTCCAGATTACCCTCACTTAATGACAGTGCCCAAGCGCACACGCATGTGTACGTGGTCTTATCAAGTAGCAAAGTGGCTTCAAGAAAGCCCAAGTATCGATCTCTTAGGGACTTGCATTTTTCGACTATCCAATTCTAGTTTAACGATTGAGAAAAAGTATACAAAAAGATTTTAGAATTGTAAACTAAAAAGAAGCTAAACTAATACAGTAAAGTAATGACTTAGGACAATTAATGGATAGAATCCCAGGATTAAGGCTTACGACCAATCACACTACATTACTGAACTTCATTCGTTAGATTTGTTATTGTGGTTGTTGATTCGTAGGGTTAATCACATGATTATGGTTTCCCAACCTCTAATTTTTTACCTAAGTTAGACCTTACACCTACATCATTGAGCGGGGATGTAATAATCCAATTAAGTTATGTAAGTTGTCATCCTACGTGTGAATCAAGTAAGACATCTAAGTACATCCTTGTCCTATATGCTAATTCAAGTCTCTTATTTTATATAGAAACAAGAACCATGCTTTGTTTATTCCCTTGTTCTATCTCCATATTCCCTCTCCCGAGATCACAAGGTTGATAATTAATGTATTCTAAGGGTAGCTAATCCTTAAAATAGTTAAAACAAGAATAAACAAGCAAACAATAATGATAAATAAATCAAAAAAATTAATTCAAAATGTATGTAGTTATGATCTTGGCCTTAACCCCAGAAAGGGGGTTTTAGCCTCAAATGGGAATATTCATCATCCAATCCCTTGGATTGGTGATACAAACCATAAAGAAAACTAAAGCAAGGAGATATAAACCCTAAAAAGAGTGTTTAGAATCCCCACAACTCGTTCAAGACATCCAAAAGTATGTAAAAACGTGATACAATATGTATTTATAGAAATAGAGTAAGCCAAGTCCGTGTTTGAATTGCATTAGAATGAAACGCCCAGGGGTGGATTGGACCATGCGTTGCACCCTCTATTACTATAGAATGGAGCATTCGATGCACCCTCTATTCCATAGGAATAGAGCATGCGACGTATGCTTATCGCATGCCTTCATTGGAATTTGCTTCCTGAATTTTGGTTAAGTATTGGTCCTTCCTCCTTTCTTCCCTTGTCTTGTGGTGTCTTTCCAATGATTTTCCAGCCTCTATCTTATTTATATATCACCATATTAAGCTCACAAAGTATCCTACAAGAAAAAACCAACTGAATTATAGGTACAAACACACAATATCCATCACGATGAATAAAAAATAAGAGCTTAGACTAGGTTGGTTTCCATGATCTTTTACTTCAAGTTTCAACTCTTTCCTCGACTCATTTGAACTTTGTACACGCCTAAAAACTTGTTCCACATATAATAACACATATAAACAATAAGTAAAACATTAAACATAATAGAATCCAACAAGATAGAATAGACAAGCACCTAGCTTAAGCTAGAAAGACTAGTTTTCTCTATTGAACTCTAATTGACTTCAAAAGTACCAACTTGCTTGGAATTCACTTGTAACCATGGTAAACACATGATTTAGAACTTTGATACACATTTATCTCATTATCAACCCATATAGCATAGAATCATCCTCAAAACAAGGTTAAAACGACTAGAATAGTTACACTAGAATGCATAAATACACCCAATATCACCACCCCACACTTAAAGCCTTGTTCGTCATCGAACAACTCTTAACCATAATTATCATCAACTATGGAGACTCTACACTTCTACTAAATACAAAACACTCATGCTCGCACTACAATGACTACACAAAATGCAAGTTACTGCACTTAACATGTTATTTACACAATTGAAAGCTCATGAACACTACTTCAAAACATCTTAGCCTTAAGAATTGACTCTCCTGGTGGCAAACTCATGCATATTGCTCAATCAAGGACATCATACAAATCACACACATTCATAAAAAATGTGCCCCTCACAATAAGAGAGTTACCCATAATCACTCACAATTAAGCTGTTCATAATATGATGGGTACAAGAATCAAATTAAGCGCACTCTCACAAAGAACTCACAAGCTACACACAATGAACCATAGGTTTGACCTTAGTGTAATGCTCTACTAATATCAGAATGTCAAGTATAAGATCAAATAGGTCTTTTCCAGGTTGTAATGTAGGCTAAGGGATGGGTAGGAACTAATTTGGCCAAGAATAGTGACTAACCTCTATAAGCGCTTTAATACACTACATTATACACTTAGAACCAATCTCCAAAAACCAAATTACACTTTTTCATCT
This sequence comes from Capsicum pubescens, assembly GCA_030864215.1. Lineage (NCBI taxonomy): Eukaryota > Viridiplantae > Streptophyta > Magnoliopsida > Solanales > Solanaceae > Capsicum > Capsicum pubescens. The sequence goes on from CM061549.1 coordinate 250,868,442, forward strand.
ACCCATATCTTTTGTTTTTGCCTCATCTCTTTTAAGCATTTTCACAAACACTTGGTGGACACATAGTTTACTACCACATAAATTAATTTTCTCTCTTTTTCTCAATCATGGAAATATTTCTAGAATAAATTATATCACATCCATCCACCACACATCATATATAAAAACCAATAACTATTACCTTGGGGCATCAATTTCACCTTTTCCCTCTTATTTCTCAAACTCCTTATTCAATTAATTTTTCATTAAAGCGCCTAGGAGTTTTTTTGGATCAAATTATGGTCTATCAAAAAAGGGATTAGGCTACTTATGAGGTTGCCAAAGAAAAAACTAAAGGCTCAATCAGGTTTAACTAGGATAATGCACAAAGGTAGGTCAAATAGAAGGTATAAAACAATCAAAGAAATGCCTATATTATCTCCTACACTCTCATTCTTTATTTCGCTTTACACACACACTAGGCAAGTTTTAGACATCACATGCAACAAGGAATATACAAATGCCTTACATCACACATGGCACATGCTCAACTCAATAGGATCATCATAGACTCCCAACCAAATAATAGAACCAATTTAATTTTAAGCCAACACTTACAAGAGTCAAAAACTTGAGCCTAGGTGTCTCAAAAGTAGCAACTCATATCAATCAACATGCTTTTACAAACAAACCCACTTGCATCATGTAATAAAAAATAGCGCCAACAAGAATAACTTCCACAATTTTTTTTAAATTGAGCCAAAATTTTGGAAATTTCTCCACCCCACACTTAAAAATATACTTTGTCCCAAAAGTGAATTTAAAGGTAAGAGATAGAAATACTCCCTGAGGCCTCTAGGCCTAGCTAGTAGCATCTTTTGTATTTACGGGATCCGTGGGACCCCACACTTAGTCTTCACCATGCTTCAAGTTCAGGTTTCCGATACTCAGACTTCCCATCAACCTATGACTCAATCAAAAACAAAAACTACGTGAAGTAAAAACTAAAAACTAAAAAGAAAACATACCTTAGATTGGGTTGCCTCCCAAGAAGCACCTGATTTCATGTCACGGCATGACCCAACCAACTTTTTTCTCTACCTTGAGGATATACATCGCATCCATTTTTTTCCTCGATCATAGGAAGGTGGTACAAAAATTAAGGAACCGAGTAATGGATGATCCATGGTAAAACACTCGGCCTTGAAGTGAGGTGTGTTTTTATGTTGCTTATTCAGTGTAAAATTAAGAATATAGGATTCTTGTTCCTCATCTTCACACTCTTCCACTACTTTAAATGATTCCACTGACAAGATATCATCTAAACATAATATAGAAAAGTGCTTTGAGTGAGGCCCAACGAATCCCACTTTAAAATTTACACTATCCTCAACACCTTCACTCTTATTCACCTTCTCAATTTTAGTCTTAAAGAAAGATGACAATCCAGTGGTTGCGATTCTTGTGTTTGTTCCACAGATTGTCCCATATCCTCATCATATCTTTCTTGTCTTAGCATCTGTGGACATGGTGTGGTGGTACTCCTTAACCTGCTCAGAAACTTTAGTCTCTGAGTACTCAGACTTTCTCTAAATATCAACAACTATTTCTGCAACCGGTTAGAGATACACTTGCTATGAAGCCTCCCTATGGTTCTTCAGATCTGCCAACAACTGTTCTTGAGATGCTAAAAGTTGTTTCAACATCTCTTCCAAGTTGCTAGTTGACTGATTTGGTTAAGCCTGTTGAAACTGCTGCTGCTAGTTGTTCCATGGTTGTATTTGTGACTGAGTCTGCACCATTTGATTGTAGCTATTTTTATATTTTTGCCTTTCAGCATATCCCACAAATAATTTTGACTCGGGATTGACAGCACACATAGCTGCAGTATGACCACTTTGACCACAAACCAACTACCAAGTTGCAGTCTTCTCCACAGATAGAACAATATCCGCATCATATTGTGAAGGTCCCGTCCACGCACTTCCATCAAAATCTGGACAAAAAGCCGCTTGAGTTGGTCCCCCACAAAAACAACAAGAATCGTCATCACTCGAAAACTATCTATCCCAGGTTGACATATCAAGAAGTGTGATAAAAAGAGAAATAAAAGAAACTAAAAAAAAAACTAACACTAATAAACTATATACAACTCAATATAGCTAAACTAAAAATAAGATAATTTCCTAATTACAAATCCCCGACAACAGCGCCAAAAACTTGACAGCGCACATACAAGTGTACGTAGTCTTATCAAGTAGTAAAATGGCTTCAAGAAAACCCAAGTATCGATCTCTGAGGGACTTGCATTCGCCGACTATCCAATTATAGTTTAACAATTGAGAAAAAGTAAATAAGAAGGTTTTAGAATTGTAAACTAAAAAGAAGCTTAACTAATGTAGTAAAGTAATGACTTATGACAATCAATGGATAGAAGAAAAGGGTTAAGGCTTATGGCCAATCATACTACGTTATTAAACTTCATTCGTTAGATTGCTTATCGTGGTTGTTGATTCGTAGGGTTAATCACATGATTATGGTTTCCCAACCTCTAATCCTTTACCTAAGTTGGACCTTACACCTACATCGTTGAGCAGGGATGTAATAATCTAATTAAGTTATGTAAGTTGTCATTCTACATGTGAATCAAGTAAGACATCCAAGTACATACCTATCCTAGATGCTAATTCAAGTCTCTTATTTTATAAGGAAATAAGAACCATACTTTGCTTATTCCCTTGTTCTATCTCCCTATTCCCTCTCCCGAGATCACAAGGTTGACAATTAATGTATTATAAGGGTAGCTAATACTTAAAATAGTTAAAAAAGAATAAACAAGCAACCAATAATGATAAGAAAATCAACAAACTAATTCAAAACGAAAGTAGTCATGATTTTGGCCTTAACCCTGGAAAGGGGGTTTTAGCCTCTAATGGGAATATTTATTATCTAATCCCTTGGATTGATGATACAAACCATTGAGAAAACTAAATTAAAGAGATATAAACCCTAAAAGAAGTATTTATAATCCCTACAACTCATTCAAGACGTCCAAAACTATGTAAAAACGCGATACAACATGTATTTATAGCAATAGGGTAAGCCAAGTCCGTATTTGAATTGAATTAGAATGAAACGCCCAACGGTGGAGTGGACCATGCGTCGTACAGTCTATTACTATGGAATAGAGAATACGACTCAGCCTCTATTCCATAGGAATAAAGCATGTGATGCACGCTTATCGCACGCCTTCACTGGAATTTGCTTCCCGAATTTGGGTTAATTGTTGTTCCTTCCTCCTTTCTTCCCTTGTCTTGTGGTGTCTTTTCAATGATTTTCCAGCCTCTATATCATTTATATATCATCATATTAAGTTCACAAAGGATCCTACATAAAAACACCACCCGAATTATAGGTACAAACACACAATATCCATCATGATGAATAAAAAATAAGAGCTTAGACTAGGTTGGTTTCCCTGATCTGTTACTTTAAGTTTCAACTCTTTCCTTGACATATTTGAACTTTGTACACTCCTAACAACTTGTTACACATATAAACCATATGGAACACATTAAACACAATAGAATCCAATAAGATAGACTAGAAAAGCACCTAGCTCAAGCAAGAAAGACTAGTTTTCTCCATTGAACTCTAATTGACTATTTGAAGTACCAACTTGCTTGGAATTCACTTGTAACCATTGTAAACACATACTTTAACACTTTGATACACATTTATCTCATTATCAACCCATATAGCATAGAATCATCCTCAAAACAAGGCTAAAAAGACTAGAATAGTGACACTAGAATGCATAAATACACCCAACATCACTTAAACTGCACCAAAATCCCGCCAGACAGATATGACTATTCATATCAGTCATACCCCCCAATACGAGTGGTACATCCCACTCGAACCCATGTCCATCTCCCGAGGACCCAACACTGACCAAGGTATGACTCACTCTAAACCATGTCGTATCCAAGTATATGACTAGTACCCATGATTCGTACCCATGGAAGAATAGAATCCCAAGAGGATTGAACACTGTCCACCATACGAGTCCATGGTACGACTCATACCCTGGATTATGGCTTTTGCTGAGCCACTCGTACTTAGATCCAACCTAAGTTACCATGTATAAGAATAAGTAAAGTGACCAACCAACCCATATCCACCGATACAACTCGTACCACCCAAATTATATCAATTCCAGAAACCAAATACAGCCTACAACTAACACTGGTCAACATACGTCTAACCCATACCCTCTTATCCCATTGTACGAGTCATTTCCCCTAGTCGTATCCTGTCTAGGGACCCAAAATCTAGGAAATTTTCCAAGGGACAGAAACCCTAGGTGTTATACAAAACCATTACCACCACCTCTAATGCCACTAATACCAACACCACCACCATCACCACCACCAATGCCACCAATACCCATACCACCATCAATGCCACCAATACAAATACCACTACCAACACCACCAATACCAACATCACCACCAACACCACTAATACCACCACCACCACCAAGACCACTACCAAGACCACTACCAACATCACTAATACCAATATCACCACCAATACCACCAATACCACCATTACTACCAATACCACCAATACCACCACCACCATCAATTCCACTAATACTAATAATAATACCACTAATAACATCACCAACACCACTATAAAGACTCCCAACACTACCACAAATACCATCCAATAATACCACGATAATCAATGGAACATTGCGATAAAAACTAGGCCTTTCTTAGATTCTTCCTACCCTTTAGCATCAAAACTCATAATTGTCAATCCATTCTCAAAGATAATACAACTAAAAGTCTTCCTTTTCATCATTAACTAAAAATCCTAATTTTTAGAAAAAAGAACAACTGTAGAACTCTTCTCGAACTCTGTTACCTATGAAGATAGAGAAAATGATGGATACAAGAAAGAATGAAGCCAAAAATAACAACTATGTGGTTGGAAATGGGAAGAAAATTGATCTATTGTGAAGGGTTTAGCAATATATTGAGTAGTTGTTGTTGTATTGTTGAGAGAGAAATAAAAAAGCGAGAACTCAAGATTTGAAATGATGAAATATTTTCCCCACAAATGAATGATTTGTATTGGTTAATTTATATTTTGAAAAAGAATGACAAGTTTTGAAACTATTAATTTAGTCTGCATTGATCTAATTAATTTTTCAAAAGAGATAAACTTTAACTATTTCATCATAAGAAATTGTATTAAGTTCAATTGAAACATAAATAAATTTAATAATATTAAAGATAATAATTTGATATGAATTGTTTCAACTCAAATTGATCAGTCGATGACTCAGGTCAGGATGAACGCAGCTCCAACGTCATGCAATTGCAATGACTCAATTGAAATTGTAGTTGACCCTATAAAATCATACCTAATTCTAGAAAAATAAATTTAGATATTATTTCAAATAATAATTTAATATGAATCATTTCAACACAAGTTGACCAATCGACGACTCAGGTCTGGACAAATGCATCTCCAATATTATGCAAATACAACGACTCAATTAAAATTGTAGTTGACATTATCAACCTATACCTAATTCTAGCTAAATCAATTTAGATATTATTTCCAATAATAATTTAATGTGAATTATTTTAATGAAAATTGATTAGTCGACAACTCAGGTCAGGACCAACGCTACTCCAACATCATGAAATTGCAATGACTCAATTAAAATTATAGTTGAAACTATCAAGATATCCCTAGTTCTAGCTAAATCAATTTTGTTATTTCAAATAATAATTCATTTTGAATTATTTCAACGTAAATTAATCAGTCGATGACTCAGGTTAGGACGAACGCAATACCAATAATATATAATTCCAATGACTCAATTGAAATTATAGTTGACCCTATCAACCCATAATTTTTTTTAGATAAATCAATTTAGATATTTTAAATAGTGACTTGATATAAATTGCTTCAATTCAAATTGATCTGTCGATGACTCAGGACAAGACGAACGCAGTACCAACAACATGTAATTTCAATGACTCAATTAAAATTGAAGTTGACCTTATAAACCCATCCCTAATTCTAGCTAAATCAATTTAGATATTTTAAATAATGGTTTGATATGAATAAATAGAGGACTAACCTATTGCAACATAGACATCTATTAAAATAGATGTTCAATCTGTTGCAACAGATGACGTATCGGTTGGTCATTAGCTAACAAATAATGTCATATGTTGGAAAAGATGACTTATCTGTTGAAAAGTATCAAACAGATACTGACAACTGTTGTAATATATGAATTATCTATTGGAAATTAATAAATAGATGTTGCTATCTGTTGCGACAGATGACTGATCTGTTGGAATTTCTCAAACAGATGTAGACATATGTTGCAACATATGAATTATCTATTTTAAGATCTTTTTATAAGTTTAAAGCAATATTTTGATCGAAATAAATAAAAAAATACTAAAGCGGTAAAAAGTTTTGTTGGATAACTCAAAAATCACCTTATTGAGATGTCTTATCTTCTATTTTTAATGTCACCATCATCGTCTCTTCATTCTCCTCAAAGAGTTTCACCATCATAAATTATTAATAAATGTTTAAACCCATTTGATCTCCTTTAACCACATATTAAATAATTCATCTCTCTTCTTTCTCTTTCTCTCCTCTTTAGGGTAATGCCAAATCTCTTTTTTTCCTCTACGTTCTTTTTTTTCTCCCCTTTTCCGCCTGAGGATCATTTTGGATCTCAACCAGTCTATATCTTTTCTCGACTGAAATAGGTGTTTTGATCTCTTTACTTTTGACATCCAGGTATGGTTCACTATTAGATCTGCACTCTCTGCTATTATTCTTACTTTCACATCCTCTTCTTTGCCTTGGTTATTTAGATTAGTTATTTGCATCTGTTGTTTTTATTTATTTAGCCATTACCCATATCCTATTTATTGAGAAAATTAAAGAAAAGTTTTTTTTTGAGTCTTGAATGAATGAATTATTATTTTTATTAAAATATGCAAAAAAGTCATCTAATGAGAGAAATTAAAAAGCCTTATTTGTTATTTCTTGTTTGTTTGCTGTTGATGTTGTTGGTGGTGTTAGCGGTGTTAGTGTTGCAAATGTTCTAACTGATAAATCAGTATCTGTCTTCCAGCAGATTCCCCATTTGTTGCAACTATTGAATCAGCTGTTAGAATACCCCTTTGTTGCAACAGACGGTGCACCTGTTGGAATAAATCAAACCAGTGGCAAGGTTTATTTGATTTCATTAGCAGATGACCCACCTGTTGTAACTGATGGGTCAGATATTGCAACAGATGGGTCACCGGTTGTAACATATAGTTTTTTTTGTTACCCCTTTATTGAATTTTGTGTTACCTTTTTTCTTAAAATATGCACGCATCAATTGTAATATTATTTTTGTTTTTCTCTGGTTTATAGATAAAAGATATCTCTCAAAAGAAAAAGAAGTGAAAATGGATTAACTTTTGCCCGACCAATATAAAAGGTTAAAGTAAAGATGGGTTTGGAGGAATAAGCTGCTTGCAGATGGAACCACTTCATATGTGGGAGGTGTGTATTACTGATCATGTTATCGTGAAAACACATATAAAGTACACTAGTTTTGTGAATGAAGTTTTTTACTGATTAGGCATTAATCATTCAAATAAAATATTATATTTTATAGTTAAGATTGATAGGTTTGAATTGATAAGGCCGAGGTACCAAGTAGGTGGTGTCTAACTTGTATCCCATACAGTTAAGATATTATATTTTACAGTCTAACTTGCATCCCATGACTTCTGCTTGTGGTTCTGGTCAGGTCAAAGGCAGTGGAAACTATAAGGCATTGAATTTCTGCCCAAATTTAGACCTTTTTGTTTCTACTGCCATTGACTTGATTAGAATTACAAACAGAAGGCATGGGATGCAAGTTAGACTTCAGAAAGTGACTCATTGGCTTCCATTATTTTTACTTCAGGAGTTGTTGGTTTAAGTTTCATTCTTGACTAAAAATCTTACCAATCCTCGGTGCTCAAAAAACTGTTTCCTTAGAGTTCTGATCCTATGCTTTGTGGGTTTTCAGCCAGTCCACACTATCGGGTCGCAGTTTCCTAGCAAAGTATCCAGCTCCAGTCAACTTTGCCACTTTTCCTTTCAACAACGATTGACGGATTTTGATTTTTGGATACACTTTCACATTTTCAACTTATTTAGTTTTTTCAGCTTTCAAGTTAATTTCATTGGACAGATTGGCTAGAAGTTCCTTAGTTGTCTGTGTTTCCTCTTAAACAAGGTCTAAGATGATATATGGTATTCTTTACCTCCCCTTTCTTACACAGGTATTCTCCCAAACAACTTTTGTTGTATAATAGTGTCCTCGAGCAACCCATCCATATAAATTTGGAGTAGGGGAATTTCTATTGGTTTTCCATTCTTGTTTGCTGCAGTGGAAGACTTCTAAGGCCTTCTAAAAGTCAATTGCACCATTAAAATTGGTCCAATCACTATTGAATGTCTACAATGCCTTCAAATATTAATCCCTTCTCAAAACGTGACCCATAAATATGAGCAAAACCATCATTAAATTGTAACAAGGGATCGATGCCACCTTATCGGAACTCTTCGACCTTATTAGTTCACACCTATCAAACTTAACTATAAAATGCATGATATTGTTTGAATCTTCAATACCTAAGCTGTAAAAAACTGCATTCACAAAATTATTGTACTTTATATGTGTTGTCACGATAACCTAATCAGTAATACATAACTCTCATGCATGAAAGTCAATCCATCCATCTGTATGCACCTTATTCTTCCTACCCCATCAATGTCAAATAGTGTTTAATCTTCAGCTCCCATAGTGATGTAGTGTACAAAAATACGGAGGCTCAACGGGTAACTATCTTGAATGTTAAAGGACTACATGCTTATCAAGAAAAAATAAGTGCTACGTATGTAATGCACCATGATCGCTGTAATAGTAAACTTGTGTTATTATTTGATATGGACTTTGATAATTTAACTTATTGTTAGGGATGTAAATGTTATTATTTATTATATAAAATATGTTTTTAATAACTTGTGCACCAATAAAAAAGATAACCAATCAGGAACTAAATATGACAGACTACAAAAAGTATATTCGGCAAATTACCCATGTGTTGCAACAGATGGACATTGGCTCAAAGAACACAATACAGTTCATTAAAATGCATTGCGATAAAAAAATAAAAGACCAATATGCTGTAAAAGATAGGTCATCTATTGGAAAAACTCAAAACATCTTTCGCACAGATCTGCTGGAAGAACACAATACAGTTCTTGTCACTAGTTTGTGTTCTTCGAACAGAAGACAAATCTATTTCAATAGATGGTCCATCTTTTGGAAAAATTGACTAAAAACGATTATTAATAAAAAGGGTTATTGAAAGGAAAAGGGTGAAAAGTTATGACTTTTCAATCATTTAATAAAGAAAAATATTTCATAAATAAATAATAAACACAACTTAAAACCATAAAAAAAGGGTTATTTATTTTTAATTAACTAAGGCAAAAAGTCGTGACTTTTTACCCTTTTTGTTTTTAAGTCTATTTTTTAATTTAAATAATTGAAAAGTCACCAGTTTGAATTTACTAAGGTATATGGAGATTATTAAAAAAGATGGCCCCCAATAGATGGTCCATCTGTTGCATCAAATAACCCATCTGTCGAAACAAATGGGATCATTTGTTGCATAGATGGATCATCTGTTGCACAGATAGACCATTTGTTGCAACAGATGGAAAACTTGTTGCCACAGATGGGTTATCTGATGCGATAGATGGGCCATCTATTTCCATAAATCAATAAAAATAGATATTATTAAAATAAATAATTATTGAAAAGGTGAGAAGTCTTCGATTATTTAATTGAGAAAAATACTTATTTAATTTTAAGAACTAATTAATATTAAGAAGCTGAAGAGTCACAATTTGTCATAATAATCAAAAAATCACATCTTGATTTAATTAAGTTATGACTTTTCACAGTAAATCAAAAAGTCACCAGTTTGAATGTAATCAATAAAATGGAGGTGAACAGTCATGCCCTTTTTTTCTAACACATTCAAATTCAATCCTCTATAAATAGGCCCCCCCTACTCATTCATTACACTAAACTTTATTTATTTCTTGCATTTTGTCTTTTGTATTACATCTTCAAAGAACATATTCCTTTCTCGTTGAGGTATGTTTTTTTTGTGTGTGTATAAATCTACCAGTTGGTAGTTTACGTCATATTATATTTGGACTCTTTTCTTTACTCTTGTGTTTACGTTTTTTGTCAATTCATGTGTGTTCTAGACATGGATGATCCTTTTTGAGACATTGCTATTCTGCGCGACACTGTGCGGGAACTACAGAAGTAGGTTAATGTACTCCACTGGCAGTTGGCCGCCGTAAGAGCAAGGATGCTCCTAGAAATTTGCAGGTTGAGGAGGGACCTGCTTCCGGTTGACGATTGACCGACTGAGAATAATAATAATAATAATAATAATAATAATAATAATAATAATAATAATTAGGTGATGTTTTTTCAATAGTGTGTCTATTTTTATTTTTCTATATCGGATATACCTACCTAAAGTATTTTGTTTTTGGTTAATGAAAATTTTATGTTTGGTTGACTTTGACTTTTTAATTCTTACTTAATTTTCATTCTATCTTTTTCTTCTTCTCAACAAATGTTAAACATGTCGACGGTTGAACGTAAGGAACAATTTTGAATCCAATATCAATAGCAAGAGTTTTGAGTCCTTTCAACAGATGGACCATCTGTTGAAATAGATTGGTCATTTATTGGGTTTGTGGCAGGAACTGTATTGTGTTGCTCTAACAAATTATCCATTTATTGCAACAGATTAGTAATCTTTTGGAGGAACACATTCTAGTTTGTGAACTGTATTGTGCTTTTCCAGCAAATGTCCATCTGTTGCAATAGATGGGTAATCTGCTAAAATTAATTTTGTGGTCTGTTGTATTTAGTTCCTATTTTACCTCTTTTTATTGATGCACAAGTTAATAAAAAAATATTTTATATAATCAATAATAACATTTACGTTCACAACAATGAGATAAAAATATCAAAGTCCATAAAAAACAACAACACAAGTTTTGCTATTACAATGGTCATGGTGGATTACAATCCGGGCATATAGTTCTTTTGTGGACAACGTTCTTACATATGGAGCAATTGTTTTTTTTTTATGGGAATGATTCTCTGACTCCACACCTTCTTTTATATCCCTTTTTTTCTGATTTGATAGTGCTTGGGGCAATATATGGAAGAGGTATTAATCTCTCTAAAAGCTCTACTGGAATAACCCAGGATTCTTCGGGAGGCACCAGATTAATGTTCTCACCATATGACATTATATACATTTAAATTGAATAATATGGAGATGAGCACTCATAAATTTTAGTTCCATATTATGCACCGTATTAGGCTCAAAGCACTGGTATAGCATATGGACAGGATATTTTGTCCAAGTCAAAAACTCTGTACGTACAAGATCTTATTTGAAGATTGATCATGGCAACATCACCATGACCATCGATACTGAACTTGTAATCTACTATTTGATGAGCAAATAGCCTATTTCCCAAACTAATGTTCGTTGATATTTGTTTTTTTTGCTTCTAGAACAAATTTGGCTCTTGCATTCATGAGTTGCACACGCCTTTCATGCAATAATTTTTCATACTTCTTGTTTATTTCATCAAATAGCTCCACGATGGGAAATTCTCTTTCAACACCAAACAATGAATTTACTAATTCAACTATATTTGACGTCATAATATTAACCTTATACAAAAGAATCAGTTAGTAGGACATCATGCTAAACTTGTAACTCAAGAAAGACATTCAAATCATAAGAATGTACCTATTTTCCAAAAAAATGTTTGGATCCATCTATCAAAATTGATATGTACGAGATGTTCTGCTGCCTTGGGATGCATATCCATTATTTGATTGAAATGGTCTAAAAAATCATCTCTATTATATGCTTTAGCTGCTCTATAAAAATGGTCAAGACCATTTCGTTGTGAAATTTATTTTGAATATTATCTTCAAGATGCCTCATGCAACAACCAAAGTGAGCTGAAGTGTAGAAAATTGAACCTATCTTTTGGATACTTGGATGTCTATCTGAAATAAAACATAACTCTTCGGTATCTTTGACACAGCTTCGCATTTGTTCAAAAAAATATCCATACGAGGCGTCACATTTCTTGTTAGCTACATAAAAAGCGACAGGAAAGATGTGCCTCTCCGCATCCTGTGCCACCAAAGCTAGCAAAACTCCATTATAATTGCTCCTCAAGAAAGTCCCATCAATGGATTGACTTTTATCATATGTTGAAAGCCAAGAATCCAAGCACCATAGGATATAAAAAAGTACTTGAACCTTTCATTTTCATCAACATGCAATGCCGTCTTACTTGTGGAATTTGTGTACTCAAGCATGTAATGGTAGGCATCGAGGAATACATACCCATGCTCGTATGTCCCCCTAACCAAGTCCTTACCAATCCCCATGACCGTATATATCTTCCAATAACTGACCATAACACCCAATTATGTGTACACCCCGAGTTTGTACCCCGGACGCTACACGGTGCTCATAATCTCGAAGAGCCAAAAGCTAACTCATGACTTGTATCTGCTATAATAACTGAATAATCATAATAATAAAATATGCAGAAATTAGGCAAAAAACATGCCATAAGGTTCAATACTAAAATAAAACTGAATACGGTATCACAATACCAAAACTGAAACATCTGTCTGAAAATACTCTAGTCTGAAAAGCCTCTAAACTGTCTGAAATGTGGAGTTGATAGGACAAGTCCCTAACTAACTCCGGCTATTGAAATAAACTGATAAATTGAAATATTGGAGAAAATAAATATGTCTTCGAACAATGAGGACTCACCTACTAACTCTGTCTACTGAAGGTCTGAACTTCTAAGGGTGCTCGAGAGCTCGTGCGTCAGAACCTATGATATAAAACATCATAGCGCAAAAGAAAGGTATGTGTCAGTACTTTGAATGTACTGGTATGTAAAGTGAGGTAGTCTTAAATGCATGGGTTCGTATGAATGAATGATACTGACTGAATGACATAAGTATAACTAGATGGGAATATATGCATGAATACGTAACTGTAACTGAGATCGTGATAACACTGATACTGAGTCTGAATACTGATTAACTGATAACTGACTATACTGATACTGAATTACTAATAATTGAATGACTGTATCTGACAGTCCTGATTCTATGGAACTAAACTGAGTTTCATACTAAGCTGAGTGATTGTGTCTGACAGTCCTGAATCTATAGAACTGAACTGAGTTCTTTACTGAGACTGTGGGAGGTAATCATCTAATTGATATACCCCTTTCTAAATAGATTAAGGTCCAACCTATAACCCAGTTGGAAGGGTGTCAATACCATGCCACGGGTAAAGACAAGTTGTGAGTTAACCCTCTCTGATAGGAAGCTCTTTCGTCAACCCTCGCTGGTAGAAAAACTCAAATAAGATGTATCAACCCTCATAATATCTGGTAGAAAGATATCTCAACCTATGCTGGCTATGTAGTTCTATAACGTAGGGATTGCTACTAATGGTCAAACCCTCTGCTGGTAGGAATGCCCCCATCCCTAGGTTAACTCGGTGCTAAAACCTACTCCCATATGAATAGACACTAAACTTATTTCCTAGTTCATACTAGGCTTGACTAGATTGTTACTGATTATACTATGTAACTGAATTGAACTGAGTTTGCTGAGTTCCGTTGACTGATGAAATACAACTGAATTCTGTTAACTGACTGAATTTATTGAGGTCTGAACTGAATACTGAACTGTACTGGACTGATACTGAGTCTACTGAGTTTTCCTGAGTCCTTTAACTAACTGAGAGTACTACTGATCATAACATGACTAAGATTATTCTGTAACTGACACTGGCTCTAGGTAAACATCTAAATTGTGGGGTATTAAATACCTCCAGGACTCGATAGCATTAAAAATAAAGCATCACATGATGTTGCATAGCATAAAAATGCACACTTGTTCATAATGTATCTATAGAGACATTTTATCAAACACTTGCATAGTATAACTTGCACATAAGCCTTTCCCTTATTAGTTCACATGAACAATTCATCAAGCACTTGGTGAGCATAATATATGCACATCATAAGAGGGCATCATAATTCACTTCCAATTTCACAATTTCAAGGGGTTTAACATGGATTCATATGAATCTACACACATAATAACAAATTCCACATGAAACTTATAATAAATCATGAAATAAAAATCTAATTCAAATAATAATCATGAATATACTTTAATTCCAATCATGAAAGTCATAAATTCCAACTACTTAAAGTTTAAAAGAGTTTTTTGGACTCCAAGGGTGGAAGGAACCCTTGGATGAACACTTCACATACCTTTGTTGGCGAGTTCTTGAAGAATAATGGTGGAACCCTTGAGTCTTGGATCTTAAATGTGATGAACTAGGGTTTGTTCTTGATAAATTCTAGAGAGAATGAGTATATTTTGCCTCTTGGACGGCTTAATGATATATTTTGGGGGCTGATATAAGGTGAGAAAAGACCCATTTACCTTTCTAGACGCGGGTTTAAAAGATTGAAAGTTGAACCATCGACGTGCAGGCCGACGCGATGCGTTGTTAGCATTGACGCGATAGCCAATGCACCGCGTCGAGTCCGCATCGATTCACTAGAAATTGCCACTAGGAGCCAAGAAAAATATTGATCGACGCAATGGCCACCGCTCCGCGCTGAGATCGTATCGATACACTATTTTGAATTCCCAAACGTGGTTCAAACGAGGTCCAAAAAATATGAAACTCGTCCGGGAACACCTACTAACATTTTTGGTCATGAATCAACCTAAATATTGATATTTTAAGGTCATAAGGGTCATGAAATAGTGTAGCCAGCTTACGAAGGACAAAATAATACTAAGTCTGAATACTTAGCTAAAATTTTCTAAGTATGGGACCCCTTAGCAAGCTTAAAAGACTGAGTTAAGCTTAGAATTTTGTGGGGTCTTGCATTATGTAAGGAGTTGATTGGCCAAATATAATGCCCTAAAAATGAGTCCCGGGATGCCATATGGTGCTCCGAACTACAAGTAGTCCCGAGCTAACCCTGAAAGCCTATTACTCATTCTGATGACTCAAATAAGGTAATATAAGCATACAGTATGAGAAAATATTGAAATACTATCTGAACTAAACTGAGTTTATCTATAGATAATGTCTGAAAATACTTAACTAAGAAAATCCGAAGAACTAACACTGGAAATTTGAAATGTATCTAATAGTCGAACAAGCCTCTAATGCTACTACTAGAGATTCACTAGGACAAACCCCCAGCTGATTCGAACTGTCTAACATATCTGAATAAACTAATCTGGAAAGATAAAAATTTGAATAACTGGGTCCCCGAACTATGAGGACTTACCACTGTTGGGATGTAGATAGAGATGCTTACGATCAATCACATTGCTGGAAATGAGCACTTGAACCTAGATTATGAGATAATGTAGCACATAGACATATATATGGAATCAGTACGTTCGAAATGTACTGAGCATGTGGGGGTGAATGCATAAGTAGTAATAATATCTCAATGTTATCAAAATTCACAAAATATGCATGCTAAATGTAGATGACTCACATAAGCTAGAATATCTGAAAAACTAAAAGAAATCATAACCATGAATAGCAAAACATACTACATAAATCTAGTGAGTCATAGCATTTAGTTCTGAAAATTGTACTTTTACTCTTTTTGCTAGTGAAATAAGTAGGACTGAAGTCAAGTCCGTTTTCAAATCATTTAAGCTAAGTGTAATGGGACTCACCTTTATATCTATAAACTAAAAACTAAAATCTCATAGATAATGACTTGTGCAAAACAATATCTGATTAAAATCGTGAGCCTTTACACTTAGTTTCTAAAAGCTTTTCTGTTGTTCTTTTCTATTACAATTACTCTGTTCTGTAGGGAATTCTTTTAAAAATTATTCTATAAAGCTTTGCTATTAGGAAGGTTTTTCTAATTGACATACACTATGTGAGCTATCATAATATCCAACGTCTAGTTCCCTTATAGGAAAACCTTACGTTGGAGAGAGATATCATACTCTTGCCAGAGAGTATAACCTACTCTAAGTGATCACATCTATAACTGTCATCCATATAGAAATAGGAATAATCTGAATAATCTATACCTACGTTGGCTCGTAGTTCTGGGGAATATAAACATACCCAACTTGGTGCTAAATACTACTCCGTTTAAATCTGTATGCTGGCTAGTATTATTTTCGCCTTCATAAGATGGCTACACTATTTCACGACCTCTATGACCTTAAAATGTCAATATTTAGTTTATTCATGATCAAAAATGTCAGTAGGTATTCTCGGACGAGTTTCCTATTTTTTAAACCTCGTTTGAACCATGTTTGGAAATCCAAAATAGTGTATCGACGCGATCTTGGTGCCGCGTGGCGGCCATCGCGTCGATAAATATTTTCCTTGACTCCCAGTGGCAATTTACAGTGAACCGACGTGGACTCGATGCGGTGCCTCAGCCTGTGCATCGATAATTCAACTTTCAGTCTTTTAAATATACATCCAGAGGGGTAAATGGGTCTTTTCCCTCCTTATATAAGCCCCCAAAACATATTTTTAAGCCATCCAAGAGGCAAAATATACTCATTCTCTCTAGAATTTATCAAGAACAAATCCTAGTTCATCACATTCATGATCCAAGACTCAAGGGTTCCACCATTCTTCTTCAAGCCTAGTATGAACTAGGAAATCAGTTTAGTGTCTATCTAGATGGGAATAGGATTCAGCACTGAGTTAACCCGGGGATGGGGGCATTCCTTCCAGCAGAGGGTTTGACCCTTAGTAGCAATCCCTACATTACATAACTACGCAACCAGCGTAGGTTGAAATATCTTCCTTCCAGATATTATGAGGGTTGATACATCTCATTCGAGTTTTCCTACCAGCGAGGGGTGACAAAAGAGCTTTCTGTTAGAAAGGGTTAACTCACAACTTGTCTTTACTCGGGGCACGATATTGACACCCTTCCAACTGGGGTTATTGGTTAGACCCCAATCTATTTAGAAAGGGGTATGCCCGTTAGAAGATTACCTCCCACTGTCTCAGTTTTAGATTTAATCTTTGTATTGAACTCAGTTCAGTTCTACACATTTAGGATTGTTAGACACAGTTACTCAGCTCAGTACGGAACTCAGTTTAGTTTCAATTAATCAGGACTGTCAGATACAATCATTCGATTATTAGTAATTTAGTATCAGTATATTCAGTTATCAGTTACTCAGTATTCAGACTCAGTATTCAGTGTTATCACAATCTCAGTTATAATTATGTATTTATGTATGTACTCTCATCCAGTTATACTCATGTCATTCATTCAGTATTATTCATGTATATGAACCCATGCATTTCAGCCTACCTCACTTTGCATACCGGTATATTCAAAGTACTGACGCATACCTTTCTTTTGCGCTATGATGTTTTATATCATAGGTTCAGAAGCACGAACTCCTGATCACCCTTAGTAGTTTAGACCTTCAGCAGACAGGGCTAGTGGTGAGTCCTCATAGTTCGAGGACATGCTTATTTTCTCCAGTATTTCAGTTTATTAGTTCATTTCACTAGCCGGAGTTAGTTGGGGACTTATTCCATCAACTCCACCTTTCAGACAGTTTAGAGGCTTTTTAGATTAGAGTATTTTCAGACAAATATTTTAGTTTTGGTATTGTCATACCGTATTCAGTTTTATTTTACTATTGAACCTTATGGCATGTTTTCTGCCTAATTTTTGCATATTTCAGTATTATTATTATTTAGTTATTACAACAGGTACCATTCATGGGTTAACTTGTGGTCCTTCGAGATTATGAGCATCGTGTAGCGTCCGGAGTACAGACTTGGGGCGTTACAGAGGATCCTTGTTCATAACCCCACATACCTTTTTTGATGAATTGAATGTAAAATCTTGAAACTTGGACTCTCTAATAGTGTTCTTAAAGCTTCTCCTTGAAGTTCTTGAACCCTGAACTTTGGATTATAAGATTTCTTGAAGTCGGAGTTATGAAATTATTCTTGATTCTTGGAGCTAGGGTTTTATTCTTGGAGAATAAAAAGATGAATAATGAAGCATCTATGCTATTTGGGGCTAAAATTGTGTGTTTTGGGCGGATTTGGGTGAGGGTAAATGACTCAAATGCTCTCCATAACCCGTCATTTTACATATAAAAATTGGGCACCGACGCGATCAGTAACGCGTCGTGTCGTCTACATCGACACGACCATCAATGAGGCGCGATGATATCGCATTGAGGTTCTGTTTTGGCCAACCAAACAGCCCCAATTCTTCTCTGAAATTTCTGAAACTCACCCTGAAGGTACTATGGACTACCCTGATCATGAAACAACTTAGAAATTTACATTCCAAGGTAAAAAAATCGAGAATAAAATCGTCAATGATTAAAGGCAAAAAATGAGACTAAGTCTTCAACACTTGGCTAAAATTTCAGGTCCTAAGTCTCTAATGTGCCTCTTTTGAGATGAATTGAACTAGAAAAAATATGAGGTATTACACCAAATCACTTGTAGAAGAGCCTTTGCCATTGGGAAATCTATTCTGGAAATATTAACCGAGGACCTCTGCCGTGCCGTAAGGATTTTAGACCGTAATGTTCTTCAAATAACATGTGTGATACTTTTCATAAACATTAATGATGAATCTATCAGAACTAAAGTATTTCATAGCCCTCAACCGCCACTTGTAGTTCAGATTAGCACATCTAAAGGAAAAGGCTTTGCTTGAATTAATTACCTTCTTTAGTGTAAAATCTTTTTTCAAGCAAGAAATAAACAATGAAGTAGATAGTTCTTTATTGTCATTGAATGACATTCCCTTGTTAAAGCTAGTCTCATCATCTTGATGATTACCCGGCTGTGTTGATTGAGAAGAATTTCCTACTTTATTGCTCGTAACAACGGGCTTAGGTATTTGATCATCAGCTGGAATATTCATGTCCAGATATCTAAGTTATCATCAAAGATGTTGTGTTGTTGTTCTTCTTCTACATTCTCTCTTGGGTTTTCAACCACGTACACCCTTAACACCGACCTAGCTGAATCATTAAGATAAGCATGCAACCAAACCTGATCGGTTATATTAAAAGGTAGTGGCCTTTGATTTTAAAAGGAGTTGTACATGTAGCTAATGGCGAGTTCTTTTGATTGACAATTTAGTCCACAATAGTTGATGATTAAGTTCACAAAATCATCATAGGAAACATTACTTTGGACTGTCATAGCTATAATCTATAGCTTTTGGCCCCCCTTACAAAGCCATACATATCTATTGCTCTTCTCGGTCCATTCACCATGACAATCCACCTGTATTATTATTGATCCCTCCATTAGTGGTACCTAAGTAAAGACATTTTTACAAAAAAAGTTAATTATGACATCATAATAAAATTAATAATTATTTTATAATGTTGTATAATGAACCCCAATAGGTGAATAATACGTTGCAACAGGTGAGTTATATGTTGCCATAGATCACTCACATATTGGTAATTCATTTTATAGTACTATAGAACCTAAAGCTGATTCCAACAGATGAGTCATGTGTTGGAACATGTGATTCATATGTTACAATAAATTATACATCTGTTGCAACAGATGAAGCGCCAATTGGTGTAGATATTACATTATTAAAGAACCTTTGAAGTTGTTTTCAACAGATAAGTGACATGTTGCAATAGATAACTAACCTGTTGCAACAGATGACTCATCTGTTGGAATCGAGTTAAGGTTTTGTTGCAACAGCTGACTAATCTAGTTCAAAAGATATCTCATCTATTGCAACAGATAACCCACCTGTTGCAACAGATGACCAATCTGTTCAATTCATGTTATGGCACTATAAAACCATAAACATGAATCCAACATATGAGTCTTCCATTGTAATAGATGACTCATCTATGACAACAGATGAGTGATTTGTTGAAACAAATGGCTCTTTTATTGGATTTGTATTTGGGTTCTATCCATTGTTGAAAAAATAGCACAATAGCAGCATACCCAGATGAAAAATTCAACTAAAAATTATAATTTTACTTACCAAAGTCACCTATGAAGTATCGCCAAATTGACGTACCAAATAAAATTTGACTTAAAAAATTAGTCAAGTAGCAGCAGTAGCGGTAACAACAACAACAATGGTCAAAAAGAAGATGATGATGATGATAATGAAGAAGAATATGATGATAATAAAGTATAAAATGATGAAAAAAGCAGCAGCAACAATGAACAACAAAAATCACAAAGAGAGAGAAAACAAAAGTTAATTAGAAGAGAGAGAAACACATATTTTTCCCTCCGTTTCCTGTTATATTAGGTCAATATTTGGATCAAATTATAAATTAAAAAACTTGTGGGCTATTCTCAAACTTTTCCAACTTTCTTAATCACTAATAAAGTATTTGTCACCTACACTCAATTATTAAAACTTGAGTCATCTACACCTCATTTTCAAACTTTTTTTATCACTTTTATTCCAATTGCCCATGGATGTAGACGTGTATATATAATAAGAATATAATAAATATATATATACATAACAAGAATATACATATATATATATACACACACATTTTATAAGAACACACACACACATACTCACATACACACACACATATATATAGACTCAATATATGAACGTGATTATCGAAAAATATTTTTATGTAATTTTTGAAGTTAAAATAATTAATTATTTTTAATTAAAATATTTTACAATATGATAGAAAAATAAATCCCTCCTTTTTTATTTTTTCAAATTCATAGAAATAAAAATATGAATTTATTTTTAAAAAAATATTTATGGCCAAGAAGTATCAAAATTTAATTAAAGGAAAAGAGCGAGCCAAAATTGGGTGTCAACACTCACGATTTTATTTGTTTCAACCATGAGCACGACTTGATTTTATGAGATTTTAGAGAATGAGCCTTTACTATCATTCTCCTTGAAGCGGCTTCTACTTAACCCTCATATAAGTGATTCATAAACGTTAAATCCTACAAATCAAATTATTTGGTCAAACTTGTCAATCTTAGAAACCATTTTAAAGCTTCAAACCATAAGACTTATCATTATTTTCTGAATATTGTCTTCCTCATGAGAATGAGTTGAGTATATTGACAATGTTGAACCATCAGTTATATTTGATCTTCTTGAATTCTCTTGGGATCTCTATTCTGTTAGATAAAATTACCATGTGATAACTTGTCCAAGGCTGTAAATCCATTTCCTTTGATAATCTCTCAACTCTCTCTCTAGATAGGTCATTTGTAAGTAGATTTGATACATTATCCTTTGACTTTCCATAGTCAATTATGATAATTTCACTAGAGAGTAGTTGTCTAGCGATTTTATATCTCTGTCTTGTATGGCATGATTTACCAGTATACATCATGATCTTTGCCTTATCTATTTCTTCTTGACTATCATAGTGTATGCATATTGGTGCCAAAGGTTCCAACCAATAAGGAATTTCTTTCAAGATATTTTGGAGACATTCATCTTCTTCACTGACATTATCTAATGCTATAAATTTTTATTTCATTATAAATTGAGCGATACATGTCTGTTTGGATGATTTTTAAGAGACTTATTTTTCACCTAAAGTTTGTTTGGATGTTTGGCTTTATCTAATACAATACATGTCATGTATTTTACTTCAGTCGATCCGGTGATCCAATTTGCATCATATATCCTTCAATCGCTGTTACATATTTATTATAATGCAAAGCATAGTCTTAAGTGTATTGTATATACCCCAAAACTCTTTTCATTGTCATATAATGATTTTGATTGAGATTAATTACGTATCGGCTCAATTTACTAATAGCACATGCTATGTGTGGTCGCATATAATTCATGATATACATCAAACTTGTCAACAATCTTGCATATTTCAATAGTGATTCACATTCACCTTTATTATTTTTAAGTAAAAGCTCACATCCAATGGTGCCTTGACAGTATTGAAATTCAAAATTTTAAACTTGTCAAGTACCTTTTCAATGTAATGAGATTGTGACAGTGTCAATCCTTATGGAGTTCTATGATTTCTTATCCCTAAGATCACATCATCAACTCCAAGATCTTTCATATAAAACTTGCTCTCAAGCATTCGTTTCGTAGTATTTATGTCAGAAATATCTCTACTGATGATCAATATGTCATCCATATAGAAAAAAATAATGGTTTCATGATTTAGAGTGTCTTTAATATAAACACATTTATTTATCTTTAATCCGTTTGCTAACATGATTTGGTAATACTTTGAATGCCACTATTTAGGTGCTTGTTTTAGTCCATAAAGTGACTTAACAAATTTACACACTTTTCTTTCTTTACCAGGAATCATAAAACTCCCCGATTGTTCCATGTAAATTTCTTCCTCCAAATCTCTATTCAAGATAGTTGTTTTCACATCCATTTAATGAATTTCAAGATCATATATAGCTGCTAATTCAACCAATATTTGAATAGATGTTATCCTTGTAACTGGGGAGTATTTATCAAAATAATCAAAACCTTCTTTTTGTCTAAAGTCCTTCACAAAAAGTCTTGTCTTGTATTTGTCAATAGTACCATCAACTTTTATTTTTGATTTAAAGATCCATTTAGAACCTAAAGATTTATTTTTTGGAGGAAGATCAATCAACTACCAAGTATTTTTTCTTATAAATGAATCAATGTCACTATTGACTGTCTCATTTCAAAAGGATAAATTGATGATGACATTGCTTCATTAAATATTTGAGGCTCATTGTTAAGAATAAATGTTACAAAATCTTATCGAAAGAAGGTAGATGTTCTTTGACCTATACTACGCCTTGGATTCTCATCATTAAGTACATTCTCCTTTGGTTCATCTTGAGGTAGCTTAGACCCTTCACTACACAACTCCTGTCCAATTTTATATGGAAAAACAAGTGCAAAGAACTCAATATTATTTGATTCAATTACTGTATTATCATGAATATCTAGATGTTTGGATTTATGAACCAAAAATCAACATGCTTTACTACTTGTGGCATATCCAATGAAAACACAGCCTGTAGTTTTTGGTCCTACTTTTACCCTTTTAGGTATAACAACTTAGACTTTGTCTAGACAGCCCCGCACTTTAAAATATTTCAAGATGGGTTTCCTTCCATTTCATTTTTATATTGTCAATACCAAAATGAGGATCATGATGGCATTTTTCACGGCGTACCTTGACAAGTAAGTCTATCACTCAAACTGATACAAAAAGAGGAAAAAATAGAAATATCCCAAGGTAAGGCTTCTAGAACGAAGCCAAACGATACAAGTAATCATAACATCATGGAAAAAACTTATCCAAAATATCAATCATGCCCAAAATTAGGTGTCAATAATGTAAGAACTACTAATACAATTCAGGAGTCAAATACATAAAAAAAATAACCACAAAGGAATAATATCTATCTTCAAATACTAATAAAGACATAACTAACACAGAAAGATAGAGGTGAACTCTGGATGTATGAATGTCAAACCGCTACCTTGAGTAATATGAAAATGCTCGAAAATCAACTAATCTGAGGCGCACCCAAACCTAAAGCTACACTGAAAGGGTGAAGTAGGAGTGAGTACGGTCCACTTGAACTTAGTTGTTATCATAGGTCAATCAAGAAAAGTAGACAATAAAGCATACAAAATACACACTAAGGGAACGCCCCTTGTAATAAAAAAATTCCACAATCATAGCCCACACCACTTGTACTAAGAGTTCTAATATATCACATATATTACACCAACACACCAAGATAAATCACAAGTATGCATTATGTCACATATAAGTAGAACAAGGGAGAACATGTAAATACAAGATCATAAAGTAGAACTAAAGGAAGGTAAGACAAATACATAGATGACAAGTCAATATGGAAATACAACACAACATAAACATAATAAATTAAGTGAAATGTATATGATGATGATGATTGTAAAGCCCCGAGAGTACACCCTGGATGCCATACGGTGCTTACGATCACTAATGACCACAAGCTAATCCATGAGTTGGTACCTGCTGTGAGAACTGAATAATATATGGGTGATAAACATATGCAGAAATAACTGAATATTCCATAAGGTTTTAACTACAAAAAATATCTCTGGAATCATAAGCCTGGAAATAAGTGTCTGAAAACAACCATTTGAAAATTGGTAAAATAAT
The DNA here is from genome assembly GCA_030864215.1 of Capsicum pubescens. Lineage (NCBI taxonomy): Eukaryota > Viridiplantae > Streptophyta > Magnoliopsida > Solanales > Solanaceae > Capsicum > Capsicum pubescens. Next base: position 250,892,869 of record CM061549.1, read on the forward strand.
GACAAAACTGACAAAACTGTCTGAAAGTATCTGAAAGCCTCTAAACTGGTTGAATAAGAGTTGAAGGGACAGACCCAAACTAACTTCAACTATCTAACTGAAGTAAAATACTGAAATAAACATAATCTGTCCTCAAAATATGAGGATTCACCACTGCTACTGCTGCTGATGCATCGGAATATCTAAGTGCGGTCAGGAACTTGAGTATCTGAACCTATGATATGAGACATCATAGAATAAAAAATAAGTATGCAGTCAGTATTTTGAATGTACTGGTATGCTAAATAAGGTTAGGCTGATATGCATGGGCTCATGTGCATGAATAATAACTGACTGAATAAATGGAATAAGATAACTAATGCATAGTATGCATGAAGGTTGTAAAATCTGAGAATGCATGACCAAGCATATAACATGGTATTGGAATAGTCTGTAAACTAAAATACTGAAATCTGAGTATTGATTTAATTGATAAACTGTATGCTATGATCAAGCAAACCTGAACTGACTTCCGAACTGAGACTGGACGGAAACTATGGGAACTATCATCTAACCGACATGCCTAATATGAGCTAATTGGGGTCTAACCTATGACCCCAGTGGGAAGAATGCCAGTACCATGCTACGGGTACTAACACTGGATGTGTGGATTCACTAAAGTGAAGTCCCAAATGACTAAAGAGTCACCCTTTACTGGCAGGTGCTCTAGTGAGATATATGTTAACCCTCAACTGGCAGGTTAACATCTCAACCTACACTGGCTATGTAGTTCTAGAACGTAGGGACTGCTACTAAAGGTCACACCCTCAACTAGCAGGTGAGCCCTCATCCCTGGGTTCGCTCGGTGTTATATCCTACTCACAACTAGATTGACTCTGATTACTGGACTGAACTAAGCTTACTAATATGATAACTGACTGAACTAATAATTCTCTAATATATCCGACACCATTCTAAAAATACTGAGACTAAGTAACCAGCTAAGTTTTTGGGTATTCATAACCCTCAGGACTCACAGTAGAAACATACTAAAGCTTCAAAGCATAGTAAGTAGTCATTTCTCAAAATCCAACCATTTAGGCATTTCATCAAACACTTGTAATTCATCAACTTAGGCATGGGGATGATTGAAACATGTAGGAATAACATAATCACAACACTAAAACCATACATTGGGGATTTAACATGGAATTTCATGCTTCAAAAGTGCAAGGGCTACTTTCCAACTAAAATCACTTGCAAACAACATGTATAATCGAAATTCATAAAAGCTTCATGAGAATAACTCATTGTAAACATGCAAATTCATGATTTAAGATATAAAAAATATTTTTGGACTCCATGGGTGAAAAGGGCCCGTGGATGAACATCTAACATACCTTAAAGCTTTAATCTTGCAAGAAAATTAACTTTCTTGATAGTATTTGGGTGGTGAAGCTTGAATTCTTGAGTTTTCTTGAAGGAATATATTGAACTTGATGAGTTTGGGGAAGGGTTAGGATTTATTTGAGAATAAAATTGAGGAAAGTGGGCAAATAATGCCCTATCAATGGTTTAATCCGGTGTTTTTATGAATTGGGATGCTGGAAAAAGACAAGACTGCCTTTCTCAAATTTAAAGTCGTAACTGGAATACCGATTAGGCCATCACCACGATGCACCAAGGATACCACCGCTAAACCCATCGCGACGTGCCACAATCGCGGTGAGGTTATGGAATTGAAATCCAAATGTGCCTCAATCCTTGCCCAAAAAATCCAAAAATTCCTCGAGACATGCTACTTACACCCCTGAACATGAATTAACTTAGAAACAATCATCTCGGGGTCAGGAAGGTCACTTTAAAAATCATCGAAGTTAAGAGGACAAAAATAAAACTAAGTCTTCAACACTTAGCTAAATATTTAGGTTCTAAGCCTCTTGTACATGCGCTATAGGTTGAACTAAGCTAAGACTAACATGGGGTATTACAATAATGATGCACGAGGTCGTCGCACAACCTTCAGGATCGTCACACATGGAGCTAAAGCTTCCCAACGTAGGACCCATGGGGGGGTCATCAACCCGTATATAATCCACATATCTCATATCTTCTTTCCTGCATATCCCTCGAAAGGGTTTTATAAGGTGTTACTAAATCTTCTCCCCTGCTCATCCCTCGGAGAGGGTTTTAAAATGGTGTTGCCAGTGTTACTCAGGTGTTGCCACAATAGTGCCAATTTTTTATTAATGAGTATGATATAAGGATATAATGCTCACAACCAATCACAATGAGAATTTCCACAACCAATCACAATGATATATTTCCACAACCAACCACAGTTATATATTTCCACAACCACGTGAGCTAATATTCACTCATTATTTTTATTTCATTAATAAATTTCCACATGTCTCATTTACAACAAGTATAACTATATCACAATACACCAATGGTACCACATTAGACTTTTCAACAGCACAATATAATTATTCACATATATTCAAGGCTATTAACATCACATAGAACCGCACACGGTCATACATATCACATAATATCTCAATTTTAATAATTACATTACATATAGGCCCCCACACGGGCACAACACATATATAGCCATTTTTTATGATTAGTTCCCACCCTTAACATGCATTTTGTATCATTATTTACTATCCAGCCCAGTCTGAAAGAGTTAAGTCATAACCTACATCAAAAGCCAAAATCGGTTCACTATACTTTGAACCCACGACTTTAATTTTTATGAAATATCACCAAATCTACTAAGAACATCAAATATAAAATCTACACATCAAAATAAAATCAACGACATCGATATTGACTACTTTTGGTTCGGGTCAAAACGAACTCCCGAAATGGATTTTCAAAAAAGAAAAAAAAAATCATAACTTTACTTCAAAAATGTATTCTGCATATTTTTAGTAATCTACAGCTAAAAAAACAAGTGAAATCATGTAAAAAATGAGGTTCAAATCAAAGATAACTATTTTTAAGCTTTATCGGGTAAAATCTTTGAACTCTGGGTTAAAATCAAGAATAAGAGTTGTTTTGAAGGTTAAATTGATGAAAAACTAGTAGTTATAAGATAAAAATATTACTCCAGTGAAAAGGAGTGAAATTGAGATTTAGTATCAAGCCCTAAGATTTTTGGGGTTTTGAGAAACTAATCAAGAAATTACTAAAAAAAAAGGGTGAATTCTTACCTTAAATCCATAATAAAATCAAGAATTAGGTGTTATTATAGCTTCTAAATCTCCCACAATCTTCACTTTTAAGCTCTCACATTATTTTAGGGTTTAGTTCTCAAGAGGTAAGCTGAAAGAATGGACAAAATGGGCAAAAAAAGGGTAAAAATCTAGTACATACTGCAGAAAAATCTGTACTAAGTCCAAACGAACTCCGACGGATTGCCCAAAATTTATTCCGAGGCCGATATATACAAACGAACTATGAAACAACACTAAATTTGATGTTTCAAACTAAATAGATATACCATATTCTAAAAAAAAAGTTGTTTTCACAAAGTTGATTCATGAAATCACAATTTTCCAAATCGAGGGTCGAAATGAGATTTAAAAACCAAAAAATCACATCAAATATGTTACCACTCTAAAATTGATGTTCTAGATCTGCTGTCAAATTTGAATTTTCCATACGAGGTTATTTCGACAATATGGGTCCCACACCCATATTTCTAATTTTCCAACTTTTTGACCAATAGGTCAAAATAAGCTCGGGTGCACCGAAACCCAAACCAAAGGTTTACCTATTCTAAAATAGATATTTTGGGGATGTTGTCATAGTTCGTTCATCCATCTGTCGCACGGATCAAATTATATTCACATAAGTCCAAAATTAGGCTCTCGTAGTCATTAAAATATAATATCGCATAAATGGTACCAAAATGTATTGGAAACTGTTTCAATCACTCTCACGCCCCAAAAATGATATAATATAACTATGGGAAGAGATAAAATAGTCAAATTATATAAAAACACAAATTTCACATATTTCATCAAATTTTCAGGTTGTTACATATATGAAATAGATTGTGTCTTGCTATGGGGCACTCTATTGAGTATTTAATTTGCTGCAAGGATAGCTTCCCCTCATAATTTTTGCGGTAATACTAAACTTATGAGTAAGGTATTCATTATTTCCTTCATTGTTTTGCTTTTTCTTTTCATAATTCCATTCGATTGAGGTGAATACGGGATAGTGGTTTGATGAACAATTCCATTTTTCAAACATATTTATGCAAAAGAAGATTCATACTCTCCACCCCTATCACTTCTTATTATTTTGATATTTTTATACAACTAATTTTGAACTATAGTTTTATATTGTCTAAATGTATCTATTGCTTCATCCTTACCATTTACCAAATAAACACAATAATATCAAGTGCAATCATCCATAAAAGTTATGAAATACTTTTTTCCAACACAAGATAGTGTTGATTTCATATCATAAATGTCTATATGAATTATGTCTAAGGGATTGAAATTACTTTCAACAGACTTATACAGATGCTTAGCACACTTAGATTCCACACATGTTTGGCACTTTGATTTATTGCACTCAAAGTTAGAAAAAAATTCTAAACTAATCAGTTTTTGCAAGGTCTATAATTGACATGTCCTAAAAGTTCATGCCATAATTCATTTGACTCAAGTAAGTAAAAAGAATCAGAGCTTTTATACATATCAATATTCATTACATTTATTTTAAAAAGACCCTCGGTGAGGTAACCTTTACCTACATACACTTTACCTTTACTAATTATGACTCTGTCAAAAGCAAATAAATATTTGAATTTATTCTTAGTCAGAAGTAAAGTAGAAACTAAGTTCTTTCACAACTCCGAAACATGAAGGACATTGTTTAGTGTCATCACCTTGCTCGATGTCATCTTCAAGAAAATCTTGCATGTTCCTTCAAATTTTGCCGTAATAAAGTTCGCCATGAATATTTTCTCATCAACTTGAGTCAGAGTATACGATTCAAATAGTTCTTTTTTGGCACACACGTGGTGGGTGGCACCTGAATTAAACCACCACTCTCTAGAGTTTCTAAGTAAATTTCACACTAAAAGCATAGAACACAGATCGTACATGTTGTCTTTAGGTTCATCTAGGTTTGCTTGATCCCTTTTTTTGCCCTTCTTCAAAGACTGACAATCTACATACTTGTGGCCAACTTTACCACAGTTAAAGCAACTTTCTTTGGAATTTTTCTTAGGGGGATTGCCTTGTTGACCTGATGTTTTCTATTTGTTCTTTGATTTGATGGCAATGGTTGCTCTACTTATTGTTGAATTTCCACGAGACCTCTTTTCTATTGTCTTATTGTCCACTTCAATCCTTAACCTCACAATTGTTAGGATTTTTGTCTTGATTTTCTTATCAAATTTGAGTATTAATTTTTTGTTGAAGAAAAATAAAAGTAATACCATAATTACTTTTACTTTTCCTAAAGAAAACATAAAATTCTTTCATATTTGGCAAACATCTTTCTAAGAGGAAATATTTTACACCTCCGTAAACAAAATATTTCTTTTCTCATAAAACAACACAGTAGAATCCACAATTTAGTTGTTTAAAGAGTTTTGTTTAGGGAGAGATTTCCTCCGAATAGGTTTTAAGTTTTTCAATGTGATTTTAGATATGTAGGTCGTTTGACCAAAACATATTAATAATATGGTTTTAATATTTGTTTTTCTTTGACAACTGATTTATCGTCTTTATGGTTTGCAAATTTTAAACTTCCGCATGACGCACTCTCGATTTTGAACCAAAATAGTAGTATAAGAGTCTATGATTTAAAGATTCAATGGTTCAGATTGAAGACAAGTTAAGATTTAAGTTGCAACCAACTTGGCGATGGTGAAGATTTTCTTGTCCAAAAAACACTACATGTGGAGATAATTGTCAATCATATTTTAACAATCCTGCTATTACGTATTTGAAAATAAAGCTCAGTTTTTACCAAGCAATGGGCTCCAATATTTTTAACCAGAAGGACTCATATATTTTTAACCCCAAAAAGCTCTATTTTTAAACATGTCAAGCAGCAGTGATGAAGATTATGTGAAGAACAAATATCATGCATATGAAGAAGATGGATCAAGTTATGTCAAGAAAATCAAGCCAAAAAGGGGAGATTTATTAGAATTTTTATCCAGATTTTCTTACCAAATTTGAGTATTAATTTTTTATTGAAGAAAAATAAAAGTACTACCATAATTACTTTTACTTGTCCTAAAAGGAAAACATAAAACTCTTCCATATTTGGCTAACCTCTTTCTAAGAGGAAAAATTTTGAACCTCTATAAATAGAAGATCTTTTTTCTATAAGATCCCGCAAAATTTCTAGCTTAATGCAGTCCTTTAAGCTTGTCAAGGGGTCCCAGACTTAGAATATTTTAGCTAAATAATCAGAATTAGTGTTATTTTAGCCTACGTAGGTTGACAATCTTATTTCGCGACCTTTATGTCCATTAAATTTTGATGTTTAGGTTGATTCATGATCAAGAATGTCCGTAGGTGCTTTCGGACAAGTTTCAGATTTTTCAAACTTCATTTGAAGCTCCTTTGGAATCTTTAAATAGTGGATCAATGCGATCTTGGCGCACCGCGTCGACTATCACGTTGATTAATATTTTTCCCAGCTACCAGTGTCTAATTCCAGTGAATTAATACAAACATGATGCGATGCGTTGGCTATCGCATCGATGCCATCAATGCGCCGTATTGACCTGCGCGTCGGTAGACCAGTTCTCAGTCATTAAAAGACCGTGTCCTTGGGGGTATTTGAGTCTTTTACCCTCAACCTTCATCCCCCAAAACACGAAATTAATCACTTTAGAGAGCAAATATACTCATTCATTCTCAAAATCTCTCAAGAATAAAACCATAGGTGTTCAAATTTCAAATCAAGAACTCAAGAACACACCATCAAGTTTTCTGAATTCAGGCACTAAGGTATGTGAAGTGTTCATCCAAGGGTTTCTTTCACCCTTGGAGTCCAAGAAATTATTTTTAAACTTTAAGTGTATGAATTTCATGAATTCCATATTGGGTTTGATAATATTCATGTTTATAATGACAAATTGGGTTTCAAATCCATGTTTCACGATAAGATTCATGTGGGGTAAATTGATTTATATGTGCTATCATGTGAAATCATGCTAAAGCTTTCAAATTGTGCATTTGGTATTTGGAATTGTATGCTCACATATTGATTGGTGTTATGTGCATATTTTATGCCTTTCAAGTGATTGTTGAATTAAGCATGTGAGTTGAATAGTGCAATTATATCATGTTAGCATGTATTCAAATTCATGCCATGCAAGTGTTTGTTAAAATACCCCAATGAATGAATATTGATCAAGTACTTAGCCTATATATTTCAAGTTTATGCCATGTCTCTTAATTTATGCTATCGAGTCCTGGGGTATTTATACCTGATAATTTAGCTATTTACTTAGAGCCATGGTCAGTCATAGAACAGTATCAGTCACGTCACGATCAGTAATACTCTCAGTTAGTTTCAGAACTCAAGAAAAACTTAGTAGATTCAGTATCAGTCCAGTCTAATTCAGTATTCAGTTCAGATCTCAGTAAACTTAGTCAGCTAATAGAATAGAGTAGCATTTCATCAGTCAATGAAACTCGGTGAACTCAGTTCTGTTCAGCTAAATAGTAAAATCAGTTATAGTTCAGTCCAGCCTAGTACAGACTAAAAATCAGTTCAACGTCTGTTTAGTTAGGAGTAGGATTCAGCACCGAGTTAACTCAGGGATGAGGGCATTCTTGCCAGTAGAGGGTTTGAACCTTAGTAGAAATACCTGCATTACAGAACTATGTATACAACATAGATTGAGATATATTCCTGCCAGATATTATGAGGGATGATATATCTCATTCAAGTTTTCCTGCCAGCGAGGGTTGACGAAAGAGCTTTCTGTCAGAGAGGGTTAACTCACAACTTGTCTCTACCCATGGCACGGTATTGACACCCTTGTAACTGGGGTTATAGGTTGGACCCCTATCAGTTTAGAGGGGTATGTCAGTTAGATGATTACCTCCCACAGTCTCAGTTCCAGTCTCAGTCTCAGAATAGAACCCAGTTCAGTTCTACATATTCAGGACTATCAGATATATTCACTCAGCTCAGTATGGAACTCAGTATAGTTTCTCAAAATTTAAGACTATCAGATAAAATCATTTAGATAATCAAAAATACAATACCAGTAAAAACTCAAAAACCAGTTAATCAGTAGCTAGACTCAATAGTCAGTGTTATCACGATCTCAGTTATGATCTATGTATTCATGCATGTACTCTTATTCAGTCATACTCATGTTATTCAGATAATATTATTCATCCATATGAATCCATGCATCTCAGCCTACCTTACTGAGCATACCAGTATATTCAAAGTACTGACGCATGCTTTCTTTTGCGCTATGATGTCTTATATCATAGGTTCCGATGCACGGGCTCCAGAGCTTCTTAGCAGATCAGATTTTCAGCAGTTAGAGTCAGTGGTGAGTTCTCATAATTTGAGGACATGGTTTTACTTTAGTATTTCAGTATTATTTTTAGTAGTCGGAGTTAGTTGGAGACTTGTCCCATTATCTCCACAGGTTAGACAGTTTAGAGGCTTCCCAGACTAGAGTACTTTCAGACAGTTGTTCAGATTTCAGCATTCATGTTTTAGTTTAGGTATTATGATATCGTAAACAGTGTTTATTAAAGATTTGAACCTTATGGAATGTTTCCGCCTAATTTCTACATTTATTATAGTGTTATTATACAGTTATTATAGCAGGTACAAGTCATGGGTTAGCTTATACTACTTCGAGTTATGAGCATCGTGTAGCATCCGGGGTACAGACTCGGGGCGTTACAAACTTGGTATAAGAGCCTAAGGTTCAATAGAGTCCTAGGAAGTCTAGAAGCTGCATCTAGTAGAGTCTTGTACATGGGTGTGTTGCGCGCCACACTTATGGACAGTAGGCTACGCGTTGTTTTAGGAATAGTTTTCCCTCTTTCAGTATTCATGTCGTGCGAGTAAGCATGAGCTCAAGTTAACCTCTCAGTCTAACTCATCTCTTCCTTATGCTTCCAGAACATGACTTCCAGAGAATCTAATGGAAGAAGTAATGAAAACCAGTCAGCCCCTCCTCACGTTCAGGTAGATCCCTAAATGAGCATGTTTCTCACGGTGAATTTAGAGATGCTTTCACCGCCTTAGCTCATTCAATAGTTGTTCAGAACAATCAGTTTGCTTTTATCCTAACTAGGCGTATGGCCCATGCGCCACAGAGTGAAGGGGAGAGGTGTAGGGAAAAGGGGAAAAGAATAAGAGGGCCAGAATGTCAAGGCCAAAAAGTGCCCGAACAAATCCTCTTTGCCAGAAATATGGCAGAAACTACCAGGGTATCTGCAGAGCTGGCATTGATGTGTGTTTTGAATGTGTTAAGCCAGGCCACAGGGTCAGGTATTGTCTTTAATCAGGTTCCCAGAGTCAGCATAACCGTCCCCCAGCTCAGTCCGGCCGCCTAAATTAGCAGAGTGCCTCTTCCAGTGCCACCAGTGGGCAATACCCAAATAGCCTCTATTCTCTTTATTCCTAACAAAATCAGGAAAGTTCTCCTGATGTGGTCACTGGTACATTACAAGTTTATCATTTGCATGTTTACGCTTTGCTAGATCCAGAAGCTTCGTTGTCTTTTGTTACTTCATATATAGCAGTTGATTTTGGAGTCATTCCCAAAATTCTAGCAGAGCCCTTCTCAGTTTCTACCCCAGTAGAAAAATCTATCATAGCCCGGCGGGTATACAGGAACTGTCCGGTTATGGTATCTCAGAAAGTCACTTTAGCAGACTTAATCGAATTAGAGATGACTGATTTTGATGTCATTCTTGGAATGGATCAGCTTCATTCTTTCTATGCCTCAGTCGACTGCAAAAAGTGAATTGTCCAATTTCAGTTTCCGAATGAACCCATCTTAGAGTGGTGGGGTAGTACTTCAGCACTTAGGGGTCAACTTATTTCTTACCTTCAGTCTAGAAAGATGATAGCTAAAGGATGCATCTACCATCTCGTTCGAGTCCAGGACTCTAGCTCAGAAACCCCTACTCTTGAATTAGTGTCAGTAGCATGTGAGTTCCTAGATGTGTTTCTCGAAGACCTTCCCGAAGTTCCTTCTGAAAAGAAAATCAATTTTGGAATTGATCTTCTCCCAGACACTCAGCCTATCTCTATTCCACCATACAGAATGGATCCAATAGAACTCAGAGAATTAGAGGAACAGTTAAAGGATCTCCTAGATAAGGGATTCATCAGACCCAGCGTGTCCCTATGGGGAACACCAGTCCTATTTGTGTGTAAGAAAGACGGTTCTCTCAGAATGTGTATTGACTACCGTCAGTTAAATAAAGTCACGGTCAAGAACAAGTATCCACTTCCCAAAATCGATGACTTGTTTGACCAACTTTCGGGTGCCAGTAACTTTTCTAAAATAGACCTCATATCAGGTTATCATCAGCTCAGAGTCCGGGAATGTGACATTCCGAAGACAGCTTTCAGAATTATGTATGGTCACTTCAAATTCTTAGTCATGTCCTTTGGTCTTACCAATGTACCAGTAGCTTTCATGGACTTAATGAACCGCGCGTTCAAGCTGTACTTGGGCATGTTCGTTATAATTTTTATCGATGACGTTCTTGTCTATTCTCATAGCAAAAATAATCACGCAGGTCATCTCAAAATTATATTTTAGACTCTCGAAACCCATCAGTTATCATGATATCTAGCTATGCCTTACATGTCAGCTTTATGATTATTGCTCATGTTTATACACGTTAAATTATGTACGCTTACAGTTCCTAGTATAGGAGTTCCAGTTTACTCAGTGATTACGAATCATATTCCATGAACACAGAAACTCCAAACTCAGGTCATACAGCTTGTGACTCATGTCTGCATGTCATGCTTTATAGTGGGCTCAGTACCCATGAATCATGCTACCCTCCTAATGAATTGGCTAAATTCAGATCATGACATGTATATCCTTAGCCTAGATCTTTTGGTAAATCCACCCACGATGTTGATATTCTATCCCTCAGGCCTCAATTAAGTGTCGATTCCGGTATAGTATTCAGTACCCAGTAATCAGTATTCAGTCTCAAAATTCAGTAAAGAACTCAAATAGTCCTACAGAACTATGTCTATCAGTTATCAGTTGCTTAGCCACCAGAATCCAGTACTTCAGTATTAGTCTAAAGTTTAGTTACTAGTATCCAATTATCAGAACTCAGTATTTAGTTCCAGTATGAGTCTCAGTTATAGTCCTAGTTACAGTCTCAATTACACTCCCAGCTACCGTCTTAGTTACGGTCCTAGTCCCATTCCAGTAATCAAATTAGTAGCTCAGTTCAGTTTCAGGTTTGGTTGACCATAGCGTATAGTTATCAATCATTCTGTTATTAGTGTTTTAGCACCTCAGTTTATAGACTATTTCGGAGCCATGTTATACGCTTGGTCTTGCTTTTTCAAATAATACAGTCTTTCAAGAATTCATGCTCGTTACCTCATATGCATAATACTCAACAGTTTTAGCCCAGTCATTCAGACTAAGAACAGTTCGATCCTGAATGACCAGTATTCATTTATCAATCGTTCAGTTAATCAAATAAGACAGTATCTTCATGCTTTCGTGCTCAACGCCCATGTGAATATTTTTAGTAGTCTCAGGTAAAGTGTCGTGCTAAGATGGAAAGTATAGTTGAGAGAGAATCTGAGGGATATGTCCAAGTTTAAAGAATTTTAGTTGCAGTGTATGATACTTAGTCACTCTATCTTAGATGAGGTTTCGTAGGCCTCACCGTATATCACAAAAATTTAGCTAGAATATGATTTTTTATCCAGACGCTTTATTCAGCCTAGGCAAAGATTCCTTGCTCCCTAAAGTCACTAGAAACTCTATAGAAAGAGTGTCAAGAAAATGCTCCAGTCGAGTATGAGTTTTAGCACAAGCTAGTTCGTAAAACCAGTAATTCAGTTAGCAGTCAAGTGGACAAATTCGTATGGCTTAGTTTACCATCTTTCCCCATTAGTCTCACTATCCGAAGTCCCATAAATGTAATTGTTCTAAGATGGGGAAGCTAGGTAGTTGCGTGATCATCTCAATTCATGTATCATGTATCAATTTTAGATCCCAAATACTCAGTCACGACTCAGTTCATAGGTGTCATGTGCATCGTCCTAATTTTCCTTAGTATCTCAGCCAAGTTAGTATTCTTCGAGGGACATTATGTCCCAAGGGGGAGATGCACTATAACCCCCCGAGCTTTCATGTCCTAAACCTACCAGTTTCTCCTCACGTAAAGAATTCAATTAGAATAGTGGATACTCATAGGTTGACCCTCAAGTTCCAATCTCAGTCGTAAGCTATGTATTCAAGGGGCTCAGTTTAGCTCACGATATTCAGTTCATGTATCATGTTCCAGGCTCAGTTATGTTTTCATATTCTTGATCATACATGTTCAGTAGAGGATCTCGAGTTTGAGATTAATAATTTCATATTCTTGAGAATCTCTCTTATGAAAGGAGTGAAGAGATTTGGCAAGAAGGGGAAACTTAGTCCCTGATATGTCGGTCCTTATCAAATTCTTAGCCACTTCGGAAAGGTAGCTTACGAGCTTTAGTTACCCTCAGAATTAGCTTCAGTGCATCCAGTGTTCCATGTCTCCTTGCTAAAGAAATGCATAGGTGACCCAGCAGTCGGAGTCCCTATAGAGGGCATTGATATTCAGAACAGCCTCTCTTATGAAGAGATTCCAGTTGAAATCCCTGATTATAAGATTCACAGACTGAGGAACAAAGAAGTCCCTCTAGTTAATGTTCTTGTGCGGAATCAGTTAGTTGAGGGAGCTACTTGGGAAGCAGAAGAAGACATGCGGACCAAGTATCCTCACCTATTCTCCGATAATCCAGACTCATCTCAAGGTAATAGTTTTCCTTAAGCTTATTCAATTTTATGTTCAGATTCACGTTACAAACTTGGTATCAGTTACCATAGAATGTTCAGTCATGTGTTGATGAGTCAGTTCAGTCATGTATTTATGCATTAGATATGCATGTTCAGTGAAATAAAACTCAACTTATCAGTAAACCCAATCACACGTTCATGAATCGTGTTCAGTTATGTACTCATGCATCAGATATGCATGTTCAGTATGATAATTCAGTATATCAGTAATATCAGTCATATAGTCATGTTCCAGAGGTTCATGTCCAGTAAGTGAGTTATTTCACCAGTATTCTCAGCTTATTCAAGCTCATTCAAGGACGAATGCTCCCAAGGGGGAGATATTGTAAGACCCCATAGAATTTCTAGCTTAATGCAGTCCTTTAAGCTTGTCAAGGGGTCCCAAACTTAGAATATTTTAGCCAAGTACTCAAACTTAGTGTCATTTTAGCCTAAAAAGGTTGGAAATCTTATTTCATGACCTTTATGTCCATTAAATATTGATGTTTAGGTTGATTCATGATTAGGAATGTTCGTAGGTATTTCCAAACAAGTTTCAGATTTTTCAGACTTCGTTTGAAGCTCCTTTGGAATCTTAAAATAGTGGATCAATGCGATCTTGGTGCGCCGTATCGACTATCGCGTTGATTTATATTTTCCCAACTACCAGCATCCAATTCCAGTGAATCAAGGTAAACATGGTACGATGTGTTGGCTATCGCATTGATGCCATCGACGCACCGTGTCGACATGCGCATCGGCAGCCCAGTTCTCAGTCATTAAAAAACTGTGTCCTTGGGGGTACTTGGGTTTTTTACCTCAACCTTCAACCCCCAAAACATGAAATTAATCACTTTAGAGAGCAAATATACTCATTCATTCTCAAAATCTCTCAAGAACAAAACTCTAGGTGTTCAAATTTCAAATCAAGAACTCAAGAACACACCATCAAGTTTTCAGAATTCAGGCACTAAGGTATGTAAAGTGTTCATCCAAGGGCTTTTTTCACCCTTGAAGTCCAAGAAACCATTTTTAAACTTCAAGTGTATGAATTTCATGAATTCCATGATGGGGTTGATAATATTCATGTTTATAATAACAAATTAAATTTCAAATCCATGTTTCAAGATAAGTTTCATGTGGGGTAAATTGATTTATATGTGTTATCATGTGAAATCATGCTAAAGCTTTCAAATTGTGAATTTGGTATTTGGAATTGTATGATCACATGTTGATTGGTGTTATGTGCATATTTTATGCCTTTCAAGTGATTGTTGAATTAAACATGTGAGTTGAATAGTGAAATTATATCATGTTTGCATGTATTCGAATTCATGCCATGCAAGTGTTTGTTAAAATGCCCCAATGAATGAATAGTTATCAAGTACTTAGCCTATATATTTCAAGTTTGTGCCATGTCTCTTAATTTATGCTATCGAGTCCTGAGGATATTTATACCCGACAATTTAGTTATTTACTTAGATCCATGGTCAGTCATAGAACTATATCAGTCACGTCACGATCAGTAGTACTCTCAGTCAATTTCAAAACTCAGGAAAAACTCAGTAGATTCAGTATCAGTCCAGTCTAATTCAGTATTCAGTTCAGACCTCAGTAAACTCAGTCAGCTAACAGAAATTAGCAGCATTCCTTCAGTCAATGGAACTCAGTTCAGTTCAGCTAAACAGTAAACTCAGTTACAGTTCAGTCTAGCCTAGTACAGACTAGAAATTAGTTCAGTGTCTGTTCAGTTTGGAGTAGGATTCAGCACCGAGTAAGCCCAAGGATGAGGGCATTTTTGCCAACAGAGGCTTTGATCCTTAGTAGCAATCCCTTCGTTATAGAACTACATAGCCAGCGTAGGTTGAGATATCTTCTTTCTAGATATTATGAGGGTTGATATATCTCATTCAAGTTTTTCTGCCTGCGAGGGTTGACGAAAGAGCTTCCTGTCAGAGAGGGTTAACTCATAACTTGTCTCTACCCATGGCACAGTATTGACACCCTTCCAAATGGGGTTACAGGTTGGACCCCAATCAATTTAGAGAGGGGCATGTTAGTTGGATGATTACCTCCTATTGTCTCAGTTCTAGTTTCAGTCTCAGAATAGAACTTAGTTCAGTTTTACAGATTCAGGACTATCAGATATAGTCACTCAGCTCAGTACGAAACTTAATATAGTTCCTCAAAATTTAGGACTATCAGATACATTTATTCAGATAATTAGAAATACAATACTAGTAAAAACTCCAAAACCAATCAATCAGTATTCAAACTCAGTAGTCAATGTTATCACGATCTCAGTTACGATCTACATATTCATGTATGTACTCTTATTCATTCATACTCATGTTATTTAGATAGTATTGTTCATTCGTATGAACCCATGCATCTCAGCCTACCTCACTGAGCATACCAGTATATTTAAAGTGACGACGCATGCTTTCTTTTATGCTATGATGTCTTATATCATAGGTTTCGATGAACGGGCTCTAGAGCATCCTTTGTAGATCAGATTTTCAGCAGTTAGAGTCAGTGGTGAATCTTCATAATTTGAGGACATAGTTTTACTTCAGTATTTTAGTATTATTTTTAGTAGTTGAAGTTAGTTGGGGACTTGTCCCATCAGCTCCACAGTTTAGACAGTTTAGAGGCTTCCCAGACTAGAGTACTTTCAGACAGTTGTTCAGATTTCAGTATTCATGCTTTAGTTTTGGTATTATGATACCGTAAATAGTGTTTATTATAGATTTGAACTTTATGGCATGTTTTCGCCTAATTTCCATAATTATTACAGTGTTATTATACAGTTATTGCAGCAGGTACTAGACATGGGTTAACTTATGGTCCTTCGAGATTATGAGCACCGTGTACCATCTGGGTACAGACTCGGGGAGTTACATCTTCTCATACAACAACATAGTAGAATCCACAATGTAGTTGTTTAAAGAGTTTTGTTAAGGAGGAGATTTTCTCACAATAGGTTTTAAGTTTTTCAATATTATATTTAATATGTAGGTCGTTTGACTAAACTATATTAATAATATAGTTTTAGTATTTGTTTTTCTTTGTCCACTGACTTATCGTCTTTATGGTTTGCAAACTTTGAGCTTCCGTATGACTCCCTCTCGATTTCAAACCCAACAACAATGAGATATTCAACAAACATCTCCTTGATCGTATGCTTTATGTATTTTTTGAAGTCTTTCAACAAAGATGGTGTTGCGCCCTATTTTTCTCATGAAAAGTGGGATTTAACTTGACAACTCTTTTTTTGGACTGGTAAAGAGTGAAGAGTCACCACCTAATGAATTAAGATGTGTTAAGTCAATATTCTAGGCTGATTACAAATCAGTTAATTAGTCTACATCACCAGAAATCATGTAAGGGTTCAAGTTACCTTAAGAGAAAGGTGTTAGGCACCTTTTGAGGTCCACAAATATGGATTATGGACAAATTTATATGTTACATGAGGATTCTACATGATAAAAGGTCGATTATTTTTATTAACTAAGATCAACTAAGTGATGTAATAAAGAACACTTTCACTAGCATATATATCATTCAACGAATGAAAAATACAAGAGATGCAAGATTGACCTTTTGCACCATGAAAGTAAGTGAAAAATACCATAATTTGTGTATTCATCGTCTTCCTCAAATCACAGACTCCGGCGAACTCCTTTTTGTAGTATATCCAATTACGAAAATATTCAAAATTAAATCAAAATAATTATAAACTACAAATAGTGAGATACGTATTAGTAATGTAATACCATATACAATTCTTATCCCAGTTCAGCTTTCAGTTGCATGCATAAGTGTAACGTCCCAAGAGTACACCCTGAATGCCACACGATGCTTACGATCCCGAAAGACCACAAGCTAACCCATGACTGATACCTACTATGAGCACTGAGTATAATTGATATCAAAAGATCATATGCAAAATTTAACTGAAAAATGCCATAAGGTTTTAAAACATAATTATGATAATGTTTGTAAAACAATACTAACAATATTGATAAAATGACTGAAAACTGACTAACTGTCTGTACTAGTTGAAAAGCCTCTACCGATTGACTGTGGAGCTGATAGTACAAATCCCCAACTAACTCGAACTGAATAGAAAAAACTGAATTGATAAGGTAAATTAAGATAAATAAACTATGTCCTCGAAGTATGAGGGCTCACCACTTCCACAACCGATAATCTGGTATGTCTATGTGCGATCAAGGAACTGAGCGTCTGAACCTATGATATCAAACACCATAGCGCAAAAAATGAGTATGTGATCAGTTCTTTGAATATATTGGTATGCTAAATAAGGTTAGGCTGATATGGATAGTTTATGTGCATGAAGTAAAGTAAAAACTGACTAAACAGCGTGGGATAACTGAATAACTGATATGAATATGTGAATACTATAAAAACTGAGAATGTATGACCAAGCATATAACATAATTCTGAAAATAGTTTGTAATCTGAAATACTGAAATCTGGTACTGAATACTGATAAATTGTATTCTATGGTCAAGAAAAATTGAACTGAATTTTGTACTGAATATTGAAACTGAAACTGTGGGAGGTATCATCTAACCGGCATTCTCCAAAGCTGAGTTGATCGGGGTCCAACCTGTGACCTTAGTTGGAAGGGTAATAGTACCATGCCATGGGTACTAACATTGGCTGTGAAGTTAGTCCTAATCTGGAGAGTGACCCTTGAGATCAGTCCTAAACTGACGGGTGATCCTTGAGAGTGTCAGTCCTAAATTAGTGGGTGACATCTCATAACCTATGTTGGCTATGTACTTCTGGAACTTAGGGATTGCTTATAAGGTCCCAGTCCTAATTGACGGGTGAGCCCCCATCCCTAGGTTCGCTCGGTGTTGAATCCTACTCTCAACTGAACTGACATTGATTATTGTATGGAACTAAGCTTAACTGAACCCACAACTAACCGTATTAACTGACTGAATGATATTGCTTAGGGTATGACTAAAATCATTCTGTAGATACTAAAAACTAGGTAAACAACTAAATTTTGGGTATTCATAACCCCCAGGACTCGATAGCAATAACAACAGATTCATATTAAAGCTTTAAGGACAAGATAAGTAGTCATTATTCAAAACTCAATCATCTAGGCATTTCATCAAACACATGGGAGACATGAATTTAAACATAGGAATACCTTTAAACATGATGAGATAACACGATCACATGACAAAATCATAAACTGAGGATTTATTCTAAATTCTCATGAACGTGATATGGAAACCACAATATTTAAAACATTCTATAATACATTCCACTTGAAATAATTTATAATCTTAACTTGAAATTTAAATGCTGAGAAATTCATGGACTTAAGTATGGGAATGAGTAAAACATGAGGGAATAGCATAATTACAATACTAAAACCATACTTAGGTATTTAACAATGAAATTTCATGCTTCAAACATGTGAGGGATGCTTTCGATGAAAATAGATTGTAAACATCACGTATAAGAGAAATTCATAAAAGCTTCATAGAGATAAATCATTGTAAAATCCAATTTCATTATTTAAAACATAAAAGATGGATTCTTGGACTCCATGAGTGAAAAGGCCCATGGATGAATATCTAACGTACCCTAAAGCTTTGATCTTGAAAGAGAATTAACTTTTGTTGAACGTTCTTGGATTGGAAACCTTAAATTCTTGATTATCTTGTAGAAAGTGTAATGGATTCTTGAGGTTCTTGAGAGATTACCTTAAGAAGACGCCCTAATCTTGTTCTTGGGAATAAAGAGGGTTAAGGGCTTTTGAAACTGATTCATAATAGCTAAGTATATGTTTTTGATGATTTATGTCATAGGGATAAGGTTTGAGGTGAGGAAAAGACCAAAATACCCATAAGAAACTAAACCACAATTGCTGAAAATTTTGGTTGACGACTTGGGTTGACAATTCGTTACTTAGGTGATGGCTTATCACCTCAAGTCATTACTTGGAAATTGAATTTGATGAGTTTCTGGTTGGGCTGACGGCTTGGGCTGATAGGTCGTCACTTAGTGATGACTTATCAACTTAGGTCGTCACTTTGTTGACAGACGGACATGATGAATTAAAATAAATATAACTTTCCACTCCGATATTGGATTAAGGTGAAACTAAATGCATTGGAAAGAAGATTCAAAGATCTTTATTTTCATATATAGTAGCTCACGTAAATCATTATGTACAAGTAGTAATGGTCGTTTAAAGCTTACCCAAGCTGAAACATTCACTAAAACTGAATCAATAGAAGCGTTTTCAACTCGTCTTTGAGTTAGGAGATTTTTATGACCTCGACTGATATAATAGGACATTTTCACACTATAGAATTGATCATCACACATATATAGACATAA
The DNA here is from genome assembly GCA_030864215.1 of Capsicum pubescens. Classification (NCBI taxonomy): domain Eukaryota; kingdom Viridiplantae; phylum Streptophyta; class Magnoliopsida; order Solanales; family Solanaceae; genus Capsicum; species Capsicum pubescens. The sequence goes on from CM061549.1 coordinate 250,912,304, forward strand.
AATCATTGGGTTCAAGTCTGTATGCATAGTAACAACGATCTAAATTCTAGCCCAAAAATATGGGGTGTTACAATAAGGGCTTAAGGCCTAAAAATTTAACCAAGTGTTGGGGACTTAGTCATTTTTAAGGCCTCTAAACATTGAGGATTTTTATATTGGTTTTCCCAATCCCGAGATGTTGGTTTTTGAGTTAATTTATGTTTAGGGATATAAGGAGCATGTCTTGGAGAAGTTTTAGATTTTTCGGATGGGGTTTGGGTCATGTTTAGATCACGAAACAAGAGGGTTACCTCGATAAACCCGTGATACGACATTAGTCTCCATGGCAGGAAGACAACGTCGCGGGGAGGGAAATACACTACCGCGATTAGACCGTATTACAGTAAGCCTGTCGCGTCTAGTTTCAAATTTAAATACCTGAGGGTCAACTGGGTATTTTCCCCCTCAACCCAATCATTCATAACATGACTTGGGAATCAGTTAGGGAATAATTTTACCCTTCTTCTCCAATTTTTCTCCCCAAGAAATCAAGAATTCAAGTTCCCCAACTTCAAGAACCTCCAAGAAAGCATTGCAATTGGTGTTTCTCTTTCAAGTTAAAGGTTTAAGATATGTAGGGTGTTCATCCATGGGTTCCTTTCACCCATTGAGCCCAAAATCCTTTTTTTCGATTAAAGATTGAATTTTTCTATCATTGTTGTATTTTGTATTGCTTAAGATGGGTTTAATTCATATTTCCAAGGTAATTTAAATGCATTTAAGTCCATGTATGATCCTATGTAAGATTTTGAATTCCTCATGCTATGAATTTCAATTTCCATGTTTTAGCCAAGTGAACTTCATGTTGTTGAATTCTCATGTTTAAAATACTCCCATGTACAAGTCCATGTTTTTACATGTTTGAGGAAATGCCCATGTTTTTTAGTTGAACCATGATTCAATATCACAGTTTAAATTTAAATGTCATGTTTTAATGATTATTCAGTGCTCGTGGGTTATGAATACCCGATACCTACATGTTTTATATGATTTTTAGATTTTCAAGTATGATACGGATAAACCATGAATATTCCTATTTACTTAATTATTATGATCAGAATGAGCATTATCATAAATAATATTCAGTTAAACTTAGTTCAGTTCAGTACCAGTGTCAGTTTAGTTGGGAGTAGGATTTAGCACCAAGAGAACCTAGGGATGGGGACTCACTCACCAGTTAGGACTGGGTCCCTAGTAGCAGACCCTAAGTTCCAGAACTATGTAGCTAGTGTAGGACTATGAGATGTCACCCTCCAGTTTAGGACTGATACTCTCTTAAGGGTCACTCGCCGGTTTAGGACTGACTCCCTAGTCCTTCGAGACTTTAGATTAGTGGATCCACGCAGCCAGTGTTAGTACCCGTGGCATGGTACTAACACTCTTCAAACAGGGGTTATTGGTTGGACTGCAATTAGCTCAGATTGGGGCATGTCGGTTACATGATACTTCCCACAGTCTCAGTTTAATATTCAATTCAGGTTTTCTTGACCAAAGCATACATATTTATAGTTATTCAGTTATATAGATTTTAATATTTCATGTTACATATCATTTCAAAAATACATATATGCTTGGTCTTCCATTCTCAGACATTATAATTTTCATACATTTATGCTCAGTTATTTTATGTTGTTCATCTAGTCCTTTTCTCAGATGCATAGTACCCCATGCATTTCTTCCAGACCTTATCTCATGTACCTGTACATTCAAAGTAGTTACCGCATACTCTTCTTTTTGTTATGATATCTTATATCATAGGTTTGAACGCTCAGTTTCCTAACCACGCTTAGACAGTTCAACATACCCAGCAGCAGTAGTGGTGAGTCCTCATCCATCGAGGACAGGATTGATTATTTTAGTTATTTCAATAGTTCTGTATTTTCAATCAGTCGGAGTTAGTTGGGGGCTTGTCCCATCAACTCCTTATTCAGTCAATTAGTGGTTTTTCAAACAATTAGACAAACAGAAAGTCAGTTAGAAACTTATTCAGTTTATCAGTATAATTAGTTATTTTAAATTGACAGTTAGATTTCAGTACTTCATCAGATGTTTTATACTTGTGGTTGAACCATATTTTTAGTATTCAGATTAGTATTACATTCAATAGACTATTTTTCACACACGTGTACTATTGTTACTTTGCTCAGTGCTCACAACAGGTACCAGATCATGGGTTAGCTTGTGGTCACTTATGATCGTAAGCACCATTATTGCGACTAGGAGGTATCCTTAGGTCATGACAAAACTTGGTATTAGAGCCTAAGGTTTTAAAATATCCTAGGGTATCTGAAAGTCGCATTTAGTAGAGTCTTGTACATAGGTGTGAAGCGTGCCATACTTTTGGACAAGAGGCAATGAAATATTTTAGGAAAAGTTTCCCTTCTTTCAGTAGTCATGTCATGCAGATGAGCATGAGCTCCATTTAAACTCTCTTTTTGATTCATCCTTTATTTTATTTACAGACCATGCCTCCGAGGTGAAAGAACAAAAGAAGGGATGGGGATCATCCCACACCTCCGCCTATTCAGGAAGATCCCCTAAATGAGCATGTCTCTCACGCTGAGTTCAGAGATGCTTTCACTAACTTATGTCATTTAGTAGAGTCTTAAAACAACCATCGAGCCATTTCTCTAGCTAACCTAGTGACAAATACAGCTGCAGCTAGAATTCGAGGTTTCACCCAAATGAACCCCCATTCATTTTTAGGATCCAAGTCTGAAGAGAATCCGCAGGAATTTTTTGATATGGTTCACAAGGTGACTGATATCATGGGTATCAACTCAAGTGAGAATGCATAGTTGGCTGCATATCTGTTGCAAAATATAGCCCACACCTAGTTTAAGTAGTAGAAGGAGGACTATGGTGTTGATTCAGGGCCTGTTGAGTAGGAGAAGTTTGCCACAATTTTCATAGACAAATTATTTCCATTAGAGTTGACGGGAACTAAGGTGAAGGAGTTCATCAATTTAATGTAAGGTAATTTGAGTATGAAAGAGTACTCGCTTAAGTACACTCAGTTGGCAAGGTATGCTCCTAATGTGGTTGTAGACAATAGGTCTAGAATAATAAAGTTTGTATCTGGTGTAGCTGATAGTGTGGTTAAAGAGTGGAGGACTTCCATGTTGATTAAGAAGATGGACTTATCTAGACTTATGGTTCATGCTCAGTAGATTGAGTAAGATAAGCTTAAGGAGAAACAGAGAGAGAATGAAAGAGCCAGAATAGGTAGTTTTAACTTTTCTCAACCAAGGTCGGAAGGTGGTAACTATTCTCAATTTCATCAGAAGTTCTCATCCCCAGCTCCATCTTCAGCTAGTGTGTCAGTGCCTAAGTTTAGGCAAGACAGCCGGGATAGGGAGCCAATCTCTAAGTCCCAGAGTAGTGTGAACAGTGGTTGCACTAATCCGCTTTGCAAAAAAAGTGGTAGGAATCACCAAGGTGTGTGTAAGGCTGGTAGCGATGTGTGTTTTAATGTGGCAAGCTAGGCCACAGGGTCAAGGAGTGTCAAGTAGTTGCTCAAAGGGGAAAGTATCTACGCTAACAAGGCTAGTCCAATCTATCATCGGCTCTAGTAGGTCGCCCAACTCAGTAGGGTGCCACCTCCAGTGCAACTAGTAGGTCATGCCAGAATAGGTTGTATGCACTTCAGACCCGTCATGATTAGGAAAGTTCTCCTGATGTAGTTATTGGTATGCTACAAGTCATTCATCTTCATGTTTATGTTTTATTAGACCCCAGAGCTTCATTTTTTTTTGTATCCCACTATATAGCAGTCGATTTTGGTGTCAGTCCTGAATCTTTAGCAGAAACTTTCTTAGTGTCTACCCCAGTGGGTAAATCTATCATAGCTAGATGGGTATACAGAAATTACTCGATTACAGTATCTTAGAAAGTTACCTCAGTTGATCCTGTGGATTTAGAGAAGAATGATTTTGATTTCATTCTCGGCGTAGATTGGCTCCACTCATGCCATGCCTCAGTTGATTGCAGAAATAGAGTCACTCAATTTTAATTTCCCAATGAACTAGTCAATGAATAGAGGGGTAGTACTTCAATGCTTAGGGGTCAGATTGTTTCTTACCTAAAGGTAAGAAAAATGATATCTAAAGGGTGCATGTACCATTTTGTCTGAGTCAAAGACTCTAGTTCTGAGACTCCAAGTCTCGAGTCAGTTTCAGTAGTAAGACAATTTCTTGATATATTCCCTGAAGACCTTCTCAAAGTTCCTACTAAAAGGGAAATTGACTTTGGAATAGATCTCTTTTCAGATACGCAGCCTATCTTTATTGTGCCCTATAAAATGGCTCTAGCTGTGCTTAGAGAATTGAAAGAACAATTGAAAGATATCTTAGATAAGGAATTCATCAGGTCCAGTATTTTCCCATGGGGCGCTCTAGTCTTATTCGTGCGTAAGAAAGACTGTTCTCTCAGAATATGCATCAATTATCATCAGTTGAACAAAGTCACAATCAAGAATAAGTATCCACTCCCCAGGATTTATAACTTGTTCGACCAACTTCAGGGTTCCAGCTATTTCTCTAAGATAGACCTTAGATCCATCTATCATCAGCTTAGAGTCAGGGAATGTGACATTTCGAAGACAGCTTTCAGAACTCGATATGGTTATTTCGAATTCCTAGTTATGTCCTTTGTACTAATAAATGCCCCTACAGCTTTCATGGACTTGATGAACAGAGTGCTGAAGCATTACCTGGACATGTTTTTCATAGTCTTCATTGATGATATTCTTGTCTATTCCCATAGTGAGAATGATCATGCAGACCATCTAAGAATTGTATTACAGACCTTTAGAACCCATCGGTTGTTTGCCAAGTTCAGTAAGTGCGAGTTTTGGCTAAGATCAGTAGCTTTTCTTGGCCATATTATCTTTGGTGATGGCATTCAAGTTGACCCTCAAAACACTGAAGCCATGAGAAACTGGTCCAGACCCATCTCTCCATTAGATATCAGGAGTTTCTTGGGTTTGGTTGGCTATTACAGACGGTTTATTGAAGGGTTCTCTTCTATTGCATCCCCCATGCCTTGATTGACTCAGAAGAAAGTCAAATTCCAGTGGTTAGATTCTTGTGATGAGAGTTTTCAGGAGTTGAAGACTCGGCTCACTTCAGCCCCAGTATTGACTTTGCCAGATGGTTCGGATGGGTTTTTAGTTTACTGTGATACTTCCAGGGTTGCTCTTGGTTTTGTATTGATGTAGAGAGTTAAGGTCATAGCCTATGCTTCTTGACAGCTTGAGCTCCATGAAATGAATTACCCTACCAATGATCTTGAGTTGGCAACTTTTGTTTTTGCCTTGAAAATTTGGAGGCATTATCTTTATAGAGTTCATGTTGATGTGTTCATGTATCACAAAAGTTTGAAGTATATGTTCTCGCAGAAAGAGTTGAATATTTATCAGAGATGGTGGTTAGAGTTGTTTAAAGATTATGACATAAGTGTTTTGTACCATCCGAGCAAGGCCAATGTAGTGGTAAATGCCCTTAGTAGATTGTCTATGGGTAGTGTTGCTCATGTTAAGAATGATAAGAAGAAGTTAGTCAGGGAGGTTCATAAGCTTTCTAGATTAGGTATTTGGTTAATTGATTCAGTTGAGGGTAGTATATGGGTTTATAATGGTTCATAATCTTCATTGGTTGCCGAAGTAAAAGAAAAGAAAGATAGGATCCTAGTTTGGTTAAGTTCAAGGAAACAGTTAGAGATCAGAAAGTAGAGGTTTTATCCCAAGGGGGAGATGGTGTGATTCATTGTCAGGGAAGGTTATGTGTTCCATACATTGATGGTTTGAGACAACGGATTTTGGCGAAAGCGCATGGTGCACGATATTTCATTCATCTAGAAGCCACTAAGATGTACCATGACCTGCGAAAAATATATTGGTAGAATGGTATGAAGAAGGATATTGCAGAGCTTGTGACTAAATATTCAAATTATCAACAGGTTAAAGTTGAGCACCAGAGGCCTAGTGGTACATTGCAGGAGTTTTGTATCCCCACTTAGAAGTGGGAAGTGGTGGACATGGACTTTGTGATAGGATTACCTCATATGTGTTATCAGTATGATTCGATATGGGTCATTATAGATAGACTGACCAAATCAGCTCATTTTTTTTCTAGTTCATACTTCATAGTCAGTTGAGGATTATGCCAGGTTTTATATTAGAGAGTCAGTTAAGTTTCATGGAGTTTCGTTGTCTATCATTACAGATAGAGGTACTCAGTTTACCTCTCACTTTTGGAAGGATTTTTAGAAGGGTCTTGGTACCCAAGTTCATCTCAGTATATATTTTCATCCTCACACAGATGGTCAGGTATAAAGGACCATTCAGACCTTAGAGTACATGTTGAGAGCATGTGTTATTGATTTTAAAGTAAATTGGTATTACCACCTAACTTTGATTGAATTTGCCTCCAATAATAACTATCACTTCAGTATTCAGATGGCTCTGTTTGAGTATCTCTATGGGAGGAGAAGTAGGCTTCTTTTGAAGAAGGTGAGGTTTCTTTGATAGGACAAATTCAGTGTTTGAGGCGATGGAGAAAGTTCAGTTGATTTGGGAGACACTGAATAAAGGCCTAAGTCACCAAAAATCTTATGCAGATGTAAGGATGAGAGACCTTGAGTTTGATGTTGGTGACTTAGTCTATTTGAAAATATCACCCATGAAGGGAGTGAAGAGATTTCGCAAGAGGGGAAAACTAAGTCCCCGTTATTTTAGCCCTTATAGAATCTTGAACCATTTTGGGAAGGTAGCTTATGAGCTAGAGTTGCCGTCTTATTTGGCATCAGTCCATCCGATATTTCATGTTTCTTTGTTAAATAAATGTAGTAGTGATTCGGCTATTGTTATTCCTTTAGAAAGTACAGGAGTTTAGGATAGCCTTTCTTTCAAAGAATTCCCAGTTGAGATCCTTGACCATCAGATTCGTAGGTTGAGGAACAAAGAAGTTCCCTTGGTTAAAGTTCTATGTAGGAATTAATATGTTGAGGGAGCTACTTAGGAATAAGAAGTAGATATGCATACCAAGTACCTTCATATTTTCTCCGCAAACTCAAACTCAGCTTGAGCTAACAGTTTTCCTTAGATTGAGTCATTCTCATTCTCAGTTCCATCTATATAATCATTCTCATATCATTTCATACATTCACGAAATCAGTTCAATTCATATATTATGTTTCAGACTCAGTTATGTATTCATGTTCCCAGTCATGCATATTCAGTATGTGATCTCAATTGCCTTAGTATAGTACTCTCAGTATAACTAGTCTCATTCGAGGACGAATGTTTCCAAGCGGGACATATTGTAATACCCCATACTATTCTTAGCTCAGTTCAGCTTTTAGTTGTATGCATAAGGGGCTTAAGGCCTGAAAATTTCACTAAGTGTTGGGGACTTAGTCACTTTTAAGGCCTCTAAATTTTGAGGATTTTTATTTTGGTCTTCCCTACCCTGAATGTTCAGGGATTAAAGGAGCATGTCTCAGAGAAGTTTTAAATTTTTTGGATGGGGTTTGGGTCATGTTTGGATAACGAAAACAGAGGGTTACCGCGATAAGCCCGCTATGCGGCATTAGTCCCAATGGCAGGCAGACCGCATCGCGGTGAGGGAAATGCACTGTCGTAATTAGACCATATTGCGGTAAGCCTATCACTTCCAGTTTTGACTTTAAATGCCTGAGAGGTAATTGGGTCTTTTCCCCCACAATCCAATCATCCATAACACGACTTGGGCATCACTTAGGGCATAATTTTGCCCTTATTCTCTAATTTTCCTCCCAAGAAAGCCATTCCCTTTCCCCAAAAATACAAATTCAATTCCTTTCTCCCCAAGAAATTAAGAATTCAAGTTCCCAAAGTTCAAGAACCTTCAAGAAAGCATCAAGATTGGTGTTTCTCTTTCAAGTTAAAGGTTTAAGGTATGTGGGGTGTTCATCCATGGGTTTCTTTCACCTATGGAGCCCAAAAACCCTTTTACGATTAAAGATTGAATTTTTCTATCATTATTGTATTTTGTATAGCTTAAGATTGGTGTAATTCATGTCTTCATGGTAATTTAAATGCAATCCAGTCCATGTATGATCCCATGCAAGATTTTGAATTCCTCATACTATGAATTTCAGTTTCCATGTTTTAGCCAAGTGAACTTTATGTTGTTGAATTCTAATGTTTAAAATACTCCCATGTACAAGTCCATGCTTTTTACATGTTTGATGAATTGCCCATGTTTTTAAGTTGAGCCATGATTCAATATCACAGTTTAATTTAAATGTCATGTATTAATGATCATTCAGTGTTGGTGGGTTATGAATACCCGATACCTATGTGTTTTACATGATTTTCAGATTTTCAAGTATGATACAGATAAACCATGAATATTCCAATTTACTCAGTTATTATGATTAGAATGAGCATTCTCAGAAATAATATTCAGTTAAACTTAGTTCAATTCAGTACCAGTGTCAGTTTAGTTGGGAGTAGAATTTAGCACCAAGCAAACCTAGGGATGGGGGCTTACCCGCCAGTTAGGACTGGGTCCCTAGTAGCAGTCCCTAAGTTCCAAAACTATGTAGCCAGCGTAGGACTATGATATTTCACCCACCAGTTTAGGACTGACACTCTTTTAGGGGTCACCCGCCAGTTTAGGACTAACTCCCTAGACCTTTTGGACTTCAGATTAGTAGATCCACATAGACAGTGTTAGTACCCGTGGCACGGTACTTACACACTTCCAACTGGGTTACAGGTTGGACCCCAATTAGCTCCGATTGGGGCATGTCGGTTACATAATACTTTCCACAATCTCAGTACAGTATTCATTGTATATTAAGTTTAGGTTTGCTTGACCAAAATATATAGATTTACAGTTATTCAGTTATACAGATTTTAGTCTTTTAGATTACATATTATTTTAGAATTATGTATATGGTTGGTCTTGCTTTCTCAGATATTACAGTTTTCATGCATTCATGCTCAGTTATTTCATTTTGTTCAGTTAGTCCTTATCTTATGTACATAGTACCCCAGACATTTCAGCCAGACCTCTTCTCATGTACCAGTACATTCAAAGTACTGACCACATACTCTTCTTTATGATATGATGTATTATATCATAGGTTCAGACACTTAGTTTCCTAATCGCGCTTAGACAGTTCAACGTACCCAACAGCAGTAGTGGTGAGTCCTCATCCATCGAGTGAAGGATTGATTATTTTAGTTATTTCAATAGTTTCGTATTTTCAGTCAGTCAGAGTTAGTTGGGGGTTTGTCCCATCAACTCTACAGTCAGTCAGTTAGAGGCTTTTCAGACAATCAGAAAAGTAAACAGTCAATTAGACACTTATTCAGTTTATCAGTCTTTTCAGTATTATCACTGCTTTTAAATTGACTGTTAGATTTCAGTACTTCATCAGATGTTTCAGACTAGTGGTTGAACCATATTTTCAGTATTCAGATTAGTATTACATTCAGTAGACTATTTTTCTCAAACGTGTACTATTGTTATTTTATTTAGTGCTCATAGCAGGTACTAGCTCATGGGTTAGCTTGGTAAGCACCATTGTTGCGACTAGGGTTAGCCTCGGGTCATGACAAGTAAGATGTGACACCTTAATTGGTGGTAAATTTAATATAAAAATAAATAAATTTCCAACACAATAAATTAAAATTAATAGAGGGGGAGAGAAAGAGAGAGAGAGGGAAATCAGATACGACAAGGCTGAAATGAGCTCAATGCAATATTACTCCCCCTATTCCAATATCTATATCGACTTTCCTAAATGCTTTAAGATAAGACGAAAGGAATTCATAAAGAAACTTATTTAAGAGAACTAAATAAAATATGTTTAGCATTTAAAAGTGATGTAAAACAAAAATATATATGTATAATATAATGGTTGTATCAAAGCATGTGGATAATTTACTATAGTAGTAAAAGTTGACAAGTTTTTGAGACTTTTAAAAAAGTGATGTAGAAAATTAGAAAAGAATGAAGTAATGAGGTGCTTTAATTTTCTAATAAAGCTCTATGTGTTTTATATGAGAAGTCAAACATAGCCTGTCTTATTTTTGTCGTCATTTTTCAAAACATATATGATCCCCGCTTGAGTGCGACTACTCCATTTGAGCTCATTCGTATGTTGAATCCTGCACTCATCATTTCAAGAGATGTCGTCTCATTATGATGTACATGTAAAAATATTTTTAAAAAGAAGTTGAGAGTATGTATGTTCTTGATATTTAACTAATAAATAAATAAAATATAGTAATCTGTGATCAAAATAAGCATATTAGGAGATTTAAATAAAATGTGTAGTGAAGTAAATATATAAGCAACTTGTGGCGGATCATTATTCTAAAAAAAAAAACCACTCGTTCATAGAGAAAAGTGACTCAAATAAAGTAGTTAAATTGAGGCAAAAATATCAATTAATCAACAAAGAGATAGCATATAGAAGGTAGCTCTAATACTATTGAAATCCATGTTCATTAGTCCCCAATAATAAGAGACACAATTTCATTATTTTGAAATTTATATAATACTGAGAAAAATAAATAAATTACAAGCATAGAAATATTATTAGATTTTGATCCTCATAACTTCAAGAAAAAATATATAGCACTTCAATTATACCAATGCTCGTACATACCTGAAATTAGGGGTGTCAAATGGGCGGGTTGGGTTGAGATTGAAGATATTAAATGGGTTGAATTGGGTATCGGGTTGGGTCATGACCCGCCCAAATTCACTTTGGGTTAAAATGGGTTGGATTAAAATGGGTAAAAATTGGGTTGGGTCTTGACCCGCCCAATATAACCCGCTTAGTTTAAAAATATTAATATTTATCTCTTGTAAAGAAAATAAATTTGAATGGGTTTAAAAAGTTGGGTGGGTGGGTAGGGAGTGGGGGTGGGGTAAGAATATTTTTTTAAAATTTAATTTTTTAAAAATAAAAATTAATTTTTAGGAAGGGGTGTGGGGTAAGAGATCGGGGGTAGGAGGGGTGGTTTTTAGGATGGGGGTTGAGGTCAATTTTTTTTTAAAAAAAGAAATTTATTTATTTTTAAATATTTTTTCTTAAAAAAAAATTGGGAGCGGGCTGGGTGTAGGGGTGGGGGGGGGGTAGGGGTTAGGGAAAAGATGGGAATTGAGGTAAAAGTTTTTTCTTTTAAAAAAAAATTTAGTTTTTTTTAAAAAAATAATTTTCTTTTTTAAAAAATATACTTTGGGGGGGGGGGGGGAGGGGAGGAAATATGTCGTATAGGGTAGGAGAGTGTGGGGGTGTAAGGAGAGATGGGGGTTGGGGTAAGATTAATTTTTTTGTTAAAAAAAAATTATTTATTTATTTTAAAAATTAAAATATTTTTAAATTTTTAGGGTGGGGGTGGGGGTTCGGGGTAGGAAGGGGGAATGGGGATGAGGTGGGGTGGTGACAAGATAGATAATTTATAAAGAGTTTTAAAAAAAATAAAAATAATTTATTTAAGGGACGCGGGGTGGGGTGGGATTGAGGTAAGTTTGCTTGTGGTGAGGTTGGGGTAAGGTGGGGGTAAGGTGACTTTTTTCCATACTTTCGTTAAGAAAATTATCTATTAAACGGATTGAAGTAGAGATTGATTGGGTTCATTTGAATCCAAATTGAAAATGGGTTGAGAGTTAATGGGTTGAGATTTACCCAATAGCAAATTATCTTGAACCCAACCCATTAAGTTATGGGCGGATTGGACGGGTCAACTCAATTTGGGTTTATTTTGACACCCCTACCTGAAATAAAACAAAGGCTATAATAATAAATCACAAAGCTAGATTAAATATCCAAAATACTAAACCAACTTTAATTTCCCAACGAGAGAGGCATAGTCTCAAACTAAAAGAAAATAATATTACGAACCTTTGTTTGGTTTCGTTTAATGAAAACAATCATAAAAATTTGTATCTAAAAGCTAGTAACTAATGTAATACTAAGGAATTCTAACTCATACCAATCTTCTGGGTGAAAGTAAACTGGTAAATTTATGTTATAAACACAGACAAGGAGCTCCTTATCACAAAGTAAATGAACTTTTCAGATATACTTTTCTAAACATATGAGAACAAGGATTTTTTAAATCGTACTTTAAAGAGCTCAAAAATTGGGGATCGTGACATGTAATATTTATGGAGATCAAGTAAGGAAATGGATTGAGAATCTACCTTTCTCGGATTCGATGAAAACTATGATGCCTTGCCATGACTACTTCTCTATCAAAAGTCACTCTTTCTTGTCATTTGAAAGAAATGAGTATTGGCTGGTTTTTTGCTAAAAGCTAATGTAAAAGCATTCATTTTTTCTTCTACATAAAAGATTGTATGTGTAGGTGTATCAATGTGTTATGCTTTCAATAAGAAAAATGTTTGTTAGCCTCCTATGTTTATGTTTTAATAATGACAAACTAATGTATGGATCTTTGCAGTATATTGGAAGATTGCTAATGATGGAAGGATGCCTCACACAAAGATATAAAGGATCGGAGAAAATTAAAAGAAGAAAGAAAGAGAACCGACTCCAGTAATATAAGGACATCAAATCATGATCCACGGCATCCAAGTGAATCAATCAAAACAAGAACAAAAGGAAGGAAAAGCGTAGTCCCGGAATCACGGCAAATCAGATCAATCACAACGAAGCAAAAGGAAGAAAAGATCACGAACAACTTGAAAAAGCATCAATAACTATAAGAGAAAAAGAAAGAAAAGATAACGGACATATCTGATACGGAAGTGAGTGAAAGTCGTGTATGGACATATCTGATATGGACATACCATACGGTAACATTCCTCAATCAAGGAATCAATTCAAATCCTTGATTGAGAAGAAATATTTTGGGTTTCCTTACGAAGCGTAGCAGCTGAATACTATAAAAGAAGAAGACTAAAGATAGACAAAAGTTACGCAACTTCAAGGAGAAATCTCAAAGTGTCTTAGTCTTAGTCTCACAAAACTTAGTAATCCTTAGTTTACAATTGTTATATAAGAAATAGGATCTAGTCAACTTTGTAATAAGAACTGAAGCTGTGTCACAAGATTTGAAGAACAAAATAAGTCTTCAAAACTTATTTCTCATCATTGTACTCAAGCCCAACGTTGAAAGATCTAAGAAAATGATTGAAACCCAAGGAGACTGGAATTATGCACCACATTGGTGTTCCGAATCAGGATAAATCTTTTGTATCTTTACTTTAAATTCAGTCATTTACTTGCTTGTTTATTTCAACTCTAACTTGTTTTGTGAAGTATATTGATCTGCTGGAAAGTCAACTGTGAGGAGCCAATTGTCGACTCACAGGGAATTTTTAATTCACCACCCCTCTTGAATTTCAATTGGTATCAGAGTAGGTCTCACCAATAGTGTTGCTTAATCGCATGTGAGCAAAGATCAAATGGCAAACTATCTGTAAGACCCCAAAAAATTCTAAGCTTAACTCAGTCCGTTAAAGCTTGAAAAGAGGTCCCAGACTTAGAAATTTCAGCTAAGTGTTTATACTTAGAAGTATTTTAGCCTTAGTAAGTTGGAGATCCTATTTCACGATCCTTATGACCTTAAAATATTGATTTTTAGGTTGATTCATGATCAGGAATGTCAGTAGGTCACTTCAGGTGAGTTTTAAATTTTTTGGACCTCGTTTGAACAATGTTCAGGTGACCAAAATAGCGGGTCAACGCATTGCATCACCCATCGCATCGACGGATAATTTTTCCTCAGCTTTCAATGCAATTCCAGTGAATCAACGTGAATTCAACATGGCACATTGGCCATCACGCTGATGCTATCAATGCGATGCGTCGATCTACGCATCACTAGGCACGTTTTCAGTCATTAAAACTCCGCGTCCAGAGGGGTGATTGGGTCATTTTCCCAACTCATACCAGTCCCAAAAAAATACGTAATTAGGTCATCCAAAAGGCAAAATTCACTCATTCTCTCTAAAATCTTCTCAAGAACAAACCCAAGGAGATCTAATTTCAAATTCAAGATTTAATAATGCACCATCAATCTTCATGAATTCAAGCACCAAGGTATGTTAGGTGTTCATCTAAGGGTTTCCTTCCACCCTAGGAGTTCAAGAATCTTTTTTAAAACATCAAGTTTATTGATTTCATGAATTCCATGTTGGGTTTGAATGTATTCATGATTATGATGTTAATTGGGTTTCTAATCCATGATTTATTACAAGATTCGTGTAAATTTATGTGACGTGTGTGTAGTATTATGTGAATTCATGTTTAAGCCCTTGAATTTGTCGGTTGGGATTTGAAATCATGATGCCTACATGTTGATTAGTATTATGTGCATAGATTATGTTCCCCAAGTGTTTGATAAATTACTCATGTGGATTAAATGGGAAAATCATGACATGCTAGCATATGTGCAAGCTTATATCTTACAAGTGTTTGATAAAATGTCTCTATGAATGAGTAATGAACATTGTAATGCTTTTATAGATCATTCTATGATTTACTTTTCATGTTATCGAGTCCTAGGGTATCTAATACCGGATAATCTAGATGTTTACTTAGAATTACAGTAGCTTTAGAATAGTCTCAGAAATGTCACATACAGTAGCATTCAGTCAGTACAGAACTCAGTATATCCAGTCAACAAATAGAATTCAAAACATTCAATCAGTTATAGTACTCAGTGAACTCCCTCCATTTCAACCAGTTAACACGATCAGTAACAGTTCAGTCTAACCTAGAATAGTTTAGAAATTAGTTTAGTGTCTATTCAATTGGGAGTAGGATTCAGCACCGAGTGAACCCAGGGATGGGGACTCACCTGCTAGCAGAGGGTGTGATCCCTAGAAGCAGTCCTTATGTTCTAGAACTATGTAGCCAGCGTAGGTTAATACATCAACCTTCCAGTTTAGGGTTGATAAGGTGCTCTACCTTTCAGTTGAGGGTACCACCATTCTCGTTTAGAGCACCTGCCAGATGAGGGTGATTCAGCACTTATCATTACCCGTGGCATGGTACTGACGCCCTTCTAGCTGGGGTTATAGATTGGACCCTAATCAGTTCAGAGAGGGGCATGTTGGTTGGATAATTACTTCCCACAGTTTCAGTTTTAGACTTAGTATAAAATTCAGTTCAGTTCTACAAAATCAGGATTGTCAGGCACAGTCACTTAGCTTAGTATGGAACTCAACAGAGTTCTACAGAATTAGGACTATCAGAAATAGTAACTCAGTTAACAGTATTGCAGTAACAGTAATCTCAGTTATCAGTCTTTTAGTTATAAGAACTCAGTATCTAGTGCTACTATGACCTCAGACACAACATATGTAGATATGTGCACAGTATTGCATAATTAGTGTTTTCATCAGTTTCAGTTATACATGTACTCTCATTCAATTATAGTCATGTTACCCGGTCAGTTATTTATTCATGCATATGAACCCATGCATATCAGCCTACCTCGTCTAGCATACCAGTACATTCCACGTACTGATGCATACTCTTTATTTGTGCTATGATGTCTCATATCATATGTTCGGACGCTCAGGTTCCTGATCGTGCATAGATAGATTCAGTTATCAGCAGCAATTTTAGTAGTGAGTCCTCATCTATAGAGGGCATGCTTTTATTTTAGTTATCAGTAGTTCTGTAGTTGGAGTTAGTTGAGGGCTTGTCCCATCAACTCCACATTCAGACAGTTTAGTTAGAGGTTTTTTAGACGAGACTAGTTTAGACAGTATTCATATTTCAGATGTTATTATTTACCAGTATTTCAGAATTTGAACCTTTTGGCATTTCAGCCTATTTTTCACATTTATAATAGTATTATTATTCAATGCTCACAGTAGATATCAGTCATAGGTTAGCTTGTGGTCCTTCGGGGTCATAAGCACCGTGTAGCATTCGAGGTACAGACTCGGGGAGTTACAAACTTAGTATCAGAGACTAAGGTTCAATAGAGTCCTAGGTCATCTGAAAGCCACGTCTAGTAGATTCTTATGCATGGGTGTGTAGCGCGCCACACTTATGAACAAAAGGCTTTGAGGCATTTTAGGAAAAGTTTCCCTTCTTTTAGTATTCATGTCGTGCGAGTGAGCATAAGCTCAAGTTAAACTCTTAGTCTAATCCTTTTGTTCCCTCTATTTATAGAATATGTTTCCCAAAAAGACTAACGAAAGAAGAACTAGAAACTAGCCAGCACCTCCGCCCATTCAGGCAGATCCCCTAAATGAGCATGTGTCTCACTTCAAACTCAGGACTACTTTCACTGCCTTAGCTGATTCAGTAGTAGACTAGAATAATTAGCTGGCTACAATCCTATCTAGGCTTATAACTCAAGCTCCACAGAGTGAGGAGAAAAGATGTAAAAAAAGAGGGAGAAAGAATAAGAGGGCCAGAATGCCAAGGCCAAAGAGTGGCCGAACAAATCCTCCTCGTCAGAAATGTGGCAAAAACTATTAGGGCGTATGTAGGGCTCATAGTGGGTTGTGTTTTTGATATGGGAAGCCAGGCCATAGAATCAGAGATTGTCCTCAGTTAGGTTCACGGAGTCAGCATATTCATCCCTCAGCTCAGTCTGGTCACCCGAATCAGCAGGGTGCCACTTCCAGTGCCATCAGTGGGCAGCGTCCAAATAGGTTTTATGCACTTCAGTCTAGATAGGATCAGGAAAATTCCCCTGATGTGGTCACTGGTACGTGACAGATCTTCCATTTACATGTTTATGCCTTATTAGATCCAGAAGTTTCTTTGTCTCTGGTAAATCTTTACATAACAGTCAACTTTAAAGTCAGACTAGAAATCTTAACAAAACCTTTTTTTAGTGCCTACCTCAATAGGTAAATCTATTCCATCCAGAAAAGTATACAGAAATTGCTCGGTTACAGTGTTTTAAAAAATACCTTTAGTTGATTTCAGTAATAGAGTCATTCCGTTCCATTTTCCTGGTGGGCCAATCATTGAATGAAGGGGGGTAGTACCTCAATTTCAGTTGATTTAAGCTCGAGTTTTTTTATTAAACTAGTAGAAAAAAGAGTTAAGAATTCTAAGTTAGTTAGTGTTAAGATTTTTATATGATGATTGTTGGGGAAATAAAAAGCTAAGAATCGGGTATCAGAAGAAAGTACTAGCAATGAACCTTACATTATCAGGTGTAGTCCTTCAGAATGCGTTTAATGTTTATGAGTATTGTTATATCTTAGGCTCTAGGGTAAAGTGGTTTCAGTTTAATTTAAAGTTTATTAAGTGGTTCACGGACTTAGAATAACGGTTTTAAGCCAAAGGGGAGATGGTAGAACAAGTAACCAAGTCAGGCTTCCAGATTTTTAGTAGTAATGTCAGTATGTGCAGCAAAGCAGTGGGAAGGGATAATGCCCAAACCATCCTTACATCAGTGCAAAGTTTTGCACTTCAGCTATCACGATATTTACTCACGCCTTACATGTCATCTCTATGATCATAGCTCATATTCGTGCACATGATCGAAAATTATGTACGCTTACCATTCCTAGTATAAGAAGTTCCAGTTCACTCGGTGTTATAAATAATGTTCCATGAATAAAAAAACTCCAAACTCAGGTCATGCAGCTCATGACTCGTGTACTCATGCTTTACAGTATGCTCAGTTTCCATGACTCATGCTACACTCCTAATGATCTGCTAAACTCAGATTATGTTATGTATATCCTCAAGTTAGATCTCTTGATAAATCCATGATGTTGATATTCTATCCCTGGGTCTCAGTTGAGTGTCATGCTTTAGAACCTCATATTTTAATCTTTCAGTAAACTCTCTTTATGAAATGATATATCGATGGAAAATTTCTTAGATGGGAGAGAGTAAATGTTTTATATTAAGAAAACACTGTTGCATGTTTGTTTCACATGAGACTGTAGTTATAATGATAGGCTTGAATGTTATGATGATGTGTAAGTGGATAAATGTATTTCAGAGATTTGATTAGGCTTGAACATAGTGGGAGAATTCAGTCCAACTCAAACCTTAGTAGGTAGGGTTATCAGTGCCCATACAAATTTTTCAGTAGCATCATGTGAAATGCGGTGTTGATGTAGGAATTCCAGTTAAGGAAATAGTTGGGAAACGTGGCTAAGATTGCAAGTTAGTAGTTGCAGTGCATAAGGCTTAGTAACTCTATCTTAGATGATGTTTCGTAGTCCTTGATCCATATTACAGAATTGTAGCCACGTGGTGATTTCTTATTCAGACCATGCCAAGATTTCTTTTCTCCCTAAAGTCAGTAGAATTCTATAGAAAGAGTGTCAATAAATTCTCCAGTTGAGTATAAGTTTTCAGTATGAGTTAGTCCGTAAATCCAGCAATTCAGTTTAGCAGTCAGGCAGATAAGTTCGTATGGTTTCCCATCTTTCCACCCAGTCATGCTATCCGAAGTCTTATGGATATGACCGTTCCAGAATGGAGTATTCTGGTAGTTACAAGTTCAGCTTAGTTCATGTATCATGCCTCAATTTTAGATCCCAAATATTCAGTCATGATTCAGTTCGTTGGAACCTCATGCACCGTCTCAGCTTTTCCTTAGTATCTCAGCCAAGTCAGTATTTTTTAGGAGATATAATGTCCCAAGAGGGAGATGCACCCGAGCTTTCATGTCCTAAACCTTCCAATTTCTCATCACATAACAAGATCCAATTGGAGTAATGAGTACTCATAAGTTGACTCTCTTATTCCAATCTCAGACTTATGAACATTCCCATGTCATGGAATGTATCCAAGGAATCATCTCAGTTCATGATATTCAGTTTATGTATCATGTTTCAAACTCAGTTATGTTCTCATATTCCCGTTTATGCATGTTCAGTAAATGATCTCAGGTTCATCAGTATTCTCAAATTAAGGTAACAGTCTTCCTTATATTGGCTTAGTTCTATGTTCAGTTACAGTTATAAACTTGGTATCCAATACCGTTGTATATTCAGTCATGCATTCACAAATCAGTTCAGTCATGTACTCATTCATCAGATATGCATATTTAGTATGAAAACTCACCTTATCATTACTTTCAGTCATGTATTCCATGCATCAGATATGCATATTTAGTGTATAAAATCAGTCCATCAGTATTTCTCAGCATAACCAGTCTCATTCGAGGATGAATGCTCCCAAAGGGGAGCTATTATAAGACCCCAAGAAATTCTAAGCTTAACTCAATTCGTTAAATCTTGAAAAGAGGTTCCAGACTTTGCAATTTTAGCTAAGTGTTTATACTTAGAAGTATTTTAGCCTTCAGAAGTTGGCGATCCTATTTCACGACCCTTATGACCTTAAAATATCATTTTTTTGGTTGATTCATGATCACAAATGTCAGTAGGTCACTTCGGGTGAGTTTCATATTTTTTGGACTTCGTTTGTACCATGTTCAGGTGACCAAAACAGTGGGTCAATAAGATCTCAATATGTCGCATCGCCCATCGCGTCGACGGATAATTTTCCCTCAGCTTTCAGTGCAATTCCAATGAACCAACGTGAACTCGGCGCGGCGAGTTGGTCATCGCGTTGATGCCATCGATGCGGCACATCGTTCTGCGCATCACTGGGCCCGTTTTCAGTCATTAAAACTCCGCATCCAGAGGGGTAATTGGATCATTTTTCTACCTCATACCAACCCCTAAGAAACACGTAATTAGGTCATCCAAAAGGCAAAATTCACTCATTCTCTCTAAAATCCTCTCAAGAACAAATCCTAGAGGATGTAATTTTAAATTCAAGATTCAAGAACGCACCATCAATCTACACTAATTTAAGAACCAAGGTATGTTAGGTGTTCATCCAAGGGTTTCCTTCCACAATTGGAGTTCAAGAACCTCTTTTAAAACTGTAAGTTTATTGATTTCATGAATTCCATGTTGAGTTTGAATGTATTCATGATTATGATGTTAATTGGGTTTCTAATCCATGATTTATTACGAGATTCATGTAAATTTATGTGACATGTGTGTAGTATTATGTGAATTCAGGTTTAAGCCCTTGAATTTGTAGGTTGGGATTTGAAATCATGATGCTTACATGTTGGTTAGTATTATGTGCATAGATTATGTTCCCCAAGTGTTTGATAAATTGCTCATGTGGATTAAATGGGGAAATCATGATATGCTAACATATGTGCAAGCTTATATCTTACAAGTATTTGATAAAATATATCTATGAATGAGTTATAAACATTGTATTACTTTTCTAGATCATGCTATGCTTTACTTTTCATATTATCGAGTCCTGGGGGTATCTAATACCAGACAATTTAGTTGTTTACCTAGAATTACGGTAGCTTTAGAATAGTCTAAGTAATGTCACGTATAGTAGCATTCAGTCTTTCATTTATCAGAACTCAGTATCTAGTGTTACTATGATCTCAGACACATCATATGTAGATATGTGCACAGTATTGCATAATCAGTGTTTTCATCAGTTTCAGTTATACATGTACTCTCATTCAGTTATAGTCATGTTACCCGATCAGTTATTTATTCATGCATATGAAACCATGCATATCAGCCTACCTCATCTAGCATACCAGTACATTCCATGTACTGACGCATAATCTTTCTTTATGCTATGATGTCTCATATCATAGGTTCGGACGCTCAGGTTCTTGACCGTGCATAGATAGATTCAGTTATCAGCAGCTATTTCAGCAGTGAGTCCTCATCTGTCAAGGGCATGCTTTTATTTCAGTTGTCAATTTATCAGTAGTTCTGTAGTTAGAGTTAGTTGGGGGCTTGTCCAATCAACTCCACATTCGGACAGTTTAGTTAGAGGCTTTTCAGACTAGACTAGTTCAGACAGTATTCAGATTTTGGATGTTTATCATATGTTATTATTTACCAGTATTTCAGAATTTGAACCTTATGGCATTTCAGCCTATTTTCCACATTTATTACAGTATTATTATTCAGTGCTCACAGTAGATATCAGTCATGGATTAGCTTGTGGTCCTTTGGGGTCGTAAGCACAATGTAGCATCTGGGGTACAGACTTGGGGTGTTACACTATCGAATTCCCGGTGCTCTTCTTCAAAATGGTCACTCCTCCAAAAAAATCACTCCTCCAAAAAACCACCTTACTTTAATGGATAACACTACTCTTACTGTAAGAATAGATTCAGAATTTTTGTCCAATCAAATGCCTTCCAAGCCTGGGTTGTTATTAAGAAGGGACCAAAGTCGATTCCAGGACTCAAAGACAAGAAAAAGGACAAAGACAATGAATTGAGCAGTACTAATGTAGAAGAACTTACAATCTCCGAGGCCACCAAAGAACAATAAGAGGTAATTCAAACTAATGCATGAGCTATAAGTTTACTTCTTTGTGCTGTTAGTGGAGAAGAATACGACAAGATATCAACCTGCGAGATTGCAAAAGAGATGTGGGACAAATTAGAAGTGGCATATGAAGAAACCATAAAGGTCAAAAAATAAAAAATTGTTGCCCTAGTCAATGAATACGAGCTGTTCAAACTGGAAGTGAACGAGAAAAATGAAACAATATTTGCCAAATTCAGCAAGATCATATGGAACTGAAATCACTAGGGATGATTTATCCACACAGTCTGCAGGTCCAAAAACTGGTTTGAAGTCTCTCAAAAATTTGGGAAACCAAGGCTGCCATTCTAGAATATGGAGATCTTCACAACATGACATATGACAAACTACGAGGTAACCTCATTGTATATGAACAAAATTATATCAATAGGTACCACAAATAGGAAAATAAAAAACCAATATCCTTCAATGACGCACTAACTAAAGAAGAGGACATTCTGGAAGATGCCAATAGCGAAGAAATGGCTCTTATAAATCGTGGAGTAAGACAGATCATGAGATAGAGATAGCAAAGATACCATGGAGCCATGAATAATGACTCCACTAAAAACAATGATCATTGTAATCACTGTGGAAAGCCTGGCCACTACAAATAAAATTGTTCAAAATTAAGAAGAAGATCATCTAGAAAGAATCAAAATTTTGGAGCCTGGCATGATGAAGATGAAGCAGAAGAAGAAATAGAAACTATCAATATGTGCTTGATGACAACAGGTGAATCTAACAAGATAAGACCATACAATTATCATAATTGTAATATTCTTAAATCTAATTTAGATATGATAATTGATGAGCTTCAAAAAATTATAGATGAATATAACAAACTTGATAAATAGATAAAAAATTATGAAGATTTATTTAAACAAAAACTCAAAGAGGAACAAAGAAACTATCAAATCAAAAGCGAAGCATGTCAACTTGAAATTAACTTTCTTTATGAAGAGCTTGATGATGTAAAAATAAAATTAAATAGCATTAACAAATCTCCAAGCCACAGTTTTATGAGATCGAACTCTTTTAACAATAATTCAAGTTCCTCATGAAAATCGTTTAAATTATCCAAGACCTCTTTCTCCTCTCGAGGACCTGGCTATTTTATTTGTGGACAGAGAAAGCACAAATCCTACAACTGCAGGCATAATCCTAAGAGTGTGTGGGTTTGGAAACTTAAAGAAAGCACATCTAACCCGCAAGGACCCAAGACCACTTGGATACCTAAACAAAATAAATTTTCTTATCTTGCAGGAATATATCCGCAAAAGCTATAAAGGAATATGGTTCATTGATAGTGTATGTTCTAGACACATGAAGGGAAAGAAAGAAAACTTTTCTACTTCAAAGAATGTAGATGGGGGATCAGTCAGATTCGGTGACAATGCTAGAGGCAATATTATCGGAGTCAGTTTAGTAAAGCTCAGCTCCTCATATGAGTTTGCTGAAGTTTATTTTGTAGACGGCTTCAATCATAACTTTCTCAGCATCAGTCAGTTATGTGACATCGTATTTGGAGTTTCCTTCAAAGATGAAAGGTGCTCTATCAAACATGACAAGAGAGACGTCTCTCTCGTTGATGAATGCATTAATAATATTTATGTCTTAAAAAGTCCTGACTTTGCTACCTTAACCTGTCTCAATGTGCAAACCAATGATATTTTGTTGTGGCACAAAAATCTTGGTTATGCTATTATGCATATCATTGAGAAGTTGTCCAGACTGAAATTGGTGAAAAGTCTGCCAAAACTCATGTTTGAAAAGAATCACATTTGTGATGCTTGCCAATTAGGTAAACAGGTCCGGACATCATTCAAAGTCAAAGACATTGTCTCCACTAACAAACCTCTTCAAACAATCCATATGGATCTATTTGGCTCCACCAAGACCGCAAGTATTGGTGGAAGAAGATATATTTTGGTTATAGTTGATGACTACTCACGTTATATTTGGGTAATGTTTCTTGTTCATGAACATGAGGTTTTCACAAACTTTGAGATCTTTTGTAGAAAGGTAGAAAGAGAAGTTGGACACCTCATCACTTATGTTCACAGCTATCATGGAGGAGAATTTGAAAATAAGGCATTTGAAGAATACTGTGCTCAAAATGGATAATCTTAGAACTTCGCATCACCTCGATCTCCTCAGCAAAATGGTGTGGTGGAGCAAAAGAATTGGTCCCTCCAGGAAACTTCCAGGATCATGTTGTTAGAACATAATCCCCCAGATCACTCTTGGGTAGAAGCAGTAAGCATAGCATGTCACATCATCAAAAGATGCCTGATTAGACCTATTCTAAAAAAGACACCTTATGAACTATTGAGAGGAAAGAAGCCCAACATCAGCTACTTCCATCCTTTTGGATGCAAATGTTTTATCCACAACAACAGTAAGAATAACTTGGAAAAATTCGATCCATGAAGTGACGAAGGTATTTTCCTTGGGTATTCTCCCACTAGTTGTGCTTATAGAGCTTACAATAAAAGAACTTTATGTGTTGAAGAATCTATGCATATTGTATTTGATTAATCTAATCCCCCTATAAGTTTAAGTGTTGATGAAGAACAGGGAAGTAATCTACAATCTGGAGAAAATTATAGCACAACCTCTAAGCCATCACAAGACAAGTCAACTATACCCCTCCGGTGTTTACTCCCACGATGCTAGCTATCCAAAGGAATTCATCATCGGAAATCTAGAATATAGGGTGCAAACAAGAGCATCATTAAGAAAACAAGTGTATGTTTCCCCTGTATCTCAAATTGAACTAAAGAAAACCGATGAGGCCCTAAAAGATGAATCGTGAGTTGAAGCTATGAAGGAAGAATTGAATAAAGAAGGTAAGGTTATCAGAAATAACGCCAGACTTGTAGCTCAAGGCTATTCACAACAAGAAGGTATTGGTTATGACGAAAACTTTGCCCCCGTGTCAAGGTTAGAATCAATTCAGATTTTATTAATTTTTGCTTCTTTCAAATATTTTAAGCTATATCAAATGGACGTCAAAAGCGCCTTCTTAAATGGTTTTATCCATGACGAAGTGTTTGTAAAACAACCCCCGGGGTTTGAAAATTCATCGTATCCAAATCATGTTTTCAAATTATCAAAAGCATTCTATAGTCTCAAACAAGCTCCAAAGGCTTGGTATGAGATATATAGTGCCACAGCCTGAGACTACCCCCTAGTTGTAATACGGTGCTCGGAACCACAAGTGATCCCAAGCTAACCTCATGATCTCGTATACTGCTTGAGCAACTGATTTACATTATATAAAAACTAAATTTACTGAGTAGAAACATGATTATGAGAGAAACTGAATAAACGTAATACTGATAAGGTTTACAACATGATAAAACTGAAGGAAAAACATGAATTACATGAATGACTTTGGCTGACCATCTATGAAGCCTCTACTATACTAACTATAGATAGCTGGGACATGCCTCCAACTACAACTAATCAATACATATGAATAATCAAAATAAAGTACATGAACTACAACTGACTAGAGTCCCCGAAATAAGAGAACGCATCACCTGCTGGCTGGAAGCTGCAAACTGTTTAATATTGATGTGTGGCCTATAACTGGTACCTACATTATGAGACAATGTAGCACATAGACATATATATGGAGCAGTACTTTAGAATGTACTGAGTATATGGAGACATACACTAAATCACGAAAATATTTAAAACATGCTCTAAAACTGAGGATGCAAGTTATTTGCTGAAACATACATTAAATACTTAGGTATACATGAAAAACTATAAGTCATAATGAGATTTATAAATCATGAGCTAAAAATAGTTCTGTAAGCTGAGAAGCGGTAAAATATGTATACTGTATGTAAATCTCATGTAAAGTTGAATATGTTGTAAAACTGAATTGAGTGTCATGTATAGTATGAGAATGCAAGACAAGCATAAACGTGTTTTCTAAAATAATTTTTAATCTAAAAGACAAAAATCTATATAACTGAACAACTAAAATCTTTACACTTGGTCAAGCAAACTTGATATGGGATACATAGAATACAAATTGAAAATATGGGAGCTATCATGTAACTGACATGCCCTAATCTGAGCTAAGTGGCGTCCAACTTGTAACCCCAGTTGGAAGGGTGTCAGTACCTTGCCACAGGGACTAACACATGGCTTTGTGGATTCACTAATTTGTTGTCCCAAAGGACCTGGGTGTCAAGACTAAACTGACGGGTAACCCCTGAGAGGAAGTCAAGCCTAATCTGGCGGGTGACCCCTCATATCCTACGCTGGCTACGTAGTTTTGAAACTTAGGGACTGCTACTAATGACTCTGCCTAAATTGACGGGGGAGCCTCCATCCCTGTATTTACTCGGTGCTAAATCCTACTCCCAATTGAATGACATTGGTATTATTAGGTTGTTAAATATGACACGGTACTGTACTTGTAAATGCTCAGCATGAATATGATATTCTGAATGTGGTACTAAAAATCATGGTCTGACTTATTTATTTCTTGAAAATGAAAATCATGTAAAAACACATAGGTATCGGGTGTTCATAAACCGCTAGCATTGAATGATTACAAAAGTACGATAACAACATTTAAACAATAGTAGGAAGTCATAATTCAGAGACCCAAAATGATAGTAAATTTCAATAACTGTTAGAATACATGAATTTGAACACGAGGATGTGTTAAACATGGGTAAACGACATATTTACATGGTTAAATTCATTACTTGAGGGTTTATCATGAAATTAAGGGATTAAGATCGGGAAAATTAAAATCCAACTATGAAGTGACTTGAATAACATGGAAACACATATTGACATGACTTGCATTTGATTTACTAAGAAGTTCATGGATTTGATTCATAAATTATATGGATAACCCCTTAAAAAGAATAAAATTCATACTTTTAAAACTACAAGAGGGTTTTGGGGCTCAATGGGTGAAAGGGACCCATTGATAAATACCCCACGTACCTTAATTAGATGACTTCTTGAAGAAATCTTGAAATTAAAACTTGAGTTCTTGAATTTCTTAGGAAAGAAAGGTTGAATTTCTTGATCTTGGGAAGAGATTTTAAACCTTGAGACTTAAAGGATAAATTAGTGAGAGGAACCCTAATCTTGTTATTCTTGAATTTGAATCTTGGGACTTAAAGGATGAATTTTAGGTGAGGAACCCTAATTTGATGTTCTTGATAATGGGAGGAGGCAAGTGTTGTTAATCTATTAAAAGGAAGAGGAAAATAAGGCTTATTGGAGGGTTATAAGTCGTGGTTGGGGGCTACAAGAGGGGAAAAGACAAAAAATCCCTTAAACTAAACTCTACAGACAATTCTCGGCAGTCTTTATTGTTCTACAATATGACTCATATGGTTTGGGTACGAGTTAGACTAGCAACCCATATGCTGACCAGTGTGCGATATAACTTAGACAGTGCTTCAGTATTTTGCCCATAACTTTTCACCTCGATATAGGATTAAGGAAAAAATGGTATCGTTGGAAAGAGAATTCAATTATCTATCTGTTGGTGGGTCTTGAGATAAAAAATTATTTGTATAGACAAAGTTATGATCATTTGAAGATGACTATAGTTATGTACATCCCACGAATTTAATCGCTAAGGGAGGTTTTGACTTATTCATGAGTTAGGAGCTATTTGAGGTCTTAATATATGTCCAAGTAACTTATAAAGCTATCAAAACATGAGTCTTGATTCTTGGATTGTCTACTGGTCAGGGTACAAGTCATATCTTATGACTCGTAACATGTCTATATGACTTGTAGCCACTACTCGTAAGCATGACAGAATTAGGAAACCTATACTGATGACAATACGACTTATATTCAAATGACTTGTGCCTTACTTGACAACTTCTAGGGTCAAATAGTAACCTGAATAGAACTCAAATGATCCCACACTAACATGGGTATGGCTTGCAATATACGACTCGTTCTTATCTTTACGATTTGAGGGATGAGTCGTAAGCTTTCCAGAGGCCAGGAAAAATACGGGGTATTACATTGTGTACTTTCTTACTGAATAATAATTTTCAATGGGGTAAAATTGATAAAACTCTGTTCATACAGAAGCTTGATTCAAATCTTCTTTTTGTGGAAATTTACGTTGAAGATATCATTTTTGGTAGCTCTAACATCTCTCTGTGTGAGAATTTTGCTAATTTGATGAAGGGAGAATTTAAAATGAGTCTTATGGGTGAGCTCACTTTATTCTTGGGATTACAAATTAAGAAAACTCTCAAAGGAACTTTCATCAATCAAGCCAAGTAAACGAAGGAACTCATCGAAAAATTTGATATGAAAAAATAAAAGGACTATGGAACTCTAATGAGTCCATCCACAAGCCTTGATTTGAACTCGTCCGATAAGAATATTGATAAGAAAATGTACATGGGAATGATAGGATCACTACTTTACTTGACTACCAGTCAACCAGACATCATGTTCAGCGTATGTAAGTGTGCAAGGTTCCAATCGACTTCTAAAGAGTCTTATCTGACTGCCATCAAAAGGATCATCCAATACCACATAGGAACTCAAGACATTAGACTATGGTATCCTTTATCTTCCCATTTTGACTTAATTGGATATTCAGACGCTGATTTTGCAGGTGATAAAAGTGATATAAAAAGCACTAGTGGAACTTAACAAATTCTTAGTGATGCCCTGATTTTATGGCACAGCAAGAAGCAAACTTCAGTTGCACCTTTAACCACGAAAGCCGAATACATAGCTGTTAAAAGTTGTGGTACTCAAATTTTATGGATTATGCATCAAATACTTGGTTTTAATTTATCTTTTGAATCTAATCCCATAATGTGCGATAACACCAGCAATATTAGTCCATCTAAATACACTGTTCATCATTTAGGGCAAAACACATTGATATTAAGCATCATTTTATTCGTGATCATATAGAAAATGGCAATTTTTCGTTAATATTTGTTGACTCCGTTAATCAACTGGCAGATATTTTTATAAAACCCCTATTAGAAGAAAGATTTTATTACCTTATAAAAAGACTTGGTATTCGTAGTATTAATGATATATGAACTTTATTATTGGACAAAAATATTTTTACTTGCTCCAATTTTATTGTCAATGTTTTTTACCATAAAATTGGTTTTCAAAAGGGAAGTCATCATTACTCTCACCATTTTTCACGCCCCTTTTTCCACCTCTGCACCTCTTTACCTTCCCAACACTCCTTTGACTGCCACCCTTTTACTTCCATCAGTCACCCTAGTCCCCTTACACCCCTTCGACTTTCCCTCTTCTATCTTTTCAAACAGTCGCATACATCCTCCCTCTTCCTCAATTCCTCTTAACCACCCTATTCTTTCCCTATCTGCCTCTTTTAAAAATTTATCTTCTCTTTTCTCCCATAACCAAAACCCATTCTATGGCAAACATTTCAAAATCTCTTCCCAAAGCCCACTCTGACAACCTTGTTCTCCTCTCTAAATCCTCTGATGGATCCTCAATGGTCCCTCAGTCAACTCTCATTAAGAGACGTCGTCCTAATTCCAGTACAGCCCCCTCCACCAAGAAATCTCATCCAAACCCTCTTCACTCCCTCCCTTCAGAAGACATGCACAAGTTTTAGAAATGCTCTCATAAAGATAAATTCTCCACCTTTAAGAGTCGCTCCATTGTTCCCGATCGTATTATTAATCTCCGTCAATTAAAAGATTCCTTCTGTAATGTCAATCACTTCTTTAAGTTTCAAGATTTATCCCTTATTTTAAGTCTCTGTGGACTTCTGGTTTCTGAGGATCCAGTTCGCATGTTTTGTGTGAATCTTTGCCTCTTCCCTGATAGTGGTGAACTCGAGACTCTTGTTCTTGGCATAAAAATCGTAGTGAATAATTTTTTGTTCGAGAATGCTTTTTATATGAAGTTCTCCAGTAATATTTTTTTATGAATGACAACTGGCTTGGTGATTTTGAGGTCAGTTTTGAAGAAGCCAAGTGATTTATGTCAGACCCTGATTCTATTTCGGCCAATTTTGGTCCCCTGTCCCTCTGTTTTAAGTTTTGCACTATGGCTCACATAATTGCTACTGCACTAATTCAACGAATAGGATCCCTCAGTAATATTACTGGTCATGATGTTTTTTTACTATACTGTCTAGTTAAGAAAATCAAAATCAATTGGGAAACTTGGATCCATGAGTACATGCTTGGAAGTGCATCCAATGTTAATGCCTCTGCCAGTTTCCCATATGGCATGCTCATTACTTGGATTATTTAGTATTACTCTATTAATCTATCTGTGTATCCCCCAATAGAGGTTGTTTCCTCTTATGACTCCAAGATGTTTGCCAGTATGGGCTATGTCTTGGTTGAAGATGAATGGTGCAAGAAGGATTCTGCACGGGCAAGGTCAAAACTTCCCAAGGTATGTAAATTTGTTTTTAACCCTATGATTACTGTCTTGAAGGAGCTGGTGAAGATTAATTATCGATTCAAATCCATTGAGGAAAGTGTTGTGCTGCTGCAGGAGTCAACTTCGAAACTTTTAGACCTCGAGAAAAGCACCAGCACAGACATAGGCGTGGTTCGGTTAGCTCTTGAAGGGTTCAAGCATGAGGGTATAAAATTATTTACTTGGGTGTTCACCCGAATGGATTCCCTCAAGACCCAATTCCACTCCTCTAATGATGATCTAGCTATTTTCGTCCAGAACGCCTATTCCTCCCTCTTCAAAAATGTTGAAAAATTATTTAAAACCTTCTATCATAACATGCATAATACTCTGACCTACTTTCTCAAGAAGCGGTGAAAAATAATGACTTTGTTTTTATTCAAAAAGGGGCCTTGCCCCTTGTTTTGATGGGTTGTAAGATGATTTTTAACACACTATCTGTTACACTTTTTGCTATGCCTAGTTAATATATTATACATATCGGATGTTTGTCTATTTTTTCATTTTGCTATTCTTTTTTATTATGCCAAAAGGGGGAGAAAGACAGGAATATCAGGAAGCGCCTACCAGTCAGGAGGAGCAAGTCGACTACCAATAAATGAAAGTTGACTGATACTCAAGAAACTTGGAATAGCAGAAATATGTACAAGTCAGGGGGAGAAAGCTGACAGACACGAAAGTCAACTGATGTTTACACTTGTTTATCATTATAAAAAATGGGGAGATTGTTATCCTCCTATGTTTACGTTTAAATAATGAAAAACTAACGGGTGGAAATTTGCAGGATATTGAAAGATTGCTAAGATGGAAAGATGCCTCACACATGAAATTAATGGAAGCAAGCAAGAGAGCCGGCTCCAGGAATGGAAGGACATCAAATCATGATCTACAGCATCCAAGCAAATCAATCAAGACAAGAACATAAGAAAGGAAAAGCGTAGTCCCGGAATCATGGAAAATTAGATCAATCACAATGAAGAAAAAGGAAGAAAAGATCACGAACAACTTGAAAAAACATCAATCACTACAAGAGAAAAATAAATAAATGATCATAGATGTATCTGATACAGACGTGAGTGAAAGCTGTGTATGGACATATCTGATATGGACGTACCATACGGTAACACTCCTCAATCAAGGAATCAATTTAAATTCTTGATTGAGAAAAAATCTCTTGGATTTCCTTATGAAGAGTAGTTGATGAAGACTATAAAAGAAGAAAACTAAAGATAGACAAAAGTTACGCAACTTCAAGGAGAAATCTCAAAGTGTCTCAGTCTTAGTCTCACAAAATTTTGTGATCCTTAGTTTATAATTGTTATATAAAGAATATGATCGAGTCAACTTTGTAATATGAACTGAAGCTGTGTCACAAGATCTGAAGAATAAAATAAGTCTTCGAAACTTATTTTTGATCATTATACTCGAGATCAATATTGAAACATCTAAGAAAACGAATGAAACCAAGGGGACTGGAAGTAGGCACCACATTGGTGTTCCGAACCAGGATAAATCCCTGTGTATTTACTTTAAATTCAATTATTTACTTGCTTATTTATTTTAACTCTAACTTGTTTTGTGAAGTATATTAATCTGCAGGAGAGTCAACTGTGAGGAGCCAATAGTCGACTCACAGAAATTTTTTAATCCACCCCCCCCCCTCCCTCTTGAATTTCAATGTTCACCCCCAAGATCTTATATGTAAGAAAAAAATGAAAATGAGACATTGAGGAGGGAGTTTTGAAAAGGAAAAGATTGATTTGGTAGGAGTAATACTTTGAATATTAACATGTGAGCGAGTTGAACAAAATGATTTGGGAAGATTTTTGAGAATAATGATATTCTTCCACTAAAAGAAAAGATTTTAGGAGGATCTTATGGATATGAGATGATTTAAATAAATTTGAATTTGAAATAAGAATTTTGAACTAGTTTAGGGCTAAATAAATATCTACTAAAATATATAAAATGGGTAACTATTGAATTACTAAATGAAAGAAAATAATACTAAATATTAAATCAACCATTATATTTTATATATAAAAAATGATTCCTAATAAAAGAATAATAACTCTTAAAATATTTGATTAGATACTTTTAAAATAAAATAAAAGAGAAATGTGAAAGATTAAGTAAACAATGACTTTGCAAGTAAGAATATGATATAATAATAATAATGATAAAAATAATTAAAAATAATAACTATATAATAATAATTTTAATAATAAGATTTATATAATATGAATAGTTTCTTTTATCACAACATTTTTTTGCTAAAAAAATAAGATGAAAATAGTGATTTTGGCCTCACGAACAAAATAGTCATTCGAATGAGTAAAATGACAAAAAGAAGGGTTAAAATTGGGTGTCAACAGATGGTAACTTCTTGGTTATTGTAGCTACTTGAAAAGCATTATTCACGACCAGCCCTACATCAAAGGTTATGTGCGTATCAAGAACAAACTTAATATGTTCAATAAAGGTATTGCATAAGTTTATACTTTAAGCAAGGAGATCATGGATTATTACTTACAACTCTTGGACTCAGGCAACAACAGCTTTACTGTCTACCATCTTGAAGTCCAAAAAATTAGCAATAATGAATTTCTTCATTCTAGCATCCTTGTTTTGTACTTCTTTTCTAAAGAATCCATAGTTTCTTTGAGGGCTTCATGTTATCATACATATTATACAAGTCATCTTGTAGGCCACTCAGAATGTAATTTTTACACAAAAAATTAAAGTGCATCCAAGCTTTCATTACTTTAAAGCATTCTTTTTTCGATAATTTAGAAATATTTTTCGTGTCGAACCTTTGCAGACTCAAAGTAATCAGATAAAAGAACATCTTCTGTTGCTAATGCTTGAAATCAACACCAGAAAATTTTTCTGATTTTTTCGCTGGTGCCAAGGCAAGAGCAACATTCGTACAACTTGAAGTAGCAATGTTAGTAGCTGTAACATTCGTCGTTCCATCATTGACTTGATTATCAATAGTCATTTTTCTGTCACAAATAGACAAACACTTAGTATTTCTGAATATTATCAATAAAGTCTTAAACTTTAAAAAACTTATTTTTAATTTAATGATAAAAATTTTATATTCTTCAAATTGTCAATCTAACGAATCCTTGACTCGTGATGAAGTTTTTATATATTCAAATCACTATCAAGTTCAAATAGAGTAGAAAGTAAAAGGCTTTAATCTCCAGAAATCAAAATACAGATTATTTAAATTTCTTAAAATTGTTATTTTTCGGATACAAAATCTGTATTAATCAATAACAACTTCAAATATAAGTTTAAACAGCTTATGAACTATCAAAATGAAGTTTTAAGAACCTCAAATACAAGTTCAACCAACTTATGAACTATCAAAAATGAAGTTCAAACTATTTTTTGGAAAAATAGTAAAATCGATGTTTAGACAGAGATGAAAACAAAAAGAATCAAGTCAATCAAATTCGCGGTGTGTTAAAAAATGTATTTTCCTCAATTACCCAAGGTTATAGAATATATCCTCACAGGATAAAATGATTCACTTCAGCAAATAGCGGTACCTAAATTTGCTGAACTACAAACTCACTCAATGATAAATCACACTTGTGTTCTTCAAGAAGAACGGAGTATTTTTTACTTCAAAATATTATGCCTTTACCTGAGGAAAATATCAGGTATTTAGAGCCAAAAGGTGATGCTTCAGAAAGGAAGCAATGGTTCATGAAAACTAAAACTGTTTAAACTGTTGGGTACATTTGCGCCCACGGGTTACTTTTTGGCATAAAATAGAAACTTTCGTACGACCTGCGCTGGCCACCTGTGGCTGCAAATGGTCACTGCATACACAAATTATTATTTTTATCTTCACACAGTGCATCAAAGGTCCGCAATCCTTCGAGGTGTGTTATGACATGAGCCCACACATGCTCGGGTGCATCCACAAATAGAAAAAAAATTGAATAAATTTTTGGATAAATTCAAATTTGAAGCCAAGCTGAGCGAGCGACGACGGCGACGGCTCGAGGCTTGTCCTGTTCTTGTCTGGCTATCTACATAGAGTGCTTCTATACTTAAGCACAAAAATTTTACTTTCTCCCACATTGCTTCTTTAAAGGTGAATGCACAATTCACTCTTTTCTCTTCATTTATTTTTTTCTCCATTTTTCATTCAAATTTCATCACTTAGAACCCAACAAAGTCATATCTTTGAAATGATGAATCAAATTAGGTTCCATGCCTGTGCAAAATAAACCTGCATGCTTTTCTTCAAATTTTATTTAAGCAAATGATAGTTTTGTCATAAATTACTAACAGGTGTGTGGCTCAAGGATGAAGTTAATAAATCGTTTGTTTAGGCCTCTAAAAGTTTTAGTGGTGAATTTTATGAATTTAGTTTAATTTAAAATAATATTGAAGATTGTAAAAAAAAAATTACAAAGTTTATATTTAAAAAAAATGCATTGTTTTCATCCTAAACTATACACGAAATTGCTAAGACACATCCGAACTTTAGGAGGGTCCTATTACGCCATGGACTAATTAAAACCGTATTTTTTGCAACCTTAGTGCCTGCGTGGCACATACGTGTGCCTACATGGACCTTTGGTGTGTTGATTCACTGATGTGTCTTGTATGTGCCACATAGGCACTAAGGTTGTCAAAAATACAGTTTTAATTAGTCCGGAGGATAATAGGACCCTTCTAAAGTTCAGGTGTGTCTCAGCAATTTCGTGGATAGTTTAGGGTCAAAAAAGTTATTTACTATTTGTCAAAATATTTTAGAACTTTGAATTAAACAACTCAAATCTTCATATTAATCAATAATTATTTTTATAACAAGATCCTAGGTATAGCAAACAAATGACTAATAACTTTTTAACTAAAAGTGATATTACTTTTATAAATAGGGAAAAATGTGCGAAAAATATTTGTACTTAGGCGAAATTTACAGCTACGCATCCTGAATTTTTTGGGGGTTCTATGACCCCCTAAACTATTTTTTACCATATTTAACTGGCATATATTTGCCCCTTATCAAACATTTTTTCTTACGCACACAATGAACATGAAATACACGCAGTGGTCCAAGTGGCCAAATATACGTCAGTTAAATACGGTAAAAAATAGTTTAGGAGGGTCATAGGATCCCCGCAAAGTTCAGGATGCGTAACTGCAAATTTCGCCAAAGTATAGATATTTTCCGCACTTTTTTTCTTTATAAAAAATAATATCGATACTATATTAAAAGTGTGAAGGGTCTTAACAAATATTATTTGAACTGTCCTTCATTAAAAATCTCCACAATAGACAAAGTTGTCTTTTCACTAAATATTGTGTATCCAAAAAAATTTGGCCCATAAAAGTAGAAAAAAAAGGATAAAAAATCCATTTTCATATAAAATAGGCTTGATTGGTATTGTCCTAAAATTATGGTAAAAGCATGCTATGAAATATCCGAAGAATTAATAATTATGAAGTGCTAAAGATTCATATATGGTAAAAGTGTTTGTTTTTCTAATATGATTTTCCTTATATCTATTATTCCTATATCCTTAATCACATACAAAATAAGTATTTTAAATTTATCTACCATTACATCAGATAAATAATTATTCATTTTCATAAAATTGGTATTTTCAAAATATTTCCTTCAATCATATACATAACAAAATATGGTCATCTTAGATTACTATATACTAGATTATTCTTAAATAACATGTTCTTCGGTCACTATTAGCATGGTAATCTGGATACTTTTCCCTTAAACAGCGCCTCTACTCTGGTTACTCCCCACCACGGTTTCTTGCCTCATTGGTTTCACCTTTAGGATGGCATAGTTCTTAGGGATTTTTCTCCTTTTCCACTTTGCTAATAAACTTCTTAACATATTATTCTTCGAATAATTCTACTATAAAGTAACTAACATGAATTTATTTTATCATACCATGATTGTTGGGAATTATAAATTTAGTTATTCATAATCATAAATAAATATACCTGTTCGGGTAGGTTTGATATTTCTAATCTTTATTCCTCCATAGCTTTTTCCATTGAAATATATCTGTTTTTTAATAATTAAGCAAAATATTTGTTGTGGATAAGAGAGAGTATTTGTGCTTCAACTCATGAAGGCTTGTTTTGCAATGCCTTCGGTTCATCTTATTTATAGACTGAAACTTTACAAGAGTATTCCTATTTTTATACGTTTCTAAAAAGTCTTTAAAAATTATCTACCTAATCTTCTTTACTATACTTTACAAAAGTCTCCTAATAAGACAAAAGTTATTAATTCCTAGACTAATAATAGTAAAAAATCTATACAAAAGATTCTAATAATTTACGTAAAGCAAATTGTGAAAGTTTACAAATAAATTTACTAAAATAATTATATCCTTGTATTTGTCTTATTTTTAATATCTTATTTTAGTAAATTCGATTGTAAATCAAGATTTTACCATTTAAAGTTAGAAGAAGAATCTAAGGAATTAACCGCATTTACGGTACCACAAGGATTTTATGAATGGAATGTATTACCATTTGGATATAAAAATGCACCAGGTAGATATCAACATTTTATGGATAGTTATTTTAAAAAATTACCTAATTGTATAGTATACATAGATGATATACTATTATATACAAAAACTAAAGAAGAACATTTAAAATTATTAGAATAATTTACAGATATAATAGAAAAATCGGGAATAAGTCTAAGAGAAAAGAAAGCTGAAATTATGAAAAATCAGATAGAATTTTTTGGAATATAAATAGATAAAAGTGGAGTAAAAATGCAACAACATATAGTACAAAAAATAATAAATTCGAAAGAAGAATTAGATACAAAAAAAAAATTACAATCATTTTTAGGATTAGTAAACCAAGTAAGGGAATATATTTCAAAATTAGCAGAAAACTTAAAACCCTTACAGAAAAAATTAAAAAAGTATGTAGAATATAACTATAATGAAGAAGATAAAAAACAAGTTCAGAAAATAAAATTACTTTGTAAAGAATTACCAAAACTACAATTTCCAGATGAAAATAGAAAATTTATATATATAGTAGAAGCAGATGCTAGTGAATGTAGTAGTTATGGAGGAGTACTTAAATACAGATATGAAGCAGAAAAATTAGAACACTATTGTAGATACTACTCAGGTACGTTCAATGAAATAGAAATAAAATAGGAAAGAATTATGTTCATTATATAAATGTTTATTAGCATTTGAGCCATATATTATATAGAACAAGTTTATTGTACGAACAGATAATACACAGGTATGTTGGTGGTTAACAAAGAAAATATAAAATTCAGTTACAACAAAAGAGATTCGGAGACTAGTCTTGAATATATTAAATTTTACATTTACAATTGAAGTAATTAGTACTAACAAAAATGTTATTGCAGACTACATATCAAGACAAAGCTACACAGACTGATATAATAGAAGATGATGCTTTAGAAAAGATATTCAAAACCCTAACTACGCTTTCAATGAAAGTGGACAGTATGGGTAATGAAATAGAAAAGCTAAAGACTAATGAAGATAAACTGAAGTCTATAGCTACAAATCAGATAACTCAGCAGTGTGCAGAGCTATGTCGATCGGAAGACATTAAAATTCCAGAGCTAGAAGGAGACGTTGGGACACTCCTCAAAACCCATAACATTTATCAATCTACTTTTGCAGGTACAAGCAAAGGAGTTAGGAAAAACACAAATATGAACCTAAACAAGCTATTTGATAAACCATATATTCCAAATACATCAAAAGATCCCATGTTTATACCCCCACAAATTACCACATACCGAGATAGTTTAAACCAAGACAAAAAAACCTACAACTACACAGCCCGAACATATATAGAAAATATCTACAATGTACAAACCTTTTTAAATACTAACCCCAGAGCTATAAACATCCAAGAACCAGATACAAACTATATAACCCAAAGATTGACCGGATACAATAAGTTAATTGCTTTACCTAAAACCAAACCAAGTCTAGTTAAAACTTGTTATGAATATGGACTACTCAGTACTGTATATACCTCTGACGGAAATGAGATATCCACTATACCGGAAATATATGAAGTATTTAGCATTTTTAAAAGAATAACCAAAGGTACCCTATTTTTTATAAAAATTTACACGGCACCAGCAGAGATATTATATGATGAAGTTAAAAAAACCCATACAAGTTGTAAAGATAGGAATGACACGAGATATAATTATACCACAAGATATTATTCCACAACCAGAAATACCTAGAATTGAGATACCAAAATTTTATGCGAATAAGAGGATTATCGGACTATCTACAATTTTGCAAGAGCTAGCAAACACATACCGCAACCAAAATCCCATATGGAGTTATTATTCAAGAAATCATGTACTAATATATTCAAATTCAAAGGAATTACGAGAAACAGATATGGAAACTATTAGGCAATGGATTTTGACGTTGCTCAAACCAGAGACGGAACCTATCGCCAGAGCTATCAGAGAAAAATTTATTTCAGAAGAATTATTAACCAGATATTGCAAGACAATTGGACATAAATATCCATATCATAAATGTTCAAAATGTAATGGAGGAGATAATGATATCCCAGAAGTTCAGCTAGAATAGAAGAAAAATCAATCAAGAAGATAAGAACGCCAGCTGGAAGATACAAGATAAGAAGCAATAATGGAGATATGGAAAAGCAACAGATATGACAAAGAGAAGATATCAACGGAGTAATAATAGAAGACAAGCTATTAAATTGTGAAAGCACATGTAAACTTTCACAATTTGCTTTACGTAAATTATTAAAATCTTTTGTATAGGTTTTTGACTATTATTAGTCTAGGAATTAATAACTTTTGTCTTATTAGGAGACTTTTGTAAAGTATAGTAAAGAAGATTAGGTAGATAATTTTTAAAGACTTTTTAGAAACGTATAAAAATAGGAATACTCTTGTAAAGTTTCAGTCTATAAATAAGATGAACCGAAGACATTGCAAAGCAAGCCTTCATGAGTTGAAGCACAAATACTCTCTCTTATCCACAACAAATATTTTACTTAGTTATTAAAAAACAGGTATATTTCAATGGAAAAAGCTATGGAGGAACAAAGCTTAGAAATATCAAACCTACCCGAACAGGTATATTTATTTATGATTATGAATAGCTAAATTCATAATTCCCAACAATCATGGTATGATAAAATAAATTCATGTTAGTTACTTTATAGTAGAATTATTCAAAGAATAATATGTTAAGAAGTTTATTAGCAAAGTGGAAAAGGAGAAAAATCCCTAAGAACTATGTCATCCTAAAGGTGAAACCAATGAGGCAAGAAGTCGTGGTGGGGAGTAACCAGAGTAGAGGCGCTGTTTAAGGGAAAAGTATCCAGATTACCATGTTGATAGTGACCGAAGAACATGTTATTTAAGAATAATCTAGTATATAGTAATCTAAGATGACCATATTTTGTTATGTATATGATTGAAGGGAATATTTTGAAAATACCAATTTTATGAAAATGAATAATTATTTATCTGATGTAATGGTAGATAAATTTAAAATACTTATTTTGTATGTGATTAAGGATATAGGAATAATAGATATAAGGAAAATCATATTAGAAAAAATATTTGGTAAAGATTATATAGCTAGAATAAATTACATACCACACTTACCTAATTACTCTTATAAATACCTACGTACACATCAACTATGATAAATCACATATATCTAGAATTTTGGAAAAACGATATGAAAAATATACAATTAGTAGAAAAATGAATTTAGACAAATACATGGAAACTAAAGATATAAAATATATAGAATTTCTTAATGAAAGTATGCAAGAATTACTTAGACTAAAACAAACAACTAGAAAATATTATGAAAAAGCATTTAATCGAACTTAAATGACAGATGATATTAAAATACTTGTTTTATATATACTTAGAGATATAGAAATTATAGACATAAAGAAAATAATATGGGAAAAATTACAAGATTATGAAGAGGAGGAATTATTAAACAGTATAGAAAACTTACACATATATTATGAACATCAATATTACTTAGATTCAGATGGATATTATTCAGAATAAATAAATGTTAGAATATATAAAAAAAAAATTAGAGAAAGGAAAAATTGGATATATGAAGAAGTTAATTACAGAAATCAACTTGAGATAGAAAAAAGACAACTAGAAGAAAAATTACTTAAAATAAAATTAACCTTAGAAAAAGAAGATACAAATAATAATTTATTTAATACATACGAAAAATTATTTAATACAGATGGAAAATTACCTATACATGAACAACAAATACTAGTTAATCATATAAAAAACATAAACCTACGCATTGAATATAGCAAAGTTAGAATAAAATACTACACAGAAATTGTTAAAATTTCAATAGGATAAAATAATAAACTACACAAATTAATGAATACATCTTACGAAAAGAATAAATCATTAAAAGATATCGAAACTAAACTATATAGTTTATACCTAGAATACAAAAGATTACATAGTACTAACGAAGATCCTAAAATATTAGATAATTTAATTACGATAATATCTAATTTAGAATATGAATTAATAAAACATCTTAAGTCAAGAAGATAAAAATGAAAATTAAACCAACCAATAATATACACGAAATAATTTACTTAAAAATAAATACTTATTACTTAATAACTATTTATCATCTAGTAAAGTTACTGCGCCTAATCCGCACCCCCTTACGATTCTTTATGTGTAATTATTTCTTTTTGTCTATTATTTTCTTTCCCATGTTATTTTCTTTAAATAACTGTGCTCTGATACCAATTGTGTAATAGAGAGGATAACTTGTGTAATAAATAGATTTGTTATATGTATAATGGATCTATTTTTATTTGTGCGTGGATATTTCTTAACTTCTCTAAATATTTTTATTTTAAGTCTATTTATGTTAGTTTTATCGATATTCATATCTTGGGGGGTGATTATATGGTAATTGATTAAATGCTTTACTATAGTATTCTTTATTTTTTTCCCTTAGTTTTTGTAATTCTTCTATAATATTTTAAAGGTATTCTAAATATTCTATATCTTTTCTTTCAAAATATCCAATTAGATTATCTTTCATAAGTTTTTCTAATAATATTATTTCATCCATATTTTGTCTCCGATATTTTAAATATTCATAGTCTTCCATTTTATCCTGTAGTAATTGCAGAGTTACAGATTTCTGTATAATAATTTATCCTAATTGTACTGTAATGTATATCTAATTCTAGATTTTCAATGTTATTTATTATCTTGTGTTGTTCTTCTCGTAGCGAGTTTTTTAAATTATATAAACTATCACATGTACTTTTTCCTAAATTTTCTAGGGTTTTTTCTATCCATATTAATTTTTCTTTTAGATTCTCCATTATTTTTCTAATTCGATTTCTATAATTAATTTCTTCATTTAGATTATCTTGATTTTCTCTAGTTTTTCTAATATATTCTAACATCTCTTAATCTGAATAATATCCATCTGAGTAATTATCCAGGTATAACTGTGTTATACCAGGTATAACTGTGCTATCCAATTTATAATTTTAATTTCATAGTCTAATACTTTTTCTAATAATATTCTCTTAATATCTATAATTTCTATATCTCTAAGTATATATAAGATTAAGACTTTAAGATTATCTATCATTTAAAATTGGCTAAATATTTTATTATAATATTTTTTAGTTGTTTGTTTTAATCTCATTAACTCTTCTATATTTTCACTAAGAAATTGTATATATTTTATATTTATTTTCCAAAATTCTAAATATACATAATTTATCATAGTTAGTGTGTGGGTTTGGTATGTAAGTATTTATAAGAGTAGTTCGGTAGATGTGGTATATAATTAATTCTAGTCATAAAATATCTATCAAATATTTTTTTCAATATGATTTTTCTTATATCTACTATTTATATATCCTTAAGTACATATAAAGCGAGTATTTTAAATTTATCTACCATTACATCAGATAAATAATTATCCATTTTTCATAAAATTGCTATTTTCAAAATATTCCCTTCAATCATGCACATAACAAAATATGATAACTTTAGATTGCTATATACTAGATTATTCTTAAATAACATATTTTTCGGTCACTATTAGCATGGTAATCTGGATACTTTTTCCCTTAAACAACGCCTCTACTTTGGTTACTCCCCTATCACGGCTTTCTTGCCTTACCGGTTTCACCTTTAGGATGGCATAGTTCTTAGGGATTTTTCTCCTTTTTCACTTTGCTAATAAACTTCTTAACATGCTATTTTTCGAATAATTCTACTATAAAGCAACTAACATGAACTTATTTTATCATATCATGATTGTTAGGAATTTATGAATTTAGCTATTCATAATAGTAAATGAATATACCTGTTCTGGTAGTTTTGATAATTCTAAGCTTTGTTTCTCCATAGATTTTTCCATTAAAATATACCTGTTTTTTAATAAATAAGCAAAATATTTGTTGTGGACAAGAGAGATTTTGTGCTTGAACGCATGAAGGCTTGCCTTGCAATGCCTTCGATTCATCTTATTTATAGACTGAAACTTTACAAGAGTATTCCTATTTTTACACGTTTCTAAAAAGTCTTTAAAAATTATCTACCTAATCTACTTTACTATACTTTACAAAAGTCTCCTAATAAGACAAAAGTTATTAATTCCTAGACTAATAATAGTCAAAAACCTATACAAAAGATTCTAATAATTTATGTAAAGCAAATTGTGAAAGTTTACATGTCGCTTTCACAATTTAATAGCTTGTCTTCTATTATTACTCCGTTGATATCTTCTCTTTCTCTTTGTCGTATCTGCTGCTTTTCCATATCTCCATTATTGCTTCTTATCTTGTATCTTCCAGCTGGCGTTCTTATCTTCTTGGTTGATTTAGCAGAGAGAAGGTAAGTATACTGATTTACCCACTTATAATTTGAGGATTTGCTTGTTCATGCATCTGTGTGTTGGATTTAGATGGCTTAGTGTCCTCTTCCTTTTACCGTTTTTTGGTTAAAGAACAAACTTTTCTCATGAAAGCAGCAGTGAATGACACAACAAAAATAAAATTCTACCTTTAGCTTTTCAGTACTATCCTTAATTACTTAGAGAAAGTTTAATGTGTTTGCATATTGTAATAAAAAATAATTTTAGATGAGTATGTATCACCCCAGTGATAATTACAATAAAATGGTGTGGAAAAGACTAACATACTGGTAGAGAGTGCATACAACTATCTCTTACCAAATGTAAATTTTCGAGGGCATGAAAGAAAATATCTTATGTACTCATGACATTATATTCCTAACTCCCGGAAATGTAGTTCTTTTTTATCATTTTCTAGAATGATATTCAGTTTTCTCCTTTGTATATGCCATTTATAGGTGCATTGTGCCTTTATGCAAAGTGGTGGCTGGTGAATAGGTGTCCATTACATCAAGAAGTGTTGATCTTTTACTGCTTCAGATATCTTTTATGCATATGATACACTTTCGCCGTTTTGTAAGTGCATGTTCACGTAAGCTATTTTGTGGTGTTGGTTATAGCGAAACATGTAAGTTTTTGTGGGATGGAGTTATTTCAAAAAGGACATTTAAACAAAAGATTGAGATTCCATAGAGACGGGGAAAACTTTGAAATTTCAAATAGATTCTGGAAAGACTAAAATGCAAGATTTTGAGGTTGATGCTTTACTTTTACTTGGTCTTTTAGTACACTTGATGCAGACACTTAGTAATGCTTCTGTCACCACACACTCCAAAAATCAAGAAATTAACTCATTGATGGTCATATCTGTGAATCTCAGGCTGAAGGATAATGGTTCATGGCATTTGTCAAGACATCTTGCAGGTTAATATTTAAGAATTCTCTCTTCTTTTTAGTTAAATAGATCAAGTGTCTGTTGATGTTATTTGTTTTTACAGAAAATAATGCTACTCATGGTGCTACCAAGTTTCCTTTAAGATCTGCGTACACTCTATCCTTCGCCCACTTTGTGGGATTTCACTAGCTATATTGTTGTCATCGTTGTTATGTAAGTTTCACGAAGCAAAACCAATTTTAAGATGGAACACAGAATTAGGATTAATTAACTAGACTTACTAGACTAACTATAATTCTGAAGTGGATTGGATGCAGAAGATTTATATAACTCTTAACTAATGTAGGACTGACGCTCCTTTATTACATGTACCACCCAGGAGTGTGGTGGAATTAGGATTGAAGTTTTATTGATTGATAGAATATGTTGATAGTAAATTCCAGTTGTTCATATATCCTTTCTAAAAAAAGATGTATGAAAACCAGAAATCCAGTACCCCAGCATGCAGAAACTCATGGAAGGAGTGAGGAGTATTTTGGGCGTTAGATTAGAGAAAGAAAAGCCCCTCACGATAGTGTTGTTTTGTCCACTAAAGTAAGGTCCTTTATTCTTTAGCACTTCAGCATTTCTTCCTAAAGATTAAAATATTGCATGAAAGATATGCAACTCT
Source organism: Capsicum pubescens (assembly GCA_030864215.1). Lineage (NCBI taxonomy): Eukaryota > Viridiplantae > Streptophyta > Magnoliopsida > Solanales > Solanaceae > Capsicum > Capsicum pubescens. Next base: position 250,956,686 of record CM061549.1, read on the forward strand.
GTTAATATTTCTGAATACTGAATTTGGTTTAAGCCTCAGCATGTTTGAATGTGCTGTGTATGATGTGTAGGACCAATTAGAGCACTATGCTGAAAAGGCTAGATTTTCCAAAATTTGTCTGGCATTTTTGGTACTAAAATGTGACAAAGGATTTGATTATGCAAGCGATTATTAGTTATTTCCGTTGCCTATCCGTCTATGAGACGCGAATGAATACTTGGTTTCCATTTGAAACCAATAGCATTATGAGACACATCCTTGCTTTTCTGGACACATAAGGAGTATTCTATTATTATTTTCTTTCTGACTTGTAGTTATTAGTATATTCCCTCTTCTTCGTTTTTCATGTTTGGATCTTATTCCAACTGCACTAGCATTTTGATATCTTCCACAACTATGTTGCTATAGGTCAGTGGACCATCTGGACGAATGTCTTGGATTTGAAATGGACCAGAAAGCTTGGGTGCTCAGAACATAATTGAGGCTATTGACAATAGGTTTGAGTGAATTTTTGTTTTTGGTTTTATTACCTTTTCATTGTCCATTTAATTTTTGTTTGACTGCACCAGACAATAAAGTTTGCTTGTGAAGATGGTCTCTATCTGCTATGATTTATGCTTTTGTATTGCTTTTGATGAGGTACCTTACTGAATTGATGCAGCCTGTTGCATATAAAGACAGACTAGATTGACTTGTATCAAATTCACTAGCCTGATCGATTTGTTGATAAATCCTACATTTTGTGGCATTATTTTCTCACAGATGTAAACACTCAAAAAAGATTCTTGATTGAAATTTAAACAGATATCTTAAGACTTTTGCTACTTTAACTGTCAACATTAATTCTGATGTTCACAATTTTAAACTTTCTGGTGACTATGTTCCTATGTTTGGAGAAACTGACTATGATCCCCTGCAACATTATACGCCTGTAAGTTTTGAGGAACAACTTGATGCTCTAGAAAGAGCTGTTGATGCTGGTAAGGTCAGTCATGACAGCTAAGATGTTAACTTCACTCATTACTTTTCCTCATGAAGGCCAAGATGTTAACTTCATAAATTTGATCTCTATTTTCTATTGGTGGTTCAAATTATTCTCTTTAGATCAGATACATTGGCCTTAGTAATGAAACACCATATGGCATTATGATGTTCCAACGAGTTGCCAAAAGTAGAGCAGGGAATCTTCAAATAGTGGTTGTTCAGGTTTTTTTTTTTTTTTTGCCTCAAACCTGTGAGACACTTTTGTCTTTGCCTCCTTCAAATATTGTTTCTTCACTAATATAACACTTGATTCAGCTTCTTTCCTTTCAGAATGCATACAACTTGTTATGTCGAAATTTTGATTTAGCTATGGCTGAATGCTGTCACAATGAGAGGTAATCCTTGGATTTTGTGGGAAACTTTAGGATAGGCATTCTATATGGGTATGCGGTGTTGCTTTCTGCTCCATAACATCCATTTGTGCAAATGATTCTCCTAGGAATGGGACTAAGTGCAGTCTTGATTGCTTTCCGAGAAACACACAATATAGTAGACAGATTTAATAGGGGTGACACCGATGTTATGGGAGCACAATAGGCAATGCCTGAACACAATGGATGGGTTGATGCATAGCTGGGCCTTTAGGAGAAGAAGATGATAAAATAGAGCATGGATGTAGCCCCACTAGAAAGGAACAGAAGAATGGTGTAATATAGTTTTGAATAGATTAGGACATCTCTTTGGTCCTTGATTAGTTTTGCTGCATACACAAGATCTCCATCTTTGAGACGATTGAGCGTCTTTGTAGAGAACCATATTTTGTTATTATAGAAATTTCCAGTTGCTAATGGTAGTTAAAGCTGTTCAGTAAATTTACATTGTGGGAAAGCATTGCAGAGGTTTTAGATTGCCATCTTCTCATGTAATCCACACCGTTGGGCCAATATATGATGCTAACCCAAATCCTAAAGCCTCTTTGAAAAATGCATACAGGTTTGTGAGTAAATGCTTTATATATCTCATAAATTTGTTTTGCTGTTATACCTTATTTGATTCATTTTTCTGTTAACTATACTGCAGAAATAATCTGCGCGTGGCAAAAGAGAACAACATTCTGTATATTACTTTTCCTGCCATATCATATGGGTCTTCGGGTGAGTTCACATGGATTAAACACGCATTTCGAGTTTATAGGAACTCGAGTTGATTTAATTATGCTTGTGATGGTTACTTCTCAAAGCTAAATAGTACACCGGTTATTGAGGATGGAAGAAGAAATGTTGGGACTACTATAGAATAAGTTTGCTGCATTATCTGATATTTCATTACCTAGATAATGATTGTCTGTTTTTTCTTCTATGATCTGTAGGGGGCTGACTAATGTGAAAATTGTTGCTCTAGCAACTTACTTTAAAAATGACTTCAATTGTTATATTATCAGAGCTTGCTAATCGTAATTCTGTCTTCTGAATCTTTCTTTTCTCATTTCACCTCTTAAAATTAGCTAACCCTTATTTTTCTTAGCACAAATTGTCGCATAAAATATGTAGTCGATGCCTTTTTTCTGTTTGTTTCACTGTGCGTCATGTACTAAATTCGCAGAAATAAATTCTATATCCTGATAATATATGTTGACCGTTTAATGAGAAAGTTTGTTTAATAGTCCTTAGTTTGAGCAGATCATAGAACTAGCCTTATAATATAACTATGTTTACACCTTTCTTAGGCCCATCTTTCAAGTGGAAATTCCCATAGAATCTTGGTTACTTTAACTTTAAGAGAACATTTTTCCAATTCCCTTAGAATTCCTAGTGAATTAAAAGGAAAATTCATGACTGGTTTCCTCACTTTGTAAAGCATATGCGAAGCCTTGTAACATTGTGAACAAGCCTTTGAGCTATGATGTTCTTTCCTTCATTCTTGCTGGTATTTATCATATTTCATAGTTCCCACACTATTATTTTAGGCATGTTCAGATGGTGTGGTTTCATTCCCATCTTCACCTAAGCATTCCGACACAACATGATTACTTCTCATAAGTGTAGTCCTTCAATGTTAAAGCTTGTAAAAGAGCAAAAGTTGGACCATATTCTGTTAGGAGTTTGGTTTTTTAAAAGCACATGAGTGAGTCTCTAGATCAAGGTTGTTGTCGCGCCAATACCTAGAGGGTCCCTCATATCCTCACCTTCTAATTTTATCATCCACTGAAATGTTAAACTTCCATGATCATCACATGAAAAGGCTAATTTTCAAATGTAAGACTTTAACCCATATATGTGTGAAAATTTTATTTGGTTGCTCTCTGTGCATTATGTAGTTCCAGGATAACACAACTATAAACTCTCCTTTAGCTTCTACCATCCCCCGAGGTTTATCCATCTCGATAGAATTATTCGGGGGATATATCTGCCCGACTAATGTGAAAATTGTTGCTCTAGCAACTTACTTTAAGAATGAATTCAATTGTTATGTTATTATCACAACTTGCTAATCATAATTCTGTCTTGTGAATCTTTCTTTTTTCTTTTCACCTCTTAAAATTAGCTAACTTAAGAATGAATTCAAAAGTTATGTTATTATCACAACTTGCTAATCATAATTCTGTCTTGTGAATCTTTCTTTTTTCTTTTCACCTCTTAAAATTAGCTAACTTAAGAATGAATTCAATTGTTATGTTATTATCACAACTTGCTAATCATAATTCTGTCTTGTGAATCTTTCTTTTTTCTTTTCACCTCTTAAAATTAGCTAACCCATATTTTTCTTGGCACAAATTATCGCATAAAAATATGTAGTCGATGACTTTTTTCTGTTTGTTTCACTGAGTGTCATGTACTAAATTCACACAAATAAATTCTATATCCTGGTAATATATGTTGACTGTTGAATGAGAAAATTCGTTTAATAGTGTCCTTAGTTTGAGCAGATCATGGAACTAGCTTTATAATATAACTATTACACCTTTTTTAGGCTCTTGACTTTTAAAAGTGAAGAGTCAGCGCAATTTGAGCAACAACTATAATTATCTTCGTAGATTATTAAACATCGTATACTTATAATTTCACTGTATGGCTCATCTCTAAAATTGAAAAGTTTAAAGGTTCACCGGCGCTGACCAAAGTGTTGCTATAAGGTGTATTTCTATATTGTTGGTGCTCTATGGTGACAGAAACTTCTCCTCTCGAGTTCACAGGTTAGCTTCATGTTTCCTATAAATAAAAGAGACTCAATGGTAGGTGGTTTACAGCTTTGTGAGCCATCTCAAGGCGCATCATGACCTACAGGCAACACCAGCGAGACCTGAGAAAGCAACCCGATTGGGTGTCAGAGGACCCATAGTACCCGCAGCCTCCCGGACTTCATATTCATCATTTTGGAAAGAGGGGGACATATTTTCGGGTGTTAAGAGAGATATTGAATCGAAAGCGGACATGCTTGCTCACTGGCTAGATCAGTTGTCTGTACCTTTGCTAACTCTTCTGCCTGGAAGGAAGTTTGAAAGATGGCTGCATTGCCGTACTTTCATACCTTCGCATCCTATCTTAAGGTTCGCCCGAGCTACTTTATTAACAAAGGTACCTCAAGATCCTTTTCAAGTTTGAATTTGTTCATTTGGAATCTGGATTCTTCTACTTCATATTTATTTAATATGAATATTTTTCCTCTCTTTTTTTCAGACAAACATAAATGATGGTTGTCTCGAGGTTACTATCCGAGTAAATATTTTGTCACCTGAATAATTCCAATTGAAATGAAGCAGCAGTGTTGGCAGAAACAGAACTTAAATCTAAAGCTTCTGATACACTATGTAGCATACATATGATAAAGGATAACCACGTGTTTTTTATAACAACTACAATTATCTTTGTAGATTATTCAACATCTTACAAGATGTAATAGTGACATTTGCTCAAGTATGTCCAAGCTGCAGACACGTCAAAAGTAATTGATAATCAGAGTCTGCTTTACCGCTTCAGATGTATTACACTGTCAGAAATGTTGGATGACCACGACTCTGAGTGCAGCGCATGAAAGAAGCTGAAATCATTTATTAGTAGTAAGAGCTATTATTTTATTACACGTTCTTACTTCACGAGGTTGACATTAAAATATTTTTTTAGGACAATTACATAAGAATATTAATCAGGTGATTTTACTTTCATGTTGATCCGACCACCAAGAAGTCTTAACGGCAACTAAAAGGAACAAGCTTTGAACAGCTATGGAGTTGAACAATGTGTGATATTCGCATTTGCAACAAGAAGTATGATGAGAAACATAGCAACACTTACAAGTTTAGATAATTGTTGGAAGAATACTATTCTTATGTAAAGTCATGTTATACTCGTGTTTTATTAAAACCACTTTTATTTATAATTATTTCTCCTTGAATTTTAGTACAATCATGTCAATGTGACCATGGGCCATGGCCCTCTAGTTTGTAATAATAAGCCAACTAGGATTTATGGTCCTTAAACCACTATATTTTTGTGTATATATATGACGCAACCTGCAAAATATGGATTCAAGAAGTAGATTTTATAGGTTTTTTAGTTTCGTTCTTTCAATGTCGTCATAATTATTATTATTATTATTAAGTAGTGCAAATTTATTTTCCCATAATTACTCCTTTAATCTCTCTTTTCCTTTTCTTCTCTTCCGCTCTTGGCTTATGGAAGTGTAACTATCATTTAATTTATCATATTTTTCATTCTCAATTTTTCTTAGTTTTGCGTATTGTGGGGAAAATCTACTTTGAGCCTTTTGTTTTTGTTTTTCTGTCTTTGTTTCTTATGAGTCATTATAAGGAGTAGATTTTAATTTATATACATTACGAAAGCTGTATCATAATTTTAACGTTAATATTATTTATTAATTACGAAAGCATTTCATGTATCGAATGTAGTAAAAGGGAAATTATATTCATTCTCTAAGCTTTTTTTTTGTATTAATTTTTTCAAAATTTCATAGTTTTTTTTTATGAGATCTGTTAATGTTGTATGAATTATAAAACAATGTGTGTATTCAATTGTATTCTTTCTATAGTAATGATTAAATGAACTATATATATCTGTTTGTGTGTGCATTGTGTCTTATGCATTGAATGAAACTTATTGATGTAAGAATTTAAGTTTGGTTTTTGGAGCTTATTTTGTAATCTTAATGTAATTAGATGGAAAGATGACCTTTTGGAGACAAAAAAGAAATAGATTATTTGGATGGTCAATTACCACAAGTTGAGTGATCATTCAGACAATCAACTCCATAATAAATGTGATCAAGAGCATTATAGAGAGATTGAGAGCATTAAACTTTAGCAACAAACATATTGTGATTTAGAAGTGTCATTTGTCCCGTATTTCGAACAAAGATCATTCTAAAAATTTAGATCACCAACATTAAATGTAGCTATGTGATCATATCGTTTGCAATACTCTACTACTCCCTCCGTCCCATTTTACTCTTCCCAAATTTCTTAATTTGTTTCTCATTTTACTTGTTTTTTTTACTTATCAAGACAAAGACAATTCTTTTTTTCCATTATACCCTTAGTGTAATTGATTACTCTTTATTATTAGCATTCTTGAAAAATGTTGCAAAGAGGATTACCATTAAGAGTACACCATTAAGAATATAAATGGTATTTTGGTATTAGTCATCCATCAATATTGAAACTAACAAGAAGATACAATTAAGAGGAGCAAAATGGTAAAGTTACATTACAAATCATTGTTTTCTTAATAGCTGTGTCATCCCAATTTGGGACGGGTAAAATGGTACGGAGGGAGTATATATTTTGGGATAAACGTGCAACACACATTTTCATAGACTAGTTACTATATAAGGTTCAAGGTTTTAGATCTTGTAAGAATACTACACTAAAAATATAAAGTATGTAAGAACAGAATAAAAGACTGCTCTAAATTATTATTATTATTATTATTATTGTTGTTGTTGTTGTTGTTGTTGTTGTTGTTGTTGTTGTTGTTGTTGTTGTGTGTTCGTGATATATTTAAGACCTCGTATTAAAATAATAATATTTAACTTTAAACCACTTATTTTATTAAAATGACCTTGATTGTTAAGAGTTAAAATATTTCATCGTGATGCATTATGATGTTTAAATGCTTTCTAGTAACAAATTATTAATCAATTCAAAAGAAAAAAAGTGCACACACTGCAAAGCAAAATATAATGAAAGATACAGATTTATATACTCATGTTAAACTCCAATCAATAAACGATATTCTCTTCTCATAACTGGGGAGCTATTTCAATGCGGATCGAAGCTGTGTAAAATCTCCAATGGAGGCGCAGAGAGTGCATAAATCATCAGCGTTGGTCTCACACACAAAGCAACGAGAATTTGAATTAATTATATGACACCCAGAATAATTAACGAGCAACAACTCTAAAGAGCTTTGTGTAAGGTTGTAACTCGAAGAACATGGGTGCAAAAAATAAAACTCTAGTTTCTAAACATCAAAATTTAGTTAACAATTTCAATAAATAAACGGATGTTTCAACTTTTAATATCATCAAGGTAAAAATATAGTTTTTACTAAAATAATATTAACAAAATTAACAACTTTTCAAAACCTGATCTAGACATGTACAAGATCTTCTATAAGAATAAGAACCAAAGACAAGATACAACTTTCACTAGAAGACAAGAGTAGAAGGTGATGTTGAATAATCGTCACTCCACATACGAGACAACTAGTCAATCTTGTAATGACCTGAATTGTAATGACCCTTCAGGTCATTTTTTGTATTCTCGCTTATTTTCATGTTAGAGTTTTTCATAGTTGTTCCAAGTCATTTATGACTTGCTGGAATTAATAGTTTGGTTACCGGGCAGTTCGTTGATTTTAAGGTCAATTTTTCGTTTAGAAGTCTTTGTCGATTCCAAATGACCGCCGAGTAAAAACTTCAGAAAAATAATTTCGGATAGAAATTTCGACTGCACCAACAACTCTGTAATATTGACTTTAGGCTAGGTAGACCTTTGGTTCGGATCCACTACACCCGAGCTTATTTCGACCCATTGGTCAAAAAGTGTATGGGCTTGGGATCCACAAGTGGCTTAAACGACCTCGGATGAAAAATTCAACCTCACCAATGTATCCAAAACGTCAAAATTAGTGGAGCTACATAGTTCGTTTGTGAAAAAAAGGAGTCTGAATGAGTCCGAGAGGTCAAGTTTTGACCTTGCGGACCCCATTTAAGCTCATATAAAAAGTCCCTTTTGTTCGAATTTTGGACATTCTTCACTTTCTTTTGAACCCTAGCAGCCCTAGGAAGACTTTGTAGCTTCAAATTGACTCTTGGGGTGAATTAGAAGTTTCTTTAACATTTATATTTGTGATTAACAACGGATTTGACGTAAGAATCTTTTCATTTCATAATCTAATTTCTTGAATTTTTTACCAAAATTCCAAATGGCTTGAGGCTTGATTTTAGCTGCAAATATGGTTGTTTTGCCCAAATTTCTTGAGGTCTTTAACTTCCTAATGGTATTTGAACGTTGGGTTGATCTCGAAAATTCGATTTTCGTATGTGGAACCCACATGGGGGGTTTTAATGTTGTTTTGGATCCGAATCACAATGGTGCAATATGGGTGTTGTTATTCTCGTAATAATGCATAGATTATATTTTTTATAGCGTGGATCCTTGAAGAAGCTTCGAGTAAAGGAAAAGCAAAGATTGTTGATTCGTGTGCTATATTTGAATTCAAGATAAGTTAGGCTTACTTTTGTTAGATTGAGCTTTATTATAGTATGATTTTAATTTCTTCTTGAGATTGGGATGGGTTTTAGACATTGGTATGATAAATGGTATATTTGGAATTAGTTGAACTACTTAGGCCAGTGATCTTGTATAGTGTGGTGATTGACTTATAACTTAGAACCTTGTCTAGTTGGACTTGTATTTCATGAATAGTATGAGAATGCTCTAGTTGTTGTAATTAGACAGGAGTGACTTTGTTCACTCACACTAAGATTAATTTGACCTTATATATGTTTAGTTGTGAAACTTTCCTTAGATGCCTTGAATGAGCTAAGAGTAATACTTAAGGAAGAATTATACGGTAGAACTAGTATGGATTGTTAAACCTCTAAGACATGATGTAGATGAATTAGTCTAGTCCCGGGTAGAAGTTAGACTTGAATAAATATTTTGGGGATATTAGAAGCAGAACGTGACCGCATTAATCTTGAATTATGTAAATTGTTAGTGACCTGGATATTTGTTAAGCGCCTAGAATATGCTTTTAGAATGTGATGGTTAAACCCGGTAGATGGGCTATTCATGATGATTGACTTTGGAAATAATGTGCATGCTTGATTGTGACCTTATTTCACTACTTGAATAGCAATGGATAGTCTTGTAAGTTGAATCCACGATTATGCTATCACTTAATCAATTGGCTAAGTTTACTATTGAGTCTTGGATTATGTTATCATTCATATTGTGTTCAAGCCTAGTGACTAAACTTATGCTTGTGCGAAAGAACCCTTTGTGCTAGTATTATGAAGCATGACTAACAAAAGAGATTCTAGAAATTATAACCATGGCCGTTTATTAATAATGCTAATAATCAAATTAAGCCCAAAAAGTGTGGAATATTCATAGCATTTGTATACACATGCTCATACCCCTACTAATATATTGCATTAATAATAAAGGGTAAGGGACAATGATATATATTCTCTTACTTTTTTTCCACTCCATTCTTTATTAGGCTTGCATTTGGTATTGATTTGGCTATATATATATATATGCATATTGATGTTATGATGGATATTGATGTTATGATGATGACCGACAAGGTCGGAGGATATATTGATGATATGTTGATGCCCGAAAAGGATGGAGAATATATTCATGTTAGGTTGATGCCCCATAAGGCCGGAGGATATATTGATTTTATGATGATGTCCGATAAATTTGGAAGAGGTATTGATTCTATGATGATGCCCGATAAATTCGGAGGATATATTGATGTTATGTTGATGCAATGTATGGTAAGCATATGTAAATATATATATATATGTATATGTGTGGTTATCTCCTTGTATGATTATGCTCGTATGTGCATTAGGTATATGATATTTTCCTTGAAAAGTTGTCTATAATTTTCTACCATTAACTACTTGTTAAGCGACATAGCTCTTGTTGATTCTAATTAGTGAATAGAAGTAGAATATGTTGTATAATGATTTAAGACTAATTGGTAAGTGAAATCCTGTGAAGAAGTAAGGATTCACCTAGTGGATATATTTGGCTTGAATAAATGGATTTATTGTGGAATTTCGCCTAGAAAATGGATTATGTGATAAATAATTGTATATATAAAGTGGTTATGTTACTTGATATCTAAAACCCTAGAATACTAGTTGGTGAGCTTTATTTATTTAAAATGTATAGCTAATAATTATATTTGTTAAATTACTAATAAGGATAATAGACTTTGCATTGTTGATGATTAGTGATATTAATGCCTAGTATGTAACGTTGTTGGTCGATTAATTGTTGACTTAGAGATTTATGGTGTTAACTAGTAAGAGGCGTTGTTTAATAAATAGATAAGTGTGTTTGATAATATGTAATCTTTTCTTATATGGTGACTAGTGCACCTATGATAATTAGGAATGAATTTTGGTTAAATGGACTATGGTTTAGTAGTGCATCATGGCTAGATGTGGATGTTGGCTACCTAGTGAATGATAATTAGTTGTTATTTATTGAATGGGGAAATCTCTATAAAATCTGCTAGGCTAATAAATGAAGTCCTAATGACTACTGGATTAATAACTTGGTAAAGAGTATTTGGGTTATTATAATTGAGTGGATATAGTATATTGATGAGTTGGATATCTAAATGGCCTTATGAGTATGATCGTGAGTACTTGATATATGTTAATTCAATGGTGGTAATTGATGATGATCATAAACTTGGCAATGACTGTTTATGCGAAAGTGGTAAACCATGGACATTCATGAGTTGGTTATATGATTATATATTTGGTGATTTGATTCTTTAGTGTACTCTTCAGTGGTATGGAACGCCGTGATGAGTTTTTTTACTTTATGTTCTTTTGGGTGTACTCCCCGGTGGTATGGGATGTCGAGGTGGGTTCTTTTACTTATGCTTAACAAATATTTGTATATCGTCTTGGTATTTATGCGATTATGATTGAATTAGTGACGCTTAACGTTTTGGAGCATTTACTTCTTATGTATAATGGTTTTATCGCATGACGATGGATATGTTGTAGTATTGTTCTAGTTTGAATATCGATTATATACAGCGATGACGAAGATGATTCAGGTTCGATTTTGTACGTTGACTTAGAGATATTATCTTACTGTATATCATCTTTATATCATGATTTAGCTCAGTCGGTCAATGATGCATACTGAGTACCCATTATTTTGGTACTCATACTATACTTCTGTACCTTTTTGGTGTAGACCCAAGTACTAGTTATTGTTGCTAAGTTGAGTTCGTGCAGTGTTGATCTTTCGGAGATAGGGTGAGCTCTTGGAGTTTCGAATCGCCCGTTTCCCACCAATCTTTATTTAGTCTTTTGTACTCGAGACGAATATATAAGACTATTTAGACTTTGAGTTGTATTTCATATTGTCGAACTTAGATGCTCTTGTACTGATATTACCAGTTCGTGGGATTGGTATTCATGTTATGGATTCTCTAGTTTATTAGAACACTGTGTTTATAATTGTGTTCATATATTTGGTCCATGTTGGACGTTTCTACCAAAGTAACCCATTGCCTTAGCTCCGAGTTACGGTGTCAGCTTACCTACTAGTGGGTTTTAGTAGGTGTCATCATGACTCGTAAATTAGGTCTTGATACATTAGTGTCAGAGCCTAGGTTTCACTGGTATTGTTGATACAAGAGCAAATGTCTAATAGAGTCCTGCGGATCGGAATGTCGACGTCTGTTTCCTATATTTAAGAGTTTATGTGACATTCTTAGGAGTCCTTTATTTTTTTCATTTCATATTGTGCTAAGCATCTGAGTTGGTTTGTAGTATATTTTCTTGACTTTAATACTTCGCAGATGTTGAGGAGACGTGCTACCTCTATGGGAGATGAGGGTCTCTAGATCAGGCCCAGGAATCCTGCTCCTATTCTTAGATGACCTAAAGGTCGAGGACATCCTCATAATGTGTCCCCATATAGGGGCCAAGATAGGCCTCCTTCCCCGAAACCTATCCCTGCACCTAAGCTAGAAATTACTCCGCTACAGCCAGCGGTGGGCCAGGGACCAGTCTAGGCTCCCCCGGTTTTTATTCCCTCTTCATTGCTTAGAGATATCTTGGTTCAGTTATTGGGTATTTTTAATGGTACGGAGACTACTAGGGCAGGAGTGTAGGCTATAGCTGCAGCTCCCAGTGTTGAGATTCCTCCTACGCCGGTAGTCATTCAGACAGTAGCCGCGCTGCTAGTTGTGACCCAGCCTGCTATGTCTACCGATGCGTAGAAGATATTGGGTAGATTTTTTAGGTTGGCTCTGCCTAGGTTTTCTAGTGCTCCTGGAGAGACGAAATTTGAGTTTCTTACTGCTTGTGAGAATAAGCTTCGTGGTTCAGGCCTTTTTAAGACTTTTGGTGTGGATTACACAATATTTCAGTTGGATTTGTCTGTTCGTCACTGGTGGAGGGGTTTCACGAATTCTAGACCAGTTGGATCTTCTCCCTTGTCATGGACTCAGTTCTTCAAGATGTTCTTGGAGAAGTATATGTCACGTAGTCTTAGAGATCGACTATGGTATCATCTCTCCAGACTAGAGCGGGGCTCCAGGACAGTCGCCGAGTATGAGGCCCATTTTATGAGTTATCCATACATGTGACTTCTATTTTGTACACTGAGTATAAGAGAGTTCGATGCTTTATCAGTGTGTTGGGACTCCCTATTCGGATGGATACTCAGAGTCTAGTTGCTGCGAGTAGGACTTTTGTTGAGGTTTCTGATCATGCTAGAGTGATGGAGGAGATGCATAGGAAGAGTCATGAGGGTCATGATAAAAGGCCTAGATTCCAAGGTAGATTTGGTGAGAGTCATAGTGGTTCCTTCCTCAGAGGTGGTGGTTCTCATGTTGGGTATCTCCGTATTTATCTTCTCTGCCTCAGAGTCAGCCTAGCCGACCATTTTAGGCAACTCTTCAGACTATGGATGGAGGTCAGTTTGGTGCAAGTGGTCACCCTAGTAAAGGCGGTGACCAGCCCTTTAGGGGTTCATTTTTGAGTCATGCTAGATGTAGTGGTTATTCTAGGTCAGCCAGATCTGTTAGTTCTAGTTCTGCTCGTGATTCCTACTATACTTGTGAACTTCCTAGTCACTATTTATGAGAGTGCCCAAGTTGTGGGGCAATGGTTGTTTTAGCTCAGGGTACTACACCTCTTAAGGCAATTTATCCCTCAGGTAAAGGTGGTTCGCGAGGCCGCAGAGGTGGTTATCAAGGTGCTCAAAGTGGTACTTAGGCAGGCAAAACAGGAGGTCGGTCAGGTGCCCAGCCAGGTGAAGGGTGTGGTCAGTTGTATGCAGTACCTGCTAGACCCAAGGCCGAGAGTTCAGATGTTGTTGTGATAGGTACGATTTTAGTATGCCACAAGTCGGCTCTTGCTTTATTTGATCTTGGATCCATTTTTCTTATATATCTGCTTATTATGCACCACGGTTGGACTTGACTAGTGATTTATTATTTGTGCCATTGTGTGCATCTACTTTCATGGGTGATTCTTTAGTAGTGGATCAAGTATTAGATCGTGTGTTGTGACAGTTAGTGATGTTGATACTTGTGCTGATCTTATTATTCTGGATATACTGGATTTTGATGTAATTCTGGGCATGGATTGGTTATCCCACTATCATGTGGTCATGGATTATTTTACCAAGATCGTTACCTTAGCCATGTTCGGCATTGTCATATCCCAAATTAATAAGTACGAACAAGAATCGTATACACTTACTCTGCAAGCACTCTATGACGTATGTGAGGTTATGGGATAATAACGAGTAGGATATTCAATAAAAGTTGCATATATACACGAGGGAGTTACATTAACAAAACTATACAATACTACACGATGTCCATGAAGCCTCTGGTCAGTTTAACACGCTATACTACAAGTGACTAGTTGACATCAGGTCCGTCATGCCCAACCAGAGACCTGTAAATATAATCAAAATACTAGGCATAGACTGGCTCCATAGAGAGTTGGAGCTCACCAAAATATCAGTTGAAAATAGAAATAGGGCCTAACGTGGATGTCTGCTATCTTGAGGATATGAGCCTACATTAATAAAATATGGTGGGACCAAGACGTCAGTATATAAACAACATGTACTGGTATGAACATAGATAGAATAACAGTTGGACAAGTACAAAAGCTCAAATGAGTCAAATGGTAAAGTGAAAAACATATGAGCCAACAAATAAGACATATACGATATGAACTGATAACTTATGCACTGATCTTTAGCATCATATATATTATTTAGAAAAGTGTTCATTATAATATAGGGCCTATACTTTGCCTAGGTGATGCACTTATCCTATAATTCATACAAATGATCACAAGATGGCCTTCTGAAGGCAATATGAGGCAAGTATAAAACATATGTTGCTCACATACTCATTACTATAATCCCATATGTGTAACTGTAGTTGCAGTCTGTATCCAAGTACGCCCCACCCAGGGTCTCACTATAAGGGTCTTCCCTCAGGATATATATGCCATATGTTGGCTCAAGTCAGGGAAAACCAATACATGATGTTTCATCTGACTCCAAATATAAATTATGCCACAAAAAAGGGTACGCCCAATGGTTGGGCTCACTGTAGCGGTCTGGTCTCAACCCTATGCATAGGATCACATCGAATGATATACCAAGACAAACCTATGTACCCTCCCATCGTTAATGTTTATCAAATATTGCCTTAAAGGCCTATTACATGTGAATTATGATAATGATTGTCTAGCTAACATATACAAGTGCAACTATGTTATTACTATTAACTTTTACTCCTAATGTGTGATATACATATATACTGTGGCCTAAGGGATTCAAGTAGGAAAACTTGTGATAATATGGGAGTATCACGAAAACTTAACACAAAAAGGGAAAGATAGATACTTATAAGATTGATGGTAGAACGAGGGAATGATATGTAAGGCAATATAGAGATTCCACTTTTGTTTTTCATGAGAATTATGCTAACATCAAATGGGAAGGAGCATATGATGTAGGGTGGTGACTTAGCGGCGAGGCAAGGTTTAGATTTACATACGTTAATGCTTTATTAACTACGATAGTAATTTGAGCCTCTATTAATTTAACCCGCGATACTGAAGCCTTTATCCTTCCAACCACTAATTCCTGCTATCCGATACGCAATTTACTAGCTACAAGAATAGCATGTATGTCCATCAGTAATCTGTAGGTGCATTTAATAACTTATTCCGATAATCTTCACTTATGCCCTAAATTAATTGAATTCCTTAACAAGAATTCGGAATGAATTCTAACTTTCCAAACTTATGCAATTCAATATTAAATCCATCCCATTGAAGGAATCCCTAAAAATTCCTCTTTTATCAAAATTTCTCATTTTTCCTCTTTCTCAAGAACCTATTACAAAGAGTAGTACAAAGATTTAATTTAACAATAAGCATTGACTAATATTACACCCCAACATACATTCTATAATTAAATTCAAGTATAGATTGAAGAGATTACCTTTTTGAAATCAATCCCCCACTTCGAGTTCTTGAGGATTCTTGGATAAAACTAGTAATTTTCTAGCAACTAAGGATCGTGGGGTGTTTCTTCTTTGAAGGAAACTTGGTGTGCTGCACTATCCTTTAAATTTTTTTGTCAATTAGCTAAGTAAGGGGAGGATACGGAGGACCCCTTGGATTATATTGTTTCCACGACATGGGAATATTTGTCAGTAGCAAGAATAAGGTTTCCAACTTTTACTTTACTTTTCTTTCTTTTTCTTTCTTTAAATTGAAGAAAAATCAAAGGCCCTACCACTTGGCATACTTAAAACATGCATAGTAATATCCCAAAATCCTTATCTTTCTAGTATCAGCATATAAATATATTATAAATTATATATACCATTTGCTAATGTACCGCAATTCTCTTTATAGATCAAGGTTGTACTTATTTTAAGTCATTAATTTAATTTATTTTTTCAAGGCGTCACAATATATCCCCCACTTAGGATCATTCGCCCTTGAATGATGCTTGAAGCTTACTCTACAACCCACCATGATCCAAGACGTCTACTAGATCATTTAACTACATTCGGTCTCACTTTATCCCATCATAAGGCCTTAAAATATAACTAACTCCTCAAATTTCCAAAAAAATTTGCCAGAGTTTCCTTTGTAAATAGGCCTATCGGGTACCTGTCAGCTAACCAGAATACATCCAAATACGTTTCACAGAGCATCACAACACATATAATACTCAACAGATAATATACGAGGCTCCGTTTGGCCTTAAATTCAATAAATACTACACAAGGCTCCTCTTGGCCTTAAACTTTATTAAAAATTCATACCAACCATGCAACTTACCGTATAACCTGCATCCGCACGTCGTATCCATACAAATCTCAAGGATCCTAGGCACAAATCATGTACCTAAACAAGTCAAGTAAGAATTAGATGTCAATAGAACAAAATCTAAAGGGACAAGTAGTTCAAGGACCTTCTTATAGTTTTGGGAATAAATATGGGTATTTAGTTCTCATATCTGCTTCTGTTTTCCAAGTAAATTCTTCTACGTTCTGGTTCCTCCACAACACCTTTACTGAAGTTATGTCTCTACATCTCAACTTTATAACCTGCCGATCCAATATAGCCACGGGGATTTCCTCAAATAATAAGTCTCCAATAAGTTCAATACCCTCTATAAAGATGATGCGAGATAGCTCTCCTAAGCATTTATGTAGCATAGACACATGAAAGATAGGATGCATTGCAACTAACTCTGGAGGTAATTCTAGCTCATAGGCTACCTGGCCAATTCTACGAATAACTCTATAGGGCCCAATATACCTGGGACTCAACTTACCCTTTTTCTCGAATCGCATAACGCTCTTCATAAGCGACACCTTCAAGAACACAAAATCATCAACATAAAACTCTAAATATCTACGTTGTACATCTACATATGACTTTTGGCTACTCTGAGTTGTCTTTAACCGCTCTCGTATCAACTTAACCTTTTCAACGGCTTGATGGACTAGATCTGGACCCAATACCTATGTCTTTCCTACTTCAAACCAACAAATAGGTGATCTACATTGTCGCCAATATAAAGCTTCGAATGAAGCCATGCCAATGCTAGAGTGATAACTGTTAGTATTCAAATTCTATTAAAGTCAAATGATTATCTCAATTACCTTTAAAATCTAGCACGCACGCTCTCAACATATCTTCGAGCGTCTAAATGGTGCGCTCGGCTTGGCCATCTGTCTGTGGATGAAATGCAGTACTAAGGTTTACTTGCATACCCAAGCTCTTATGGAATGATTTCCAAAACTAAGCTTTAAACGGTGAACCTCTATCAAAAATAATGGACATCGGCGTCCCATGTAGGCGAACAATATCTTTTATGTATAACTTAGCATAATCTTCAGTCGTACTGGTAGACTTAACAGGAAGAAAATAGGTTGATTTCATCAATCGGTCAACTATTACCCAAATAGAGTCATGTTTCTGATAAGAAAAGGGTAAGCCTACCACGAAGTCCATATTAATAGCATCCCATTTCCACAGAAAAATACTAAATATTTGAGCTAAGCCATCAGGTCTCTAATGTTCCTCTTTCACTTGCTGACAATTGAAGCACTGTGACATATATTATGTTATATCTTTCTTCATGTCGTTCCACTAGTATATATCTTTACGATCATGATACATTTTTTAAGAGCCAGGATGGATTGAATAACAAGATCTATGTGTCTCATCCATAATCTGTTGTCACAACCTATCTACATCACGCACACATAATTTACCTTGACATCTCAAAGTGCCATCACCTGCTAATTCAACTATTAAGACTCAATATTTTTGAATTCCCTTTTTGTATTGGAGCAATAAGGGGTCATCATATTGCTTCTGTTTAACCAATGGTACTAGTGATGACTCAGCTGTATTAAGTACCACAATGTCACCATCTTCGGAATCCATAAGGCGAATGCCAATATTGGCCAATTTGTGTACATCTTTTGCTACTTCCCGCTGAACAAGTGACAGATGTGCTAGACTACCCATGTATAGTCGACTAAGAGCATCAGCTATAATATTACCCTTACCCGAATGATAAAGAATATTGACATCATAGTCTTTTAATAACTCTAGCCACCTCTTCAGTATCAGATTCAGCTCTTTCTGCTTGAATAGATATTGAAGACTCTTATTATCTGTAAAGATATCAACATGCACTCCATCTAAATAATTACACCATATTTTTAATGCAAATACCACTGTTGCAAGCTCTAAGTCATAAGTGGGATAATTTTGTTCATACTTCTTTAATTGTCGAGAAACATAAGCTATAATTCTTCCATGTTGCATTAGGACACAACCCAAACCAACACCTGAGGTATCACAGTACACTGCATATCCTTCTATGCCCTCTAGTAAGTCTAACACTAGTACAGTATTCAATCTATGTTTTAGCTCTTGGAAACTTCTTTCACAAGTATCTGACCACTGGTACTTAACCGTTTTCTGTGTCAATTTGGTCAATGGGGAAGAAATAGAGGAAAATCCCTCTACAAATCTCCTATAGTAACCAGCTAGCCCCAAGAAACTATGCATCTCAATAGGAGTGGTTGGTCGAGGCCAGTTCTTCACAACTTCTATCTTCTAAAAATTTACTCTGATGCCTTCTCCAGATACCACATGACCAAGAAAAGGTACCGAGGTCAACAAAACTCACACTTAGAGAACTTAGCATACAACTGGTGCTCTCTAAGCGTCTGTAATACTGACCTCAAATGATCTGCATGTTCAACTTCATTACGTGAATATATCAAAATATCATCTATAAATACAATCACGTGCATATCAAGAAAAGGTTTGAAAATTCTGTTCATCATGTCCATGAAGGCTGCTGGAGAATTCATTAGTCCAAATGACATGACAAGAAACTCAAAGTGCCCATATATTATCCGAAAAGCTGTTTTGGGAATATCTGTCTCACAAATTCTTAACTAGTGATAACCGAACCTCAAATCGATCTTTGAAAAGCATTTAACTCCTTGTAATTGATCGAATAAATCATCTATTTGGTAAAGTGGGTACTTATTCTTTATTTTTACCTTGTTCAGTTATCTGTAATCTATTCACATCCGTAATGTGTCATCTTTCTTGCATACAAAAAGCACTGGCGCACCCCAAGGTGATATACTAGGTCGAATGAAGCCTTTATCAAGTAAGTCTTTTAACTTCTCTTTTAGCTCTCTTAATTCTGCAGGCGCCATTCTATAAGGTGTAATTGATATCGGTCGGGTACCGGGATCCACATCACTACCAAAATTGATCTCTCTGACGAGAGTTAATCCAGGAAGTTTATCAGAAAAAACATCTGAGTACTCGTTCACCACTGGTATAGATTCTAGAGTTGGTGCCTACTTTTTGGCCTCAATGTCTTTCATTTGAACTAGGTAATACAAATACCCCTTTGCGATAAGCTTTCATGCCTTAAGAAAGGAAATAAACCTCCCTCTAGGCATCATAGAATCACCCCTCCACTCTAAGACTGGCTCTCCTGGGAAGTGGAAATGGGATATTTTAGCTCGACAATCAACTGTAGCATAATAAGAGGATAACCAATCCATACCCTTAATAGCATCAAAGTCGACCATTTCAAGTTTAATCAGATTAGCCAATGTAGCACGACCACATACTGTCACCATACAATTATAGTAGACCTGTCTAGCTATAATAGAATCTCCTACTAGAGTCGATACTTCAAATGGTTCGAATATTAACTCCAGCTCTATTCCAAACTTCTTAGCAATAAATGGGGTAATATATGAAAAGATAGATCCTGGGTCCATCAAGGAATATACATCATGTGAAAAGGCATCTAAGGTACCTATAACCACATCTGGAGATGCCTCTGAATCTTGCTGAGCAGCTAGTACATACATACGGTTCAGACCAGCGCTCGAATCAGTCCCTCTACCTCTACCCAATCCTATACCTACTGGTGTATAAGGACCGCGAGAAAAAGAAGACACTGATAAAAATAAAGCTGATGCAGATCCTATAGGTTATGATCGATTACCTCTACCTTTAGCTATGAGCTGTTGACAATTACGTACCATATGACCCTCTATACCACACCAGTAACACGTATTTGAACCACGTCGATACTCTCCTCCATGTGGTCGGCCACACTGCCTACATGTAGGTCAAGGTGGTAACCCTCGACTAGCGCCCCTCTGAGTTCGTAAAAATAGTGCTCTAGAATTCTAACTCTGCTCATACTTGTTCCTCAAGAACTAAGTTAGACCATTAGATGTGGAGCGCATAGCTGACTGGGTCTGCCTAGGTGGCCCTCTACTAGCGGAAGCTCCACTACTTCCTTGATACTGGCTAGCCGTCCTAACTCCCTTACTCTGATCTCTCTCTTTATCTACCTCATAATTACGCTGATCCTCCTCCAACTGCTGAGCATGCGCCATGATTCTTGCTATATCCAAATCTTTATTCATAGCAGCAACAGAAAGAAAGTCCTTTAAGGGACCCGAAGGCTATTCACAAAGCGATGAATCTGTTTTGCTTGTGTGCTAACCACCTCTAGAGAATATTTGGACAACTGTGTAAACCACAAACAATACTCCTTGACAGTAAGATTACCCTACTTTAAGGATAGAAATTCATCCACCTTTGCCTCTCTGAGTTCTAATGGCATGAAATAATCCATAAAGGCTTTTACAAATTCTGTCCAAACTGTTGGGGGAGCTTCCCGACCTCTCGAGGCAACCCACATATCATACCAATCAACAACAACATCTTTCAGTCGATAGACGGCCAATTAAACTGCATCAATATCCGAGACCTGCATCACCTTAGAAATTCTATAAGCCTCATCAATGAATTATTGAGGGTCCTCTACAAACTTAGAACCTGTGAATTCTGGTGGATTTATACGAAGGAAATCTTTGATCTTAGATTTGTCTATCCCTCCCTAAGTAATAATAGGTACGTCCACATTCTATTTTTGGTCCTGAGCGGCGACCAACTGTGTAAGCTATTGTATTGCTCCCTTAAGATCTGGGTCTGAGGCATTTGGTGGTGGGATAGGAACTACCATTGGCACCACTGGAGGTGCAGAATCCCCTGTAGGTTCCTCCGTACCGGGCATTTGAGAACCTAAAAGTATAGAACCCGACAAACTTTCTTGAGTCCTATTCAAATCCACCAATACGGGAGATTGCCCAGTAATGGATGCCTCCTAAGTAATGCTAGTAATAGCCTATTAGGATGCTTTATCCTTCTCTATAGCAGACATGTTCTGTATCACAAATAAGCATAATAGGAGTCAGAAGTAACTTCCTATGACTTAACTTTATTTCACGATCTAGATTATAAATGAAGGTCAAATTCCTAAATATCCATGTAGTTCCTTAATTATAAATGTGGCGCGGAACACATTGATAAGTAAGGTCCAACTAGACACAGTTTCATAGACTCCTTGGGACAAGTAAACCTAGGCTTTGACACCAAGTTTGTCACGTCCCAAATTAATAAGGACGAACAAGAATCATATACACTTACTCTGCAAGAACTCTATGACGTACGCGAGATTATGGGATAATAGCAAGTAGGATATTTAATAAGAGTGCATATATACATGAGGGAGTTACATTAATAAAACTATACAATACTACACGATGTCCATGAAGCCTCTAGTCAGTTTAACACACTATACTACAAGTGACTAGTTGTCATCAGTCCCGTCATGCCCAACCAGAGACCTGTACATATAATCAAAATACTAGGCATAGACTGGCTTCATAGAGAGTTGGAGCTCACCAAAATATCAGCTGAAAATAGCAATAAGGCCTAACGTGAACGTCTTCTATCTTGAGGATCTGATCCTGCATTAATAAAACATGGTAGGCCCGAGACGTCAGTACATAAACAATATGTACTGGCATGAAAGCAGACAGAATAACAGCTAGGCAAGCATAGAAGCTCAAATGGGTCAAATGGTAAAGTGAAAAATGTATGAGCCAACAAATAACACATATTCGAAATGAACTGATAACTTATGCACCGATCTTATTTGCATCATATATACTATTTAGCATCACATAGCTGAACTAAAGATCAAAACAGAGAAGGAAAGTGAAGAAAATATCTTTCTCATTCAATTGAAGTGAATGACTCAACTACAGAGTATCTAATCTGCTACTATTTATAGAATGGCTAATTACCTAGTCTGGTTAACTTAACCTCCTAAGTAACGACAAACAAACTCTAACAAACTCGATGCCATCTATACAGCTTGTAACTAACTAATGGTGTTGATATGTTGAACTAACTAACTAGTGGTGTTTACATATTGAACACCCTTCCTCAAACTAGTAAATAAAAAGATGTCTTTCACACCAGTTTGGACAGCATATAAGTGTGTTGAATTCTTTCTACACTTTTTGTAAGCAAATATGTTAGTTGTTCTTTTGTGGACACATGAAAGGTTTTGATCATCCCTTGTAGAAGTTTTTCTCTGACAAAATGACAATTAATGTCAAAATATTTTGTTATTTCATGAAAGATGGGATTTGCTGTAATCCATGGCTGCTTTGCTGTCACACAATAAAGACACTGGT
Organism: Capsicum pubescens; assembly: GCA_030864215.1. Taxonomy (NCBI): domain Eukaryota; kingdom Viridiplantae; phylum Streptophyta; class Magnoliopsida; order Solanales; family Solanaceae; genus Capsicum; species Capsicum pubescens. Next base: position 250,979,575 of record CM061549.1, read on the forward strand.
TGTTGAATTTGTATTCCTAGTTCCTGATATAGACCAATAAGCCAAGTGGTCTCAGAAATAGCTAAAGCCATGCTTTTGAATTCTGCTTCAGTTGAGCTTCTTGCTACTATTTCTTACTTCTTTGACTTCCAAGACACTAGTGCACCTCCAAATTTCACTAAGTACCTTGTAACAAATCTTATGGTTTGCACACAAGTACCCCAGTCTGAATCACAGAATGTAGTTAATACACCTGAGTTCGAAGAAGGCATAAGTAGACCTAATTAAGTAATGACGTAATGTATTTAACCACCCTGATAGCAGCTTCTATGTGGGACTCTTTGGTTGCATGCATGAACTGACTTAAGACTTGCACTACAAAGAAAATGTCTACCCTTGTTATAGTTAGATATAACAGCCTTTCTACTAATCTCTGGTATTTATCGATGTCTTTTATTGGTTTGTCACCTGATTTACCTTCATATCCTTGCACATGAGAGTTATATTCTATTGAGGTTAATCTCTAACTGGGATCAAGTGGTCAATATGCAGGCTTGGATCCACTCAATCCTAGTTCAAAAATAAGTTCCAAAGCATATTTCCTTTGGCTCATGACATAACCCTCCTTGGACCTAGCAAACTCAATGCCAAGGAAGAATTTCAGATGCCCTAAATCTTTTATGTTAAATTTAAGTTTAATGTCATTCCTTGTTTGATCAATTAACTCAGCATTGCTGCCAGTGATCAAGAGAACATCCACATATACAAAAACCACCACCAGTTATTCTTTTTCTTTATTTGTATATATAAAATAGTCATAGCGGCTTTGAACAAACCCTAACTGAATTAGAGCAGTTCTCAATTTCAAGTTTCACTGCCTTGGTGCCTGCTTGAGACCATATAGTGACTTCTGTAATTTGCAAACTTTGTCAGACTTTTCCTGTCTGCAAAAAACAAGTGGGATTACCATATAAATATCTTCTACCAGATCTCCATGCAGAAATGCATTGTGAACATCCATCTAAAAGATGGACCAGTTTTTAGCTGCAGCTACAGGAATAATAGACCCCACTGTGACCATCTTTTACCACAAGTAAAAAAGTATTTGGGTAATCCAGGCCCTTTTTTTTATTAAATCCTTTTTTCTACCAGGCCTGCCTTGTACCTTTCAATAATATATGAGGCTAGATATTTGACTTTGAATACCCATTACATCTTATAGGATGATTACCAGGAGGCAGGTCAATAATGGACCAGGTATTGTTCTATTCAAGAGCAGTTATTTCTGACTTAATAAAATCTATCCATTTTTGATCAATTGATGCTTCAGCAAGTGAGAAGGACTCAAAAATGGTAGACAAAGTAGCTAAAGAAGTACTATGAGATGCAGAGAGGGAATCATAGGTCATATAAGTAGATAGAGGATACAAACAAAAAAATTTGCCTTGGTGGATGTAGTAACATAATATTTGAGCCAAATAGAAGGCTTGATATACATTGTAGAAATCCTTCTCCCAATAGGTATGAAAGATACATCATTGGGAGCAACAGCTGAAGAACCAGCATCAGAAGAATGAGTTGTGGTATCTGTAATAATGACTGGAGAGGGGACTTCAAAAAGAGAACTAGAGTTAGTTGGAATCACCAAAGGGGAGGAAGCAATATTTGAGGAATCATACACCACTTCAGGCTAAGAAAACAATGAAAAAGAATCATTTATATTCTTAAAAGGAAATAAATCTTTCTTAAACACAACATCTCTGCTTATCAGAAATTCTTTTATACTAGGAGCATAAAGCTTATAACCCTTTTGAAGGTGAGAGTAGCCAAGAAAAACTGTGGGAATAGCTCTTGCAGTAAATTTGTCAACCTTTCTCACCTCTGTAGCATAAGCCAAACAATCAAACACTCTAATGTGATGAAGAGATGGAACTGCTTTATAGAGATATTCATGGGGAGATTTTTCCTTTAAAGAAGATGAAGGTAGTCTATTGATGAGGTAGATACTAGTAAACACACACTCACTCCAAAATCTTAATGAAACATTAGATTGAAACCTGAGTGCTCTGGCTATAACTAGGATGTGCCTATGTTTTCTTTCAACAATCTCATTCTAATAAGGAGTGTACACATAAGAACTTTGATGTAAAATGCCAAGAGAGTTAAGTAATTCAGATACTTGGGAGTTAAAGAACTCATAAGCATTGTCAGATCTGAAGATCTGGCACTGGTACTAAACAAATTTCTGATTATGACAAAGAAATTCCTGAGTGCTACTATGACTTAAGCTTGAGTTTTGAAGAACTAACTGTAACACCCCGTACTTAATTAAGTGCATTAGCCATGGTTATATGTGTTGGAGTATATGTATTGATCATAAGTTAGGTATATATGAGTTTAAGTATGAGTATTGATTATTTTGAGATGGTTTCAAGGGTATAGTTTGATTATATGTGTATAGGAATCAACTTTATTTATACCGGAATTTGCTCGTCGAAGTTTCTATGCGAAGTTTATCGAGTTAGATTTCCAACGATATAAAGATTTCTGAAAACAGATGAGTATCGGATATAAGAGAGCATGTTCGAAACTTGAAAACGGTGGACGCAATGAACAGTAAATGTGCAGAAATTTTCTGCACACAAAAGTACTGCAGCCAAACAGATTTTTGGGTCGACTTTAAATGATCATAACTCCTTGTACAAAATGAACTGTGTGAGATGCTATATATAGATGAGAATCCCCGAGAGTCTTATTTCTAATGCAATTGGTTTCATCCAAATCCATTATTGGAGCAAAGAGTTATGGTCGATTTACTTTAGCCTATCAAAATAGTCCACCATGGACAGATTCGGATTTACTTAAATTTTAAGGGCAATATGGTCATTTTCCATCACCTCATGGACGAAAATTGGTCATTATATACATATACTTAGCCTCATATCCATCATTTATCATCCAAATTATTGAAGAATAAGAAACCCTAGCCTAATTTCAACTCCAATTATCTTGTGATTCAATCGTAGAAAATCCAAATTGATTCTGTAGTTGTGTTCACCGTCTCGAGGGCTTCAAGAAGCACCCCTTATTTGTGCCAACAGGACTTCGAAATCAAAAGGGCCATTTTATGGTAAGGATGTAAATTATGTTGGTGTTATTTATATGGATATATATATATATATGCATGTGAGCATAAGAAGTATGTTATTTGATTGTTGTTGAAAGATGATTGGAAATGATGTTGGATTATTCTTGTGCATGGTTGGATTATGTTGAATTGTGAAGGGATTTGGTGCGATGATGTGGTATTGAAATGATGATTATATCTATATACACACATAAACCTACTGTTCAAGTTGGTTTTTGGAATGCTTTGCAAATATTGGTTGTATGGAATTATGAAAGAGAATTGTGGTGTTGGGTTGCTAATACAGATGCCAAACATTTCATTGTAGATAAGTGATTTGTAAAGGCGGGAAGTTGTGTTGAATTGGTATCCGAATCTACAACGAGGTATGTAAAGCATACTCTAACGATGTTCTTTGGCATGAAAACAACAATGTTCCATCAAGTAAGATTCCGAGGTTGTCCAAAAAAACATGTATTGTTCTACGTTACCAACGAAGTTGTTTCCATTCTATAAAGTGTCAAAATGTTTCATTGATATACCAAAAGACTCCTATTTCATTGTTGTGATATTGATGATTCTGAAACACATTATTGATGTACCAATGAGTCTTTATTACATCGTTATTGTATAGAAGATCTATTACTTGGTTCCTATTGATGTATCATTATTCCAAAGGTACTATATTGGCATGAACACTAATGTAATAATCTCAAAAGCTTTTGAACTAAGTTATTAGAAAGATCTCTTATGTGTGTTACTTGATATACGTGTGGGTGGTAGATCAGGGGCTTAAGACTAGCATGGGCCGATCCCGATACTTGATATGATTACAGTTGATATGTACTGGGGGAAGCCTAATGGTCACAGTACGGTACAGTATTGATTATTGTTATGTGGTTGGAGGTTCGGGAGGAGGAGGTAATGGCGAATGATAATTGTAAAGAATGAAATGAACGAATGTATACCGTTCCACAAATGTGTTTGAATTCAAGAACCCAATTCAGATTAATGATAATGTACATGATCCTAAAAGTGTTTATGAAGTGTGGTTCACTTCTATTATGATTTATTCACTTGTGTCTGATTTTCTTGATCCCCCATATCACATATGATTATTTATAGCTTTACATACTCAGTACATATTGCGTACTGACGTCCCTCACGGGGGACCTGCATTTCATGCTGCAGGCACAGGTGCTTCAGCTCATACACAACATAGATAGGATCCAGGTCATACAGCTATTGTTGGTGAGCTCCAGTTTGCTTCGGAGCTTTCCGAGTCGGTTCCTTATGTTTTGTTATTGTACAGGAGTCATGTGTGGGCGGGAGGTTTGTCCCGACCCTAGTTATATCATGTATATCCTAGAGGCTTTGTAGACATAAGGAAGGGTAAAGTCATGGAAGTTTATATAGTGATGTTATATTTGTATATATGGTGGCCCCGATGGCCAAGTATTATATATATATATATATATATATATATATTTGTGCGTGTTGTGATGATACAGGTAATTAGACCCTTCTATATGAAACGAAGTGATGTCCAAATTTTTGGTGACATGTAAGTGAAAGTACAGGTATTTGAACGGGTTCTCCCGGGCCTTCTCGGCTTCGGGTGCCAGTCCGGTCCGATGGGATTTTGGGGCGTGATACTAACCAAGTATATCTTAAGTAATCATCAACAAAAGTAAGAAAATATCTCATACCATCATGAGAGGGCACCTTGTAAGGCCACCAAACATCAGCATGAAGCAAAGCAAAAAAAGCATCAGTAGTAGTAGTGCTAAGAGAAAATGATTGTCTTGATTGTTTTGCTAAGGGAAAAATTATACATAGCTTATTCATTGTCTTCTCAGACAAACCCTTGAAACAACTTAACTTTTTTAAAGTCATAAAGGGAACATGCCCTAATCTTTAATGCCATAGGGACAAGTTTATTGTTGACTTTTCACACCCAGCAGAAAATGTAGCAGCAATAGTAGTCTTAGAGACAATGTTAATATGAACTTCCTGAGAGTGCAGTTGATTGCCTTGAGACTGTAAGGGGAAATTTGTGTACATCACATAGAGATCATTCTTCAGTCTGCCAATCCCCTCTCAGTTTCCCACTAGAGATACCTGAAAAAGGCAGAAATCAGGGTAAAATAGAACACAATAATTCAACTCTCTTGTCAAATTTTACACAGAAAGTAAGTTATACTTAAACTCAGAGGATATGCAACAGATCAGTGATTGTAAGACGTCCAAGAACCTTAGAGCACCCTATATTGCTAACTCTAGCATGACCACCAGTTGGCAGATGAACTACACTTTTTAGACTCACACAACTTGTGAGATTGTGTTAGTAAACTCAGATCACTCACCATATGTTTAGATGCTCCAAAGTCAACTATCCATTTATTACCTGCACTTATGAAAGTAAAGCATATAGTCACACCTGCAGATGCCACACTTTCCCCAGTATCACACTGTGTCTTTTCTTTGTCCATCATCTGCAGAAGTTGTTAAAACTGCTTGGAGGAGAACTGTGGAGTTTGTTGAATAGAGTAGGGTTGCAGATATGTATGTGGAATCTGAACAAACTGCTGAGAGGGAACGTTATTCGTTAAAGCATGAGAGTTTCTATAAGAGTTGTTGTTGTTAAAAACACCAGATCCTGATTTAGTGAAAGAATGTTGAGATCTAGGATTTGCTTGAGTATTGTCTGGTCTGAAGCCATAAGATCCAGTGCCATGACCATGACCTTTCCCATAGATAGTAGTAACTGCAGGAGGACCAAGAACTTTTCTCTTTTTTCATTTCCAATTCGTTGGATAACCATGAAGCACATAATAATTGTCACTTGTATGACCACTCCAGTTACAAAAATAATAATGTAAGTGACTAACTGTTAGGGGATTTTTTTTACCTAGGATTAGCAGATCCTGACCCTTCCTGAGAAAATTTCCCTCTACCACCGAAGAATACCATAGCATCAGACATATCTACTGATGAATTAGAGCTAGAAGTCACAACAACATTAGACTTTCCTAGCAATCTCTAACTTTCCTCAACCATTACTAGAGAGTAAGCTTTGTTCACACTAGGTGGTGGATCTAGCATCATGATATGACTTTTACATTGATTGTAAGATTCATTAAGCCCTAATAAGAACTGCAGCAACCTCTGATAGTCGAAATGAGCAGCATATGTCTTGTATTCTACATATGTACAACCAAGACAAGGCATAAGAGAATCAGATTCAATCCACAACTCCTTTAAAGGAGAAAAATAGTTTGACACAGTCATCATCCATTAATTAAGGGTTGCTATTTCCTTATGGAGATGAAAAATTCTGGATCCATCTACGTTATCAAACCTTTCCTTCAAATCGGTCCACACTTGTTGTGCATTACTAGCATGTACAATTCTATTAAGCAACTCTCTACTAACAAAAATCATAATCCATGAGAGAACGATCACATTATATTTCTCCCAGAGATCATGCAGAGGGGGATCAAATTTATCTTTGGAACTCTGGCCAGTTACAAAGCCTAATTTGCCCTTGCCTAGTAAACCTATTTTCATCGATCTACTCAATAATAAGTAATTTTCAGAACCAGATAGCTGAATAGAAACAAGAGAGCTACCTGGTGTGTCACATGCATGGAGATGTAATGGATAATAAGAATCAATTACAATTTCAGGTGCATTTTCTCCTCTATTACCAGAGCCAGTCGGAGTTGTCAACATTAATGATTGCAGAAAAAGTTTCAATCTCAAACAACTGATAATCACTATCAACTTAATTGTTTCTCTATCGATGGAAACGCTCCTCGAAGAACTATCGTCTATACCAAAAACAGGATCGTTGATTGATTATCACATTGCAGAAAAACTCAATCGAAGATTGAGGGCTCTGATACCATGTTCAGCTACATTAGTGGAGCTTGACACAGCTGAACTAAAGATCAAATCAAAGAAGGAAGGTGAAGAAAATATTTCTCTTATTCAATTGAAGTGATAACTCAACTACAAAGCATCTAATCTGTTACTATTTGTAGAATTGCTAACTACCTAGTCTAGTTAACTTAACCTCCTAAGTAACCGACTAACAAACTCTAACAAACTTGATGCCATCTATACAGCTTGTAACTAACTAATGGTGCTGATATACTGAACTAACTCACTAGTGGTGTTGATATATTGAACAACAACGAAGGTAAATTTGACCCCAAAGTATGACATTGAGGGTAAATTTGCACCAAAGTATGACGAAGGGTATATTTAGCTAATTTTTTAAAGTAGAGGGATAAAATTTGGCTCAAAGTATGACAACAAGGCTAAATTGGACCTCAAAGTATAATAAAGAATATATTTAGTCAATTTTTCGAAGTAGAGGAATAAATTTGACCCTTTCATTTAAATAAATGATAGTTTAATTTTGTCAATAAGATTTGGAACTACAAAGTGTGTGACCTCTTCTTATGAACTAAATGACTTAATTATGATGCATTATGATGTTTAAATATTTTTTTATATATCCTATCGAAGACACAAAATCCCATGGCATGTTTAAAAAGACTTTGTTGATAATTATTTTCTCTTGTTTTGTTGAAAAAGGAAATGAGCCTTTGGTGATACTTGAAATAGAGAAAATTGAATTCAGTTATAATGTCAATACTTAAATGCATTTGATAATTATTTGTGTTTACCTATATATGGATTGTTACCCCTGTTCATTAGTGCACAACCAGTTGGGGGTAGATCAGATAGGTTATCTTGAATTCTTGATGCATTAATATAACCAAATTGACGTAAGAATGCAGTAGTCATTTGTGAATGGTACTCCAATACATTACAACCCCTATTGTATTGAATCTTATGACACATAGAGGTTGGGATTTGTGGTTCTTATTGGTGTTTTGCTAAGATGTAAAGATTCTTATGATGTTTTCTGAAAAACTAGCAACTTATTAAATACTTCGTGACTTGAAATGATTCTTTGATCTCTTTTATGCATACTGAGTTTCCTAAGTTACAGGTATAGATCAGACGTAGATGTACAGATTAGATTTTAGTTTTGTTCATATTATTTTGAGTCCATTTTGGATCATGGGAAAATGTGATTACTTCTCTTCTTCTGCACAGTCGAGCTAGGCCCATTAATCTGTTCAATTATTTGTAACGTCATAGAGACTCCACAAATGAACTTTTGTAGTCTTTTGGGTTATATTGGTTGTATGACCTTACAAATGACTTTTATTTTTATTAGACGGAATACATATACAGGCCCCTGAACTATTTCACTTTTTCCGTATAGGCACCTCAATTAAGCCAGATACCTATTGAACCCTTTACTCCTTCACAAATGGTTTCAATTGAGCCCAATTTGCTGACGTGGCCAAAAAAGTAAAATGTGTGTACTACACACACCAATGACGTAGCAAAATGACAAATCAGACAACGACACGTGGCATTTTAACTTAAAATAATTATAAAAATGATTTTTTAATATAATTAAATTTAAATTTAAAAAAAAAACATTAACACCTCCCCCTCCCCACACTGCAGCCTACCCGATCCTCCCCTACCCCCCCACTTCCCCTCTTTCCTTCCAAATACACAGACCCTATTTTCCATTTTCCTTCTTCACTTTTCTTCTTCCAAATACACAGACCTCATTTTCCTCTTCCCTTTCAATTGAGAAGGAAGAAAAAATGGCTTAACAAGAACGCCACCAGTTCACTCCCTCTCATTTGCTCAAACACTTGCAATGCCTCATCGACCCTATAATATTTGCATAAATGATTGATGAGAATCCCAAATGTCACAACATTTGGTTTAACTTTCTTTTTCTTCATCTCATTCATAAGCAAATTCATGTAAAAGGTATCAGGCCTTATCGCATTTCCCACTTTGACAAAACTTGGTAATCAATTTAGTAAACCATACATCATCCAAAAAAATGTCATGCTCAAAGAATCTCACAAGAAGTCCATAAATTTCCTCAACGCTCATCATTTTCTCAACCCAAATCCTCTTCCACATAGCAGACAAAATGATATCCATCGTAGTATTGTTTGGAGGAACATCACTAATCCTTTTAAGCATTTCGTCAAGCACCTTGAACCCACGATCAATATTCTCTCCACGAAGCAAACAATCTAACAACAAATTAACCACACTCGTGTTTCTTGAATCTGGGTCTAGCTCTTTATACACCGATACCACTTCCACAAGTATTTTAGCGCGCCCAAAGCATCTTATAAGAAGTGTCGCAGCATTAATCGATAAATGAATTTTCCCTTCTTTAGCAAAATAAAAAAGTTCAAAAAGCTTACTAGGTACATCGGTTTCTTGTTCATCACGCATTGTTTGTTCAAGAATAACTTGAAATGTAAAGGAAAGAGAAGAAGGATTTGCTGACATTTGTTCAAGAAAATGAAGAAGATGTGAAAATGAAAAAGAAGAACAGTAGTTGAGAGGCAAGTATTTTTAAAAATAAAAAATATGAGAAATGAGATAATTAAGAAAAATAAAAAAGATAAAGAGATTAAAAAAAAGCTAAAATTTAATGTTTTTCGCTCTTAAATTGAGTGCAGTGCACGCATTATGCCACATCAGTGTCACATCAGCGATTGTGTTCAATTGATACATTTTGTGAAGGAATAAAGGATTCAATAAGTACCTGTCTTAATTGAAGTGCCTATACGGAAAAAGTGAAATAGTTAAGGGGCATGTATATGTATTTAGCCTTTTTATTATGTTGATGATAACCATGTTGAATTGTAAAGAGAGTTCTAAATTATTTCCATATCTTTTACATTAACCACTCCCTTAGCGGTTATTTGGTAGAGTGTACAGAATATGGTGTATTAGTAATGCTTGTATTAGTAATGTTTGTATTAGTTATGCTTGTATTAGTTATATTGATATTGTTTCTTATCTATTGTTTGGTTTGATGTATTAGAAATAATATATCTTACATAATTTTTATAAAAGAAATGTTTGTTTATAAAAATACTTTTATTTGACTTTGTACACATTTTTTACAACAAAGTTCTTTTGTCATTTCAAACATAATTAGTATTGTTGAACTAGTATATAGAGGTTTAAGATTAATTGCAAGACCTTCATTTTTGCGCTTGAAATGTATGCAGACGAATCAACATAGTTGAAATAAAAATAAAATACAAGATGTAAAATTAAGGAATAGTCTCAAGAATTTTTTTAAAAAATCTTTTTAAAGACCCCCGAAGCAAAGCAAAAATATGTTGGAGTTATTTAAACCAACTATTCACTGTTATAAATTAAAATGATGGGAAAAGAAATAGTGAAATGTTTTGAGAAAATTCACTTTTACAAATTAAAATGGTGAGAAAAAAAATTGTGAAATATTTTAAGAGGAAAATTAAGGGGTCTTAAGGTCATTTAATAAGTCAGTGCATGTGTTTAAAGTCTTTGTATTACTAATATATAGGAAATGGTGTGTATTACTACTACACACCTCAATACACAATAGAGTGTAGCATTAGTTATACATAAATAAAAAAAATGTACCAAATAAAATACTAATAGTACACATTAATTGATGCTTACATTATATTTTTCAATACACTCTATCAAATGACCCCTTAGGAACTTGAGTAGTGTCATCTCTGAAGTTTGCTTCACAGTCGTACCAAAGGAGTTAACGATTCTAATATCACTTGTCACAACTAGGGGAATACATAGGTCGGATTGGTTCGGTTTTTATTAAAAAAAAAAATCAATCATGTCGGTTTATTAAAACTATAAACTAAATCAAACCAACATAAAATTGGTTTTTTCAGTTTAGGTTTTAGTCGGTTTTTTTGAGTTTTTTTATTTTTTCGATTTTCTTTAATAATATTTAGTTTTTACAATTATATTGTGATCGAAGACTAGATCAAATATGTTTTCACTCATGTGCTAATGAAAAACCATAATTATGAAAAAATGAGGAGCGAAAAACTCTCTTGAAACTAAAAAGTGAGATGAAGAGTGAAAAGTTTAGGTTTTAAGTTTATATTAGATTTTGGATCATTTAATTAGCAATTAATGGACAAATATTACAACTTAAAGACCCAAATTTAAATATATATCTACATCTACTTTTAAATTATTGAAAATTACTAAAACTAGTTGAAAAAGTATTTAAAAAGTAGATTATAATTAATATTTTATGTATAAAAAAGTTTGAATATTATATCTATACTATATTAAAAGTGTAAAGGGCCTTAAAAATGACGTTTGAACTTTTTTCCCTTCATTAGAAGCCTTTGCAATAGATAAAAACGTCTTTTTACTATTTTCCTCAATTTATTATTTAATTAGATTAAAGACTCCTAAAATATATGAAAAGAATTTAATAACTTCTAAAATATATAGAAAGAATCCTGATAAACTAAAAACTTCTAGTACTTCATAATTTAAAATTATAAAAAAGAATTAGTAAAATATTAAGAATAAAATTGTAGGACAAGTCAAAGTTAAAAAGGGAAGAAATCGTTGTGCACGTAAAAAAAAAAAGGCGGAAAAATTTATATTTAATTATATGATTTATAAAAAGAAAACTTTATAAATAGAATAAATTTAATTTATTGTTCCTACGCATGAGTTTTAGGATTTAATAACATATATTTGTTGATTTTGATTATTTAATCTAGGTAATATTAGTACTTCTAAAAATAGAATTTTCCCTTATATAAAAAATATTCCTTATAATTCTATTTAAGTAATATTTTGGATCAAAACTTATACGAAATAAATTTTTATATTGTACTTTTGCTTTTTATTTTAGTTTTGATTCACGTGTTTTCTTACTATCATTATCATCATCCCATTTGCCTTTATTTATTTCTTTTAAATGAAGAATAATAATCAACAATTGACATTGATTCTCTCTTTTGATAATTTCTTGTGTTTCTCTTTTAGTTGAAAGTTTCTGATAAAAAAATTGGATAAGTATGTTGCCGCCGAATGAAGTTGTCAAAAATCAAAGGTTTATTGCTCTTCTTTTCTTTTACTTTCTTTGTGTAATCGTGACATAATTTTGATTATCGTGACATAAAAAGGGCTCCAATCCCATTTTTCTTTTTAAAAAAAAACATATCAAGGTCACGAATTAAGATAGGAGGTTAAATTCTTTTTTATTTGAGTCATGTTTTTTGTAATCTCGTAACTTTTATGTACAATTCAACCACTATAGAAATTCATATTATTGGTAAGTGAGACATATTAATTGTTATTTATGTTAAAGAAAATCGTAGTACTAATTTATGAGAATAACATAAAAAAGGCGGCTATGGAATTTCAAAGAACAAAACAAAATCGAAGCAAAAAAGTTGTTTGTAGTATAGTCATTTTCACCAATATCACATTATGCATAGTACCCTCCTCTATCGAAGGTTGGATTTGATTGAGTTGGTTTTAGTTTATAGGTGAATGTCTTGGTTGCTTGTAATCACATGTGGATATTTGATCTTCATAATCTAAATTTAAAGATTTGATGATATGGAGCCACATACAAATGTAGATGTAGGAATTCGACTAAATATAATTCAAATATCTACTTAAAAAATCTGACTATATAGATTTGAGATATGAACACGAAAATTCGACTGATATTTATGTAAGGAGGAGGATCCGAACGCTTATATATAAAAAGCCGTTATTCAACATTCTTCATCACTATTTTTTAAGGTATTATTCTCTCAATTATTTTTGCCTTCGACAATAATGCATTTTTTTCTCTAGGAATATTTCTTTTATCATCTTTTGTGCATGTAATTGATAAGGTTTTAATTTCATTGTTGTGTCCAATTTTAGTCTTTTTTTGGCATAAGATTTGTAAGCAAGCAATGTTATTATAATTAGATATCTTTGTAAAAATTTATAATCCACTCTATTTGAGTAAATTACTATTTAACTTTTTATAATAAAGTTATATATAAATATCTATATAAACTTTTGCAATAGACAATCGTCTAATTTTAAATAATCAAATGTTACACGTGCGAGACATGTGCGGTTAAACTTATATATATATATATATATATATTATGTCGGTTTGATTCGGGTTCGATTTGACTTTTTTTTTGTTAACACTAAACCAAATCAAGAATGGTCGGGTTTTTTTTTCTAACGCCAAACCAATCAAACCAAACCATAAGTAGGTTTTTTTTCTCAGTTTGATTTGGTTCGTCGATTCGATTTGACTTGACGGTTTGATCTGTACACCCCTAGTCACAACCTAAGTCGAACAGTCAAGGTATTTCCACTTTAACCCAACCCTTATGAGTCTTCTCAAGACTTTGGGCTCACAATTGTGTACCTTGCCCAAAGGCACTTGAAAATTGAATCACACACTCACCCTTATATGACTCGTAAGTTTTTCCTCTCATTCAAATGTGAAATTTGTCTAAAGTAAATTTTGCAAGGAAATCCTTTTCGAGTTCAAACCCCAGCGAGTCTAGGATCGTTGCGTATTTGCAAAAGTAGGCCAAGAATTAACATTAAGAATTCTCAAAATTATATTTCAACAAAAAATAATAATTACTAATGCCTCGAATACAAATGACATCAATTATATTAACATTTCTTGATGATATCTTTCTAATATTCTCATCTCACACCAATATTATACAAAATAAAAATTAGAAAAGAGTAATAGAGTGAAGAAAGAAAAAAGAGGTACCATTAAGAAACTAAAATAATAATTAAAAGAAACTCCCAATGGAAAGCTACAGTGTGAATATAAAAAAGAAACTCAACTATGATACAATTGTCATTGAATCCCACTAATGTGGCAATTATACATTATTGTACAAACAACAATGTTTAATAATTTAATAATGGGCAAATAAAAAGTTAACCTCATCATACTCTAACCAATACATCAATTTTACTTGAACCTAAAAAAAAAAAGAAGTCATAAAAAAGGTAAAATCGAAAAAAAAAAAGTCTACCTAAAAGTCAAAGAATGGATGGAATAGATCGGAAGCAGAAGGAGAAGGTGAAATTAACGGAGCTGAAAACAACGTTGACGGACTTGGACTTAACATAAGCATAAATGGATCTGACGGAAACGGCGAAAATAACCCCGGCGGCGATACTGGTGGTAAAGTCGCCGGCGCCGGCGACAATATCCCCGGAATCTGACACATTTCCGCCGTTGAATTTCCGAGTATATCCAAAACATCCATCGAATCAACGACACCGGACGATGTACTGGGAAAAATAGGAGGAACACCACCAGCACCAGCAGATGATGAAGGACTAGTAATACTAGCACTCGCTTTTTCTATCGTAGCCAATTTCGCCGCAGGCGACAAATTCCCATCGCCTGCTACGGCGGCGGAGGTTGAAGTTTCCGATTCCGATGAAGATCCGGTGAGTCTTTGTACAACGCTCATGAAATCACTTACCGTGGTATGGTAAACTTTGGGCGAAACGGCGTAGATAATTACCGTTTGAGGGTTTTGGGACGGCGGAGGCGCGGCGGTTGATACGGCGACGTGCGGCAGGGGATGCGGCGGAGGAGCGACCGGAGGTTTTTTGATTTTGTAAGAATCTTTGTTGACTTTAAGAGGAGTTGGACGAGGCCCTTGTAATTCTCTTTTCGTCGGAGATGGACGGCCGTCGGAGGCGCCGGCGAAAAACTCCGGTGGTGGAAAATTCATTTTAGAAGAGGGGGGAATTATTATTTGTGGATATTTTTCTAATAATGAGTGGTAATAGGAAATAGGAGTATGAAAGGGGAAAGTGTTGTCGATGTACTTTGGAACATGAAAGGAAACAGCTAAGAGAAAAGGTTTGAATATTCAATAGTTTTTTTAACATGTTATTGGAAAAAGGCTTTATTTATATCATTTATTTATTGAATAAAAATATATGATTTGTTCAACAAGTTAAGATAAATTGATGACTGTTCTTAATTTGACATGTGATAATTATTCCCTCCATCTATTTTTTACTATCCATGTTTACACTTCATTTGGATGGTAATTTATCGTGGTTTCATATTAATGTATATATTTTATAGAATGATGTTATATTATACAGTAAAGTATAATATAATATTTGAATGAAATATATCATTTATTATAATAATGGTTTTATTATTTAATTTTTTATTCGATGCTTGATACTCGCATTGAAGTTCGACTAATTTAAATTTGTGTTGGGTAGGGCTCCATTCGGGGTAACACTGCCTACCAAGGATTTTTTCATATTCAAGGCTCGAACCCAAGACCTTTAGTTAAGGGAGGAGCAACCTCATCCACTGCACCACATCCGTGATTTGATGGTATGATACTATATCGTAACCGATATATGATACTATATCGTAACTGATAAATTTATTAAAATGCCCTTAATTATTATGAATGTTAGATCTATCAATAATTGTTAATAAAATAATTTTCTTTCTGCTGATTTGTCACAAATGATGCCTTGTAAATATATTAAGTTGTTAAATTCATGAAAATTTTAACAAAACCAATACAACAGTAGATTAACGTAAATGTAATCGAATTTATTTTTTATAGTAACAAATTTCATTTTCTTTGGGTGTTTTGAAACTTGACCACCAACGATAAGTATAAAATCTAAATGTATCTTTTGTGTATGCTACAGATATGTTCGGCATGGAATACAAGAAAAAATCTAGAAAAATAAATTATTTCGTACTTATTTTTTTGTATTCGTTACGTAAATAAAAAAATATTTTTAAAAATATTTGTATATATTTAACACAAAATAACGAGAACAAATAGAATAATGAGGTGGGGTACGAAAAAACTATAATTTTTTTTAAAAAAGAAATATTTGAGAGTGGGGTAGTGGAGTGGGGGGCGAGGATAGGGGTAGGGTAGGAAATTTTTTTTGAATATTTTTTAAAAATAAATTAATTTTTTTTGTGGGTGGGTGGGAGAGTTGGGGGGCTTGTAGGAAGGGCTGGTGAGGTAAGAATTTTTTTTTAATTTTTTTTAAAAAATAAATTTAAAAGGAAAAAAAGTGGTGCGGGAAGAAGGGCTGATAAGTGGTGGGGGAATAGTGGTGAGGGAAGGGTAGGAGTCTGTGAGGATGGGGTAAGAAAAAGTTTTAAATTTTTTTTAAAAAATAAATTTAAAAAAATTATGGTGTTGGGTTTGGCGGGGTGGCATCGGGGTCGGGGTAGGGGGTGAAATACTAAAAAAGTTTAAAACTTTTTAAAGATTTTTTTTTTTTTTTAGGGTGGTGGGTGGGGTTAGAAGGTGAAGTTAAATATAATATAAGATAAAGATAAAATAAAATTATAAAATATTAAATAAAGAGATAATTGAAAAAGAAAACAAACCATGAAATACTATCAAATTAGTGGTTACATAAAGTGACTGTTTTCATGGTTATCAAACCATGAAATTAAACCATATCATATTGTACATTTTAAGAAACAATCAAAATAAATATGATTTTCTTAGTAACCGTACTATACCATATCATGAAAAAACACAATCCAATTAATGTGTTATTAAAAGTAGATGTTTAATAATAATTGTTAAGTTTAGAAAATCAATGAATAATTTTTTTTGTGTGTGTCTATTTTATCTTAGTATTAAATAAAATTCATTATTCAATGTATTTTCAAAGAGTTAAATTTATTATATTCAAAGCATGATAGAGTATTGCTCATACTATTTATGTTTTTAAAAATATGTGTCAAATTAATAGTGAACAAATATTATTAGATGGAGAGAGTTATATGTGTGTTTGGATTAGGTGATTGGAATTAACTTGTAAGGAACAAGTGTTTAAATATGCTCAAAAATTATTTTTTAAGAAAATTGAAACTGATTTATAAATAGATAGTACTCTTTCCATTTTAATTGATTATATTTAATTTGTTTTTTCCAAAAGGCCTCGTCGTATTAAACGATCTAACATGACATTTTATATGTAGGTTTTTAATCTTTTCGATTATCAATGTTAGTCTTTTGCTCACACACTCAATAATTTCCTCTTAAAAGTATTGGAGATGCATTATGCGTCATTCATACCGTTTGAGTATTCACGACAATTCAAACCTACAATTAACTTCTTATTGTGTTTGCATCTCCAAATTCGTAAGGGTAAGTAAGTCGAGTCCCGCATCCAATCACTCTGTCACATCCTTATACTCATCTCGTCAATTTCGATTCTGATACCAATTGTTAGGCTCAGTCGTTCCAAAAATACTCTTAAAATGTTGTGATATTATATGCTTTGGATAGAACCTTCAAAGATTTCACACCATTAAAAAATCATACACCTTATATATAACTCTACTCTTTTAAACTACCAATGTGAGATTTTGCTTGTACACCCAACAATCTGTTTGTTTTATTTTGACTTGACATGATGTTTGAAAATAAAAGGACTTTTAAATCTTGCAGAGTTAAATTAAAGATATATAGAATGTACTAAAATATAATTTGACCCTATGATCTTAAAATCAATTGTTAAAGTTTATACTTAAAGAATTGTCAAAAAAGAAAAATATTTTCCTACGAATTAAAAGAAATATATACAAATTAAAACTGAGAAATTAGTATATATATATATATATATATATATATATATATATATATATATATATATATATATAATGAAATTTATACTAAATTAAATAATACATTTTTGGTAGAAAAGTGTTGATTACAAACTACTAACAACGACACTAACACAGCCAATGAAATCTCTTGAGTTGAGTCTATTGGATATTCAATAGTATTGTTGGGTTCGAAATCGAAAGGATGCCATACGAAAGCTTAAAGTTGCAAATTAAAGTGGTAATAATTCAGGTAACACAATATAAACTACTAAAAAGATATTATTGATATGATTTGATCAAACGATCTACATATTATAAACCAATAAACTAGTATTGAAAAAGTATGGAACCTATTGAGTGAAATTTCCTCCTAAACCAGAGTCTTTTGAGGACTACTTTATTGTGGAGCTATTGTATTGTAGAATAAGAAGAATAGAGGTAAAAATTCTCCCCCCCCCCAAGAAAGAGGTTGGCCAAATATGAAACACAATTATATTTTTGTTTCAAGAAAAGTAAAAGTAATTATGGTAATTGTAACGACCTGAAAATTTGATGAAATATGTGAAATTTATGATTTTATGTGATTTGACAGTTTTATCCCTGCCCGTAGTTGTATTATGGTATTTATGGTGTGTGGGGGTGATTGGCATGATTTTCGATGCATTTTGGTACCATTTATGCGATATTGTGATTTTTGATGGCTTCGAGAGCCTTATTTTGAACTTATCTGGATATCTTTTGATCCGCACAATGGATGGCTAAACGGACTGCGCCAGCAGCTTTGTAATAATAATTTTAGGCTAGGTAGACCTTTGGTTCGGGTCCCGATGCACCCGAGCTCATTTCGACCTGTTGATAGAAAAGTTGAAAAATTAGAAATATGAGTGTGGGATCCACATTCAGTCGAAACAACCTCAAATGGAAAATTCAACTTCGTTAGCAGATCCAGAATATCGATTTTTCGGTGGTTGCATGTTTGGTCTGATCTTACGACTTTTAAATCTATTTCGACTCTTGATTTGAAAAATTGTGATTTTGGATGTTAGGGGTCCACTTTATGAAAATGATATTTTAAAAAAAAATTGATATTGTCATTTGTCACGCCCCAAAATCCCATCGGGCCGGACTGGCACCCGAAGCCGAGAAGGCCCGGGAGAACCCGTTCAAATACCTGTACTTTCCCTTACATGTCACCAAAAATTTGGACAATATTTCGTTGCATATAGAAGGATCTAATTACCTGTATCAGCACAACACACACAAATATATATATATATATAATACTTGGCCGTCGGGGCCACCACATATACAGATATAACATCACTATATAAACTTTCATGACTTTACCCTTCCTTATGTTTACAAAGCCTCTAGGATATACATGACATAACTAGGGTCGGGACAAACCCCCGCCCACACATGACTCCTGTACAATAACAAAACATAAGGAACCGACTCGGAAAACTCCGAAGCAAACTGGAGCTCACCAACAATAGCTGTATGACCTGGCTCCTATCTATGCTGTGAATGAGCTGAGGTACCTGTGTCTGTAGCATGAAATGCAGGTCCCCGTGGGGGACGTCAGTACGAAATATGTACTGAGTATGTAAAGTTGTAGTTAATCACATATGATATAGGAGCTCAATAGAAATCCGAAACAAGTGAATAAATCGTAATAAGAGTGGACCACACTTACTAGAACTTGTGACAACCTGTACATTGAATTTATTCAATCACTTTACCTTCGTTCTTAACATCTTTGTAATCATTACTGTACTGTACTGTGACCATTAGGCTGCCTCCAGTACATATCAACTGGGATCGACCCATGCTAGGCTTATGCCCCTGGGATACCACCCATACACACGTAAATAGGGATCGACCCATGCTAGGCTTATGCCCCTGGGATACCACCCGATAAGAGAGAACTTCCATCACTTAGTTCAATTAATCTTTGAGATTGTTATTTCGGTCGCCACCACATTTTTGATACTTTGAAACAACGATACATCAATAAGAACCAAGTAATAGACCTTCTATACAATAACGATGTAATAAAGACTCATTGGTACATCAACAATGTGTTTCAGAATCATCAATATCACAACAATGAAATAGGAGCCTTTTGGTATATCAATGAAACATTTTGACACTTTATAGAATGGAAACAACTTTGTTGGTAATGTAGAACAATACATGTTTTTGGACAACCTCAGAATCTTACTTGATGGAACATTGGTGTTTTCATGCCAAAGAACATCGTTAGAGTATGCTTTACATACCTTGTTGTAGATTCGGATACCAATTCAACACAACTTCCCGCCTTTACAAATCACTTATCTACAATGAAATGTTTGGCATCTAGTATTAGCAACCCAACACCACAATTCTCTTCCATAATTCCATACAACCAATATTTGCAAAACATTCCAAAAACCAACTTGAACAATAGGTTTATGTGTGTATATATATATAATCATCAATACCATATCATCACACCAAATCCCTTCACAATTCAACATAATCCAACATCATTTCCCAATTATCTTTCAACAACAATCAAATAACATACTTCTTATGCTCACATGCATATATATATACATATCCATATAAATAACACCAACATAATTTACATCCTTACCATAAAATGGCCCTTTTGATTTCGAAGTCCTGTTGGCACAAATAAGGGGTGCTTCTCGAAGCCCTCGAGACGGTGAACACAACTACGGAATCAATTTGGACTTTCTACGGTTGAATCACAAGATAATTGGAGTTGAACTTAGACTAGGGTTTCTTATTCTTCAATAATTTGGATGATAACATGATGGATATGAGGCTAAGTATATGTATATGATGACCAATTTTCGTCCATGAGGTGATGGAAAATGACCATATTGCCCTTAAAATTTTAAGTAAATCCGAATCTGTCCATGGTGGACTGTTTTGATAGGCTAAAGTAAATTGACCATAACTCTTTGCTCCGATATCGGATTTGGGTAAAATTGGTATAGTTAGATAGATAATTCAAAGTTCTTTCATTTCATATAAAGTAGGACACCCAGTTCGTTATGTACAAGGAATTATGATCGTTTGAAGTTGACCCTAAAAATCTGTTTTGAGAGGCTGAAGTAAAACGAGTATAACTCCTTACTCAGACGCTGGATTTGGATGAAACCAATTGCATTAGAAAGAATACTATCGGGTATTCTCATCTATATATAGCAGCTCACACAGTTCATTTTGTATAAGGAGCTATGATCATTTAAAGTCGACCCAAAAATCTGTTTGGCTGCAGTACTTTTGTGTGCAGAAAATTTTTGCACATTTACTGTTCATTGCGTCCACCGTTTTCAAGTTTCGAACATGCTCGCTTATATACGATACTCATATGTTTTCAGAAATCTTTATATCGTTGGAAAGCTAACTCGATAAACTTCGCATAGAAACTTCGACGAGCAAATTTCGGTATAAATAAAGTCGATTCCCATACACATATAATCAAACTATACACTTGAAACCATCTCAAAATAATCAATACTCATACTTAAACTCATATATACCTAACTTATGATCAATACATATACTCCAACACATATAACCATGGCTAATGCACGTAATTAAGTACGAGGTGTTACCCCCCATTGATATTCACGTCATCATATAGATATTATGCATATGTAAAAACTTACTTGTTAGCGTCCCAGTTCCACTCCTTGCACTTTTTTTTCACCTTTGAACAAATAAGGGTATTTCGATTTCATTGCTTCCTCCGCTTCCCATGTAATCTCTTCCCTTTGTTGATTTCTCCAAAGTACTTTCACCGATGCTACTTCTTTGTTTCTCATCTTCTTAACTTGACGATCTAATATAGCAATAGGCATCTCCTCATAGGTAAGATCTTCTGTTACTTGCACATCTTCAGTAGAAGTAATAAGGGACGGATCTCCGATGCACTTTCGAAGCATCGATACATGAAATACTGGATGCACTGATGAGAGTTCCTGGGGTAGCTCTAATTCATAAGCAACTTGCCCACATCTTCGAATAATCTTATACGGGCCTATATATCGTGGACTCAACTTTCCTTTCTTGCCAAATCTCATCACCCCTTTCATTGGCGATACCTTCAAAAATACCCAATCGCCTAACGAAAACTCTAGCCCTCTTCTTCTACTATCCGCATATGACTTGTGTCGACTTTGGGCTGTTTTCAACCGTTGCTGAATCACCTTGACTTTTTCTATGGCTTGATACACAAGATCCAGTCCGAACATAAGAGTTTCACCCGCTTCGAACCATCCTATTGGTGATCTACACTTCCTCTCATATAAAGCTTCATATGGTGCCATTTTGATACTTGAATGATAGCTATTATTGTAGGCAAACTCAATAAGAGGTAAATGATCATCCCAGCTGCCTTTAAAATCTATAACACATGCTCGTAGCATATCTTCAAGTGTTTGAATGGTGCGCTCTGCTTGTCCATCCGTCTGAGGGTGAAAAGTTGTACTCAGATTCACTTGTGTTCCCAAACTCCGTTGGAAAGACTTCCAAAAGTTTGCGGTAAATTGAGTTCCCCGATCCGATATAATAGAAGTTGGCACCCCATGTAATCGGACTATTTCTTTAACATACAACTTCGAATATTCTTCAACTGTGTAAGTGGTCGTTTGAATGGTGCGCTCTGCTTGTCCATCCGTCTGAGGGTGAAAAGTTGTACTCAGATTCACTTGTGTTCCCAAACTCCGTTGGAAAGACTTCCAAAAGTTTGCGGTAAATTGAGTTCCCCGATCCAATATAATAGAAGTTGGCACCCCATGTAATCGGACTATTTCTTTAACATACAGCTTCGAATATTCTTCAACTGTGTAAGTGGTCTTAACGGGTAAGAAATGTGCGGATTTAGTAAGCCTATCCACAATCACCCATATAGAATCAAATTTCCGAGCTGTACGAGGCAAACCTGTAACAAAATCCATGTTGATCATGTCCCACTTCCAAATTGGAAGATCTATGCATTGCATATAGCTTCCGGGCTTTTGATGTTCCACTTTAACTCATTGGCAATTTGGACATTCAGCTACAAATTCTGCGATGTTCCTTTTCATGTCATTCCACCAATACATATATTTCAAATCTTGATACATTTTGGTTGATCCTGGATGAATGGAATACCTTGAAAAATGTGCCTCTGTCATAATCTTCTTTCTTAGCCCGTCTACATCCGGCACACACAATCGGTTTTGGCACTGAAGTACTCCTTCTCGCGTAAGCTCAAATGCCTTGGTCGCACCACTCTGAACGTTCTCCTTAATCTGTAATAAAATAGGATCTGTATCTTGCTTCTCTTTCACCTCAGCTACTAATGAGGATTCCGCGGCATTATGCACAATAAGCTCCTCGTCCGGAGTTTCGAGAAGACGAACTCCTAGACTAGCTAATTGATGAAGATCTTTAATCATCCCTTGCCTTTCTATAGGTGCCATCATAGCCTTATGACTCAACGCATCAGCTACTATATTCGCTTTCCCTGGGTGATACAAAATATCAACATCATAATCTTTTAATAGTTCCATCTACCTTCGCTGCCTCAGATTTAGATCCTTCTGACTGAAAATATATTGTAAGCTCTTGTGATTAGTATATATATCAACATGAACCCCATATAAATAGTGGCGCCATATTTTTAAAGCAAAGATAACTGCTGTCAGCTCAAGATCATGTGTGGGGTAATTTTTCTCATGTGGCCTTAATTGCCTTGAGGCATATGCTATCACCTTACCATGCTGCATTAATACACATCCTAAACCAATTCTCGAAGCATCACAATACACTGTATACCCTTCTGTACCTTCTGGACGTACCAATACAGGTGTAGAAGTCAACTTATTCTTCAATTCTTAGAAACTCTCCTCACACGCATCATTCCATTGGAACTTGGATGCTTTATGCGTTAGCTTGGTTAAGGGTGATGAAATGGAAGAAAAGTCTTTAACAAACCTTCTATAATAACCAGCCAACCCGAGAAAACTATGAATCTCCGTAGGCGTTGTGGGCCTTGGCCAGTTCTTCACAGCTTCTATCTTTTGAGCATCAACCTTTATCCCTTCACTAGATACAATATGACCCAAAAATGTCACCGACTTTAACCAAAACTCACATTTAGAGAACTTTGCATAAAGCTTACAATCACGAAGAGTCTGCAATGCCTGTCGTAAGTGATTGGCATGGTCCTCTTCTGATTTAGAATAAACTAGAATATCATCTATAAAAACTATCACAAATACATCCAGGAATGGCTTAACCACCCTATTCATCAAATCCATAAAAGCTGCAGGTGCATTTGTTAGCCCAAATGACATAACTAGAAACTCATAATGACCATACCGTGTTCGGAAAGCTGTCTTGAGTATATCCTTCTCTTTGACCCTCACTTGGTGGTAACCTGACCTTAAATCAATCTTAGAAAAACACTTGGCGCCCTGTAACTGATCAAATAAATCATCAATTCTTGGGAGAGGATATTTATTCTTAATAGTCACCTTATTCAATTGCCGATAATCAATACACATCCTCAGCGAGCCATCCCTTTTTGCGCACAAATAACACTGGTGCTCCCCAGGGGGACATACTAGGCCTTATGAATCCCTTCTCTAACAAATCTTTCAATTGCTCTTTCAATTCTCATAATTCTGGTGGGTCCATTCTATACGGCGGAATGGAGATTGGTTGGGTGTCTGGTATTACATCAATACCAAACTCTACTTCTCGTTCAGGAGGCAAACCTGGAAGATCTTCAGGAAATACATCAGGAAATACATCAGGAAATTCATTTACCACCGGAACAACGTGAAGAGTTGGTGGCTCTGCTTCTGTATCCCTTACTCTAACTAAATGATATATGTATCCCTTGGAAATCATTCTTCTTGCCTTAAAATAAGAAATAAATCTACCTCTTGGCGCGCTAATTTCACCTTTCCATTCAAGGACTGATTCATTTGGAAAATGGAAATATACCTTTTTCGTGCAGCAATTAATTGTGGCATAACAAGACGCCAACCAGTCCATACCCATTATAACATCAAAATCTACCATTTCTAACTCTACAAGATCAGCCATCGTATCACGACCACAAACAGTTACTATGTAGTTTCGATAAACCCTTCTAGCAATAATAGATTCCCCAACCGGTGTGAATACTTCAAATGGCTTAACTAATAGTTCGGGTATTCTTTCGAACTTTCCAGCAACCAATGGAGTAACATAAGATAATGTGGAACCGGGATCAATTAAGGCATATAAATCAAATGAAAAGATAGAAAACGTACCCGTAACCACATCTGGGGAAGCCTCTAAATTTTGTCGATCCTCTAGAGCATACGTACGATTTTGAGCCCCACTAGAACCCGTGGCTCCTCTATCACCTCTAACACGACCCATTGGTTGTGCACCCCTTCCTGAATAAGGCATCGATGATGATGATGCAACAAATGACCTCGTAGGTCATGCCATACCCTCTATGTCCCTTCGTGGGCATTCCCTCATCATATGACCCGACATACCGCACCCAAAGCAAACATTAGTCCCCAGCCGACATGCGCCCAAATGATACCTTCCATATTTATTGCATGGCTCTCGAGGAGGTCTCGATTGGCTCATATTCC
Organism: Capsicum pubescens; assembly: GCA_030864215.1. Classification (NCBI taxonomy): domain Eukaryota; kingdom Viridiplantae; phylum Streptophyta; class Magnoliopsida; order Solanales; family Solanaceae; genus Capsicum; species Capsicum pubescens. The sequence continues at coordinate 251,004,923 of CM061549.1, forward strand.
CTTTCCCTTGGTACCCCACTATCCGCGAACTCTGACTCTCACTTCTATGCCCAAATTGATTTCCTCTAGACCCTTGGAACTGTGGTGGGGCACTAGATGCAGAATAAGAAGATAATGGCCTAGGTGGTCTAGCAGAAAACTGTGGTCTGAACCCTCCTTGAGATGTCATGAACTGCCCTGTAGATCTGGCCCTCTTGGAATTTCCTCTTTCTGATTCCTGTGTTCTTCTCCTCTGCCTCTGATCTTCCATTTTCTGTGCAAAAGTTTGGATCCTCGCTATGTCCATATCTTTGTTCAAAGAGGCAATAGTACAATCCCTAACCAAATACAGATCCAATCCATCCACATACCAATGAACTCTGTCATCCATAGTAGCTATAACATTAGGAGCATATCTGGACAAAGAATTAAATCGAAGACTATACTCCCTCACACTTGTATTACCCTGTCGAAGATTTAAGAACTGATCCACATGGGCCTGACGAGTCTCATATGGAAGATAATGATCAATAAATGCCTCTTTGAACTCTTTCCAAGTAGCTGGGGGTGCATCAATGCCCCTTGACCGTTTCCAGTCTTCATACCAATATATAGCCTCACCTTTGAATCTATACGTGGCTAACTCCACTGTCTCTCTGCCCGATACATGCATCACCTCTAGGGCCCTTTGGATCTTATCAATAAAGTCCTGCGGATCTTCGTTAAGATTGGATCTGGTAAAAGTAGGCGGATCCATCTTAAGAAAATCCTGTGTTCGAAGACTAGCCGCCCTATCTATACCACTAGGACCTGTAGTAGGAATGTCTCACCCTTGAGCTTGCCCAGTAACTATACGAGTCAAAAGTTGCACTGCATTTCTAAGATCTTGATCAATAGCATTAATAGGTGGCTCTGGGGATATAGTTCTCCTCCCCCTTATTTCTTTCGGACTGGGGGAAGTTTCTGATGCATGCTCAGCTGGAGCCTCACTTTGATTAGCTGGTATAGTGGGTGACTTACTAGTCCCCTCTCCAGCAGCCACATCTACTTGCTTACCGGTATTCTTGCTTCTGGTAACCGGCATCATTACTATAATAAGAGAAACAAACTGATTCAGTGGTCAACTATGACTTCATATACAATATAAGCTCTATCGCACGATATAAGACATTAAGAAAAGAAACAATTCCTAAATGTCCATAGCCTCCTGTTTATAGATGTAGTGCACAACACACCGATAAACAAGACTCTACGTAGACACGGCTTTGTAGACTCACTAGGACGAACCTCTCTGATACCACTTTTGTCACGCCCCAAAATCCCATCGGGCCGGACTGGCACCCGAAGCCGAGAAGGCCCGGGAGAACCCGTTCAAATACCTGTACTTTCCCTTACATGTCACCAAAAATTTGGACAGCACTTCGTTGCATATAGAAGGATCTAATAACCTGTATCAGCACAACACACATAAATATATATATATATATATATAATACTTGGCCGTCGGGGCCACCATATATACAGATATAACATCACTATATAAACTTCCATGACTTTACCCTTCCTTATGTCTACAAAGCCTCTAGGATATACATGACATAACTAGGGTCGGGACAAACCCCCGCCCACACATGACTCCTGTACAATAACAAAACATAAGTAACCGACTCGGAAAACTCCGAAGCAAACTGGAGCTCACCAACAATAGCTGTATGACCTGGCTCCTATTTATGCTGTGAATGAGCTGAGGTACCTGTGCCTGTAGCATGAAATGCAGGTCCCCGTGGGGGACGTCAGTACAAAATATGTACTGAGTATGTAAAGCTGTAGTTAATCACATATGATATAGGAGCTCAATAGAAATCCGAAACAAGTGAATAAATCGTAATAAGAGTGGACCACACTTACTAGAACTTGTGACAACCTGTACATTGAATTTATTCAATCACTTTACCTTCGTTCTTAACATCTTTGTAATCATTACTGTACTGTACTGTGACCATTAGGCTGCCTCCAGTACATATCAACTGGGATCGACCCATGCTAGGCTTATGCCCCTGGGATACCACCCATAAACACGTAAATAGGGATCGACCCATGCTAGGCTTATGACCCTGGGATACCACCCGATAAGAGAGAACTTCCATCACTTAGTTCAATTAATCTTTGAGATTGTTAGTTTGGTCGCCACCACATTTTTGATACTTTGAAACAACGATACATCAATAAGAACCAAGTAATAGACCTTCTATACAATAACGATGTAATAAAGACTCATTGGTACATCAACAATGTGTTTCAGAATCATCAATATCACAACAATGAAATAGGAGCCTTTTGGTATATCAATGAAACATTTTGATACTTTATAGAATGGAAACAACTTCGTTGGTAATGTAGAACAATACATGTTTTTGGACAACCTCGAAATCTTACTTGATGGAACATTGGTGTTTTCATGCCAAAGAACATCGTTAGAGTATGCTTTACATACCTCGTTGTAGATTCGGATACCAATTCAACACAACTTCCCGCCTTTACAAATCACTTATCTACAATGAAATGTTTGGCATCTAGTTTTAGCAACCTAACACCACAATTCTCTTCCATAATTCCATACAACCAATATTTGCAAAACATTCCAAAAACCAACTTGAACAATAGATTTATGTGTATATATATATATAATCATCAATACCACATCATCACACCAAATCCCTTCACAATTCAACATAATCCAACATCATTTCCCAATCATCTTTCAACAACAATCAAATAACATACTTCTTATGCTCACATGCATATATATATACATATCCATATAAATAACACCAACATAATTTACATCCTTACCATAAAATGGCCCTTTTGATTTCGAAGTCCTGTTGGCACAAATAAGGGGTGCTTCTCGAAGCCCTCGAGACGGTGAACACAACTACGGAATCAATTTGGACTTTCTACGGTTGAATCACAAGATAATTGGAGTTGAACTTAGACTAGGGTTTCTTATTCTTCAATAATTTGAATGATAACATGATGGATATGAGGCTAAGTATATGTTTATAATGACCAATTTTCGTCCATGAGGTGATGGAAAATGACCATATTGCCCTTAAAAATTTAAGTAAATCCGAATCTGTCCATGGTAGACTGTTTTGATAGGCTAAAGTAAATCGACCATAACTCTTTGCTCCGATATCGGATTTGGGTGAAATTAATATCGTTAGATAGATAATTCAAAGTTCTTTCATTTCATATAAAGTAGGACACCCAGTTCGTTCTGTACAAGGAATTATGATCGTTTGAAGTTGACCCTAAAAATCTGTTTTGAGAGGCTGAAGTAAAACGAGTATAACTCCTTACTCAGACGCTGGATTTGGATGAAACCAATTGCATTAGAAAGAATACTATCGGGTATTCTCATATATATATAGCAGCTCACACAGTTCATTTTGTATAAGGAGTTATGATCATTTAAAGTCGACCCAAAAATCTGTTTGGCTGCAGTACTTTTGTGTGCAGAAAATTTCTGCACATTTACTGTTCATTGCGTCCACTGTTTTCAAGTTTCGAACATGCTCGCTTATATTCGATACTCATCTGTTTTCAGAAATCTTTATATCGTTGGAAAGATAACTCGATAAACTTCGCATAGAAACTTCGACGAGCAAATTCCGGTATAAATAAAGTCGATTCCCATACACATATAATCAAACTATACACTTGAAACCATCTCAAAATAATCAATACTCATACTTAAACTCATATATACCTAACTTATGATCAATACATATACTCCAACACATATAACCATGACTAATGCACGTAATTAAGTACGGGGTGTTACATCATTGAGTCCGGAGCATCGAATTTAGTATGCTTACATAGTTCGTTTGCATATATTGGGTTCTAAATAAATTTCGAGCACCCCGTCGAAGTCCAAATTGGACTTAAAATAAAAAAAATAGTTTTTTTTATCTAAAGTCGGTGCAAAAAATCTGCACTATTAATAGCAGCTTTTGGGTCTATTTTGTTCATTTTCCATCTTGCCTCTTCAGAGTTAAACCCTAAAATTTGGGAGCTTAAAAGTGAAGCTTGTGGGAGCTTGGATTGCTAGATTAACATTTATTTCTTGATTCTATTACAGATTTAATGTAAGAATTCACCATTTTCTTAGTAATTTCTTGATTAATTTCTCAAAACTCCAAAAATCTTAGAGCTTGATTTTAAACCCAAATCCCACTCCTTTTCACACGAATCATATTTTAATCTTATAGTTACTAGTTTTTCTTTTATCAGATTAACCTCCAAAACAACTCTGATTCTTGATCTTAACCCGGATTTCAAAGATTTTACCCGATAAAGCTTTAAAATGGTTTTTCTTCGATTTGAACCTCATTTTTTATTCGATTTGACTTGGTTTTCAGCTGTAGGTTCCTACAAATATGGGGAACACGTTTTTGAAGTAAAGTTATGATTTTGTCCATCTTTTTCAAAAACTCATTTTGGAGGTCCGTTTTGACCTCAAAACAAAAATAGTCAATATGGGTGTCGTTGGTTTTTTTTTGACGCGTAGATTTTATTTTTGATATTTTTAGTGGAGTTCGGGACCGTTCATGAGGAGTAAGGTCATGGGTTCGAAGTGTAGTGGATCAATTTCGACACTCGAGGTAGGTTATGACTTAACTCTTTCAGACCGAGTTGGGTAGTAAATGATGATACAAAATGCATGTTAAGGGTGAGAAGTAATCATGAAAAATGGCTATCTATGTGTTGTGCCTGTATGAGGGCCTATATGTGATGTAATTATTGAAATTGAGATATTATGTGATATGTGTGACCGTGTGAGGTCCTATGTGATATTGATAGCCTTGAATACATGTGAATAATTGTATTGTGTTGTTAAAATGCTCAATGTGGTACCACTGGTATATTGTGATTATATTCATACTTTATTAGCATATGAGACATGTGGAAATTCATGGATGAAATAAAAATAATAAGTGGGTATTGGCTCACATAGTTGTGGAAATGTATCATTATGGTTGGTTGTAGAAATATATCATGTGATTTGTTGTGAAAATACTCATTGTGATTGGTTGTGAGTATTACATCATCAAATCATACTCATTCATGAAACATTGGTACCACTGTGGCAACAACTGAGTAACACTGACAATACCTTTTTAAAATCCTCCCCGAGGAATATGTCGGGAAGGAGATATTGTAACACCTTATAAAACCCTTTTCGAGGGATGTTCCAGAAAGGAGATATGAGATATGTGGATTATATGCGGGTTGACGAACCTCTCATGGGTCCTACGTCAGGAAGCTTTAACTCCGTATGTGTATACGAAGATTGTGCAACAATCTCGGAGGTTGTGCGACAACCTCGTGCATCATCATCATCATCATCATATACATTGCACTTATTTTATTGTGTTATGTTGTGTTGTATTATCATATTGACTTGTAATCTGTGTATTTGTTGTATCTTTCTTTACTTGTATTTGATGATCTTGTTTATACATGTTCTACTTATATATGATATAATAATACCTGTGTCCTATCGTGGTGTGATGTTGCAATATATATGATATATTAGAACTGGTAGTGTAAGTGGAGTGGGCTACCATTGTGGGATATTTTCTGATTGCAGGTGGCTTGTCCTTAGTGTGTATTTTATATGCTTTATTTTCTACTTTGCACTGTCTCGGCCTATGATACCTACTGATTACAAGTAGACCATACTCACTCCGACTTCACCCTTTTGTTGAAGCTTCAGGTTTGAGTGCGCCTTAGATTGATTGATTTCGAGCGCCTTCAGATTACTCAAGGTAGTAGTTGGACATTCATACATCTGGAGTTCACATCTATCTTTCTGTATTAATTATGTCTTTATTAGTATTCGGAGACATATATTATTCCTTTGTGGTTATTTTTTTTGATGTATTTGACTCATGGATAGTATTAGTAGTTCTTACACCTTTGTCATTAGGTTTTGGGAATTATGGTTGCATGTGTTGATTTTATTCTTTTCACTTTTATTATATCTATATGGTTCGGCTTCGTTCTAGAAGCTTTACCTTGGGGACATTTCTGTCTTTTTTCTGTGTTTATCAGTTTGTGTGAGAGACTTACTTGTTCAGGTTTGTCACGATACGTGCCATCATGACCCTTGTTTTTGGATCGTGACAGTAATACTTTGACTTTTCTTTAATAAAAAATTAATACTCAAACTTGGTAAGAAAATCATGACAAAAACCCTAACAAATCTCTCCTTTTTGGCTTTATTTCTTGACATAACTTGACCCGCCTTCTTCAATTTTCATTCTTCACATAATCTTCATATTTGGTGTTTGACATACTTAAAAATGAAGTCCTTTTAGGTTAAAAAAATATGAGCTTTTTCAGATTAAAAATATTGCAGCCATTTGCAAAGTTAAAAGTGAGCTTTATTTTCAAATATGTAACATCGCGATTGTTGAAAATATGATTGTCAATTATCTCCACATGTAGTTTTTGAGAAAAGATCTTCACTATCGTCAAATGGGATGCAACTTTGATCTCAACATGTCCTCATTCTGAACTATCGGACCTTTGAACCACAAACTTTGACACCACTTATAGGGTTCGAAATTGAGAGGCTATCATGCAGAAGCTTAGAGTTGCAAATCAAAGCGGTGATAATTCAAATGACACAATATAAAATACTAAAAAAAATATACTATTGATACGATTTTATCAAATGAACTACATATTATAAACTACTATAATAAACTAATATTGAAAAAGTATAGAACATATTGGGAGAAACCTTTTCTTAAATCAGACTCTTTTGATCACTACATTATGGATGTTATTGTATTGTAGAATAAGAGAATGGATTATCCTCAATTTATAGAGTTAAAAAAACTTTCTTCCAAGAAAGAGGTTAGCCAAATATAGAAGAGAATTATATTTTTTCTTTTAGGAAAAGTAAAAATAATTATGATAACAATTTAATTTTTCTTTAATTAAAAAATTAATACTCAAATTTAATAAGAAAATTAGGACAAAACTGCTAACAAATATACCAATAACCTATAGACTGTGAACTGAACTTTTATGAAGTCAAAATTACTTGCTTTAGAAAGTTAAGGTGCTTGATTTATTTTGAGAGAGAAATAAGTATTTGAGAAAAGCAGAGTTGGCTTTTAAAAATTGAAAAAGTAAAGTTTTTCTGGAAACACTTTTGAAAGTGTTTTCCAAGTTAATTTATCAAATCCAAATTATTACATTCAAAATATATTCTGGCAAAATTATTTTTTAAATAAATAAACAAAAATTTGATCAATCAAACTATTATCATCCCAACTATTGATGTAGGTATTCACTGGGGCCTTCATTAATCGCTACAATAAGATATAGTATAAAAATGGAAAGATTCCCAGTCAAATTGGACTGATAAAATGACATGTTAGACATATTGTTCGTATTTACAAATTAAAATATGTTTACTTTACTTGGGTAGGTGAATGGTTTACTTTAATTTTTTTGTCTCAATCGTTTGGATATTGTATAATACTGAAAATTATAACTGAAAAAACGTAAAATATACTATCCTTAGTGTTGTCTTAACTATATACTAGCCAGCCAAAAATTGCATACCTTAATTTTTTTTTCTCTCCAAGAAATCAACTGATAACAATTTTGTGACGTTGCTGTTTAAGAATAGCTAGAGATTTTTGGTAGGTTGCATTAGAAAAAATAATGTATGCGTTATTTTTGAGTATTATTAATTTCTTATTTTATACACTCTTTCAACTTATGTAATTAGTTGTACATTATATTTGATATTATGCATTGTAATTAATACATGACAAATTATAATATCACAGATATCAACATTATTGATACATCTTATTTAGATTCATAATAGACAAATTTTAGACAATACTACTCATATGCTTCTCCTCCTACTCAAATTTCAGTGTTTCGATTATTTATTGTAGTAGTGATATCATGGATGAAATAGAGGAGACATGAAATAAAATAAAGTATGAGTGATGAAATGGATATATAAGCGCAATATAGATAGAGAATAAATTGAGATATCATGTATAAAATATCATTAGTAAAATGAAAGATGGAAGTGTGATATGAGCCAAATATATGAAATGAATGAATAAAGCATTCACAAGTTGAAAATGAATAAATTCAATTAAGATACCATGATTGAAAAAAATGACGTCATAAATAAAATGAAATGAAATGGATGAATAAAATGATTATAAATAAATAAAAGTAAATTATCATAAATGAAATGAATAAAGTAACGTAAGTGAAATAAAATGAAATGTGATAAATGAAATAAATAAATCAATAATCTCAAAATTAGTTATTTTTATAATGATTATGGACTATTCTTTAAAAAAATAAGCTTAATCAAATAGTCATCGCATTCAAGAGACCCACTTGACAATAAGAAAGTTTGTAGTCGCACAAAAAGGTACGGTTTTTTATGGGTAATTTAATTGGACGCTTTTAATTAATCTATTGTCAATTTTTTTAAAAGATTATCTGGTAATTACTATAGACAAACTTTAAAAAATTGTTCCTCTGTGGCTTCTTCCTGTGCAACAATTAAGTATAATGCTTGAAGTAGTGGATGTTGAATTTCGCACATACAAAGTGAGTTTAGATTAAATAAATATTGTAGAAAAAATTGAAAAAGTTAGTAAATTGCCATTGCTGCAAGCTTGAAGAATAGGGCTTGATTTTCAAATATGAAAAGTGAGTTTAAATTAAGCGAATTTTTCAAATCACCATCGCTAAAGGCTTGAAGACATAATTCTTAAAGTAAGTAGGACAATTGAGTTAAAAGTGACAAAAGAGTTTCTGAAGTGTAAGTGACTCAAGTTTTAATAATTGAGTGTAGGTGACAATTACTTTATTATTGATTAAGAAAGTTGAAAAAGTCTGAAAATAGCCCACAAATTTTTTAATTTATGCTTTGATCCAAATGTTAACCTAATATAGCAGGAAACAGAGAGAAAAAAATACGTGTTTCTCTCTCTTCAAATTAACTTTTGTTTTCTCTCTGTTCGCGATTTTCGTTGTTCATTGTTGTTGTTGCTTTATTCATCAGCTTCTGCTTCATTGTCATCATCATCTTCTTCTTCATTATCATCATCATCTTCTTCTTGTTGACCATTGTTGTTGTTGTTACCGCTACTGCTGCTACTTTACTAAATTTTTAGGTCAAATTTTGTTTGGTACATCACCTTGGCATTACTTCATAGATGACTTTAGTAAGTAAAATTATGATTTTTAGTTGAATTTGTCATCTAGGTACACTGCTATTGTGATGTTTTTCAACAATGGATAAAACCCGAGCACGAATCCAACATAAGAGCCATCTGTTTCAACAGACCACTCATCTGTTGCAACGAAAGACTTATATGTTGGATTTATGTTTATGGTTCTATAGTGTCGTAGCATGAATCAAACAGATTGGTCATCTGTTGCAACAGACGAGTTATCTGTTGCAACAGAGGAGTCATTTGTTGAACTAGATTAGTTACCTGTTAGAATAGAACCTGAACTCGATTCCAATAGATGAGTCGTCTGTTGCAACTGGTAACTCATTTATTGCAACAGGTTAGTTATCTGTTGCAACATGTCACTCATTTTTTGGAATCAACTTTAATTTTTTTTAGTACTGTAACATCTATCTCAACAGACGCTTCATTTGTTGCAACAGATGAACAATCTATTGCAACATATGATTCACCTGTTACAATAGATGACTTATCTATTGGAATCAGCTTCAAGATCGTAACATGAATCCCAACAGGTGAGTCATCTATTGCAACTAATCACTGACTTGTTGCAACATATTTTTCACCTGTTACAACAGATTACTCATCTGTTAGGGTTCATATTACGACACTATAAAATCACTATTAATTTTATTATGATGTCATTATTAACTTTTTTAACAAATGACTTTATTTAGGTACCACTAATGGAGGGAATAACAATAAGGGTGGATTGTCATGGTGAATTGATCGAGAAGAGTAATCGATATTTATGGCATTAGAAGGAGGGTGAAATACTAGAGACAATAGCTATGACAGTCCAAAGTGATATTTCGTATGATGATTTTGTGAATTTAATCATCAGCTATTGTGGACTGAATTATCATCCGGAAGAACTTGTCATCAGCTACATGCACAACTCCTTTGAAAATCAGAGGGTACTACCTTTCAAGATAACCGATCAGGTTCGGTTGCGTGCTTATCTTAGTTATTCAGCTAGGCCGGTATTAAGGGTGTACGTGGTTGAAAAACCGAGAGAGAATGAGAACCAGAATGTAGAAAAAGAACAACAACAAGACATCTTTGATGATAAGTTGGTTGATCTAGACATGAATATTAAAGATGATGATCAAACATCTACACCCGTTGTTGCGAGCAATACGGAGGACAGTTCTTCTCAGTCGACACAGTCTAGCAATAGTCAAGATGATGAGACTAGCATTAACAAGGGAATATCATCCAAGGATAAGACAAAACTATCTACTTCTTTGTTTATTTCTTGCTTGAAAAAGATTTCAGATTACAAAAGGTGATTAATTTGAGCAAAGTCTTTTCCTTCAAATCTGCTAATCAGAACTGCAAGTGGTGGTTGAGGGATTTGAAATGCTTAAGTTCTGACATATTCGTCATTAATGTTTATGAAAAGTATCACAAATGTGGTTCGGAGCACATAACGAGCCAAAATCCTTATGCTACGACAAAGGTCCTCGATCAATATTTCCAAAATAGATTCCCCAATGGCAAAGGCCCTTCTACAAGTGATATAGCCAATCAACTCCTAAAGGAATTAGGTATTACGGTAAGTTATTTAAAGATATATACGGTCATGGGGATTGACAAGGACTTGGTTAGGGAGACACACGAGCATGGGTATGCAGTCCTCGATTTCTATCGGTACATGCTTGAGTCCACAAATTCCGAAAGTAAGACAAAGTTGCATGTTGATGAAAATAGAAGGTTCAAGTACTTTTTTGTATCCTAAGGTGACTGGATTCTTATTTTTCAACATTTAAGAAAAGTCATAGCCATCGATGGGACTTTCTTGAGGAGCAGGTATGAAGGAGTTTTGCTAGTGGCGGAGGCACGGAATGCGGAGAGTCACATCTTTCCTGTTGCTTTTTGTGTAGCTAACAAGGAATTTGATGCCTCGTATGAATATTTTTTTGACCAAATGCAAAGCTGCGTCTAAGATACCAAAGATTTGTGTTTTATTTTGGATAGACATCCAAGTATCCCAAAGATGGGTTCAATTTTCTACACATCAACTCACTTTGGTTGTTGCATGAGGCATCTTGGAGATAATATTCGAAAGAAATTTCATAACGAAAGGGTCGTGATCCTTTTTATAGAGCAGCTAAAGCATATAATAGAGATGAGTTTTTTGACCATTTTTATCAAATAATGGATATGCATCCCAAGGCAACATAATATCTCGTACGTGTCAGTATCGAGAGATGGAGCCGGATATTCTGTCTGTCAAATAGGTACATTCTTATGAATTTAATTTCTTATTTGAGTTACAAGTTTAGTATGATATCGTACTAAGTGATTCTTTTGTATATGTACAATATTATGACGTCAAACATAATTGAATTAGTTAATTCATTATTTGGCGTTGAAAGAGAATTTCCCATAATGGTGCTTGATGAAATAAACAAGAAGTATGGCAAATTATAAAAGACTACCGGTTATCCCACATTCAAGACCAATTGGACTCAAATCCATGATCCAAAAATGATCATATAATTCCCCAAGAAAGTTCACACTAACCTTTACAAACATATAAGGCGTTTCTCTCTTATTGACATTTTAACAAACATGTGGTGTGCATGAAAAGTAAGAGCTTGAATAAATAAAATAAAAACACATGTGAACAAGCCTAATACACCAATTCATCACCAAATACACAACTTGTGAACATACTAATCAAATTAAATCACCCACCACTCAATTAAGCAAACAAACCCCAAGTGGGTGTTTCATCAAACATGTGGTGTGCACTAGTGTATGAAAACAAGAATTTTACAATTTAGTATTTGAGATAAGGCACACATTCAAAAATCTTCATCCCAACAGCCATATTCTACCAAATTAAGCTCAAATGAATTAAATTCAAATCAAAAGAAATCATGGAATGTGGTCATCATTTGTATTTTAAAGATCATACCTTGTAAGCTTATTAAAGAAAGGAAAGTAATGAAAAGAAAGTCCAATATACTTATCCGGGGTTTCATTCTTGAGGTACCCATTCTAATTTGTGCTATCACCTACAAACACCCCAAAACAAGCTAAAAAGTGAATTAAAAACATTAGAAAACATAAATAAAAATTCCTTGGGTTGACTCCCAAGAAGCGCCTTAGTTAAAGTCGTGGCACGACATCTTTTGCCTATCAAATTTATGTCTCCATTTGGAAGACATGAAACGGCGGCCCAACTTGAGACCAATACATCTTCAAGGTACTTTGGGCAAAGGTGGGGACACAATGAAATACTTTCTATCTCTCCACTTTGAAGATTTAAATCTTTTACACAATTTCACATCAAACTTTCTAATAGGCTTGTTGGGTATTGGTGAGAGCATCAAAAATTCACTTATTACACACCAAATTTTGCATTTATTGGCCTTCAAGTGAGGGTCTTTATTTTGCCCTTTTGGAATGACAAACACCAAAATATAGGAATTTTCCTCCCCATCTCCAAAATTCATCATTTGCTTGGGTGGTTCAACTTTCATCACATCCACCAAGCGTAATGTTAAAAAGTGGTTCGAGTGAGGTCTTCTCTCTAATTTTGAAGTTGCATCCGTTTTGGCACTCTCACCTTGAAATGGACTAGAGCCTTCACAAAGGATTTTCTTGGTTTTTTCTTCTGACTCTAGTACCATTTCCTCAATCTTGGCATCATCTCTCATATTTGGTTCGGTCGGTTGGGAAATCACCGAAGATTTATCAACTTTGAGCTTATTTAGAAGAGTGGGCATACCCATGGTATTTGAAAAGTTAGCTTCTATACCCACTTCTTTTATCCTTTCAATTTCCTCTTTACATGCCCCTATGTCTTGATGCATGAGTTGTATGTTATCCCCCGTTGTTTCTACCCGATCCAAGATAAGTTGAAGCATTGCTTCAATCCCATTATCCTTGGCATGCTGCTCTTCCTCTTTATCATCATAAGACCTATCAACACCATAATAAGAACTAGCAATTGGGTTAGCATAATAGGGGGGAGGGCTATTTGGACAATTACTCCTATATCCATCTAGACCACCACATAGAGAACAAACAAACTCCCTATAAGATCTAGATGGTGCACACATCTCTCTCTGGGAAACATATCTATAATCTTTCCAAAAATGGGGTCCATTACAATATGAACATGGATTGTCATGATAGAATCTCCAACCACCAAAATCACATTCATTCCAAGATGCCATAGTAACAAATAAACAAAAATAAAAATCTACCTAAGGCAAGAAACAAAAGAAAATAACAAATAAATATTTACAAGTTTGAACCAAAGCAAAGTAATCTAAAATTTCAAACTAACTCAATACGCCAAATTGCTCACCAGCAACGGAGTTATTTTTGATAACGCTCAACTTATATGTTAATTTAAGTGCAAGGCACTCGTTGTCAATATATTTACCCAACTAAGAGTCGGGATCGAATCCACGAGGAACAATGTGAGTGGCGATTGAGTAAATTCAAAATAAAAGTAGCTTGCTAGGTTCAAACCTATGGTACGAAATGGTTTGAGGGGTTTTCAATTTTGTCTAATGTGAAGACAATTCTTGGGCTTCTAAGCGACTAATTCGAGATCAAGAATAATTATAGTATAATCAATTGAAATGGATCTTGGGACTATGCTTTCCTAGGGGCAAGTTATGCATGGGAACATGATAATTTGATGCAAACTCTAATTGTTGATGATGTGGTAGGCTAGGTTTAAAGTCCTTAAAGCTAGTTCTTCAACAAAACCTCAAAGATGTCACTCATTGGCCCTTTCGAGTACCTAACGAGTGTAACAATTAAAGCCACCCAACACTTCAATTAGGTATCTCTATTTTTAGGATAACACCCATGGTATAGTCAACCTCCTAATCACCCTTATCTCTAAGATAGTGAAAAATTGGCAAGACATACCCATAAATTATCTACTATTACTTTGGTTCCCACATTCCGCCAAAAATGCTCTGTTTTGACTTAAATCAAGGGTGTTGAAGTCATTTCACACCCCTAAACTATCCTAATCACTTTAAAATAATTTGATGGAGTATTAAATATATTAACTCCTCTCCCTTAACCCTAAGCAATCAATAAACAAATAAAAAACTCTCCTCCATTCCCAAGAACAAAAATCCAAGTATCATCTCTCAAGAATCAAGAAGTTAAGTTCCAAAATTCAAAGTTTTCTCCAAGGATTCTTTCAATCAAGGTATGTGGGGTTTATTAAAAAGGATATTCTTTTATCCCTATGCCCAAAACTTATTTTAAAATTAAGATTATGGGATTTTCTATTAGGGTTCATACCCAATCTATCTTGTTTTGAGTTTATGGATTTATAAAATGATTTAAGTATTAAAGTGCATGCTTATTCTCATCTATTTATGTTTTGACTTAAAGATTCTCTATTATGGTTTGCATATCATGAGTTAGATTTGAATATTGATTAAAGAATTTCAATTGAGTTTTAAGCATGCTATTATGTTATAAGTTATATGAAAGAAAACATGAGATTCAAGGGCTTTAAGTGCATCAAGGTTACACATGCTCGTGTTTTGATTTATAAGATTCATATTGTGATCTTGATTTCATTATATTGACTGAAATTATTAAAGTATTTCAAGAAGATTATTGAGCATGAAATATTGTTAAGAAATTCTAAGAATTTAAGCTTATATTATAAGTCCTAAGTGTGAGTTTTGAGATTTCAAGAAGACTATGATCTTAAGTTTCTTTGATAATTTTATATCAAAACTTAAAGTAAGTATTGATCTTTTGATCCTAATCTAAGACATGGAATCCAAATTTGCTCATCTTGGTTTTTGATTTAAAGCAAAGAAAAGGACAAATTGTTTTCATTATACAAATCTTGTGCTATTTTAAGGTAGATTTCCTAAAAGTATGAGCATATAAGTAATATGGAAGTAGTATTTAGCATCGAGTTGGGTATAAGTCCAAGGTCAGATGCCCCAGAACTACGTGCCACCATAGGTTTAAGTCCCATTATGGGTTAAGTATAGTGATCATTTAAGCTAACATCATTTAAGTTAAGGTTCTGTTCCAATGGCAAGGGTAGGACAGCTCTCCCCAACGTGGGTAAGACGTTGGACTTCATGATAGATCACATGGTTTATGTCAGTTAGAAGAACCTCTCTTAGAAAGAATAAAAGTAAAGCTTTTAGAACTAAGTGTTATGGCTCACAAAGTTTATCCTTATGCTTTATCACTCATGTTTTATGATTTTGCAGTCTTTGTTTCATTCAAGCCTAAGGTGAGTCATTTACACTTAGCATGCATTATTTGAAAGCCTAAGTACATATTGGGTTATTGATTTTACTTATGCATTCACCCCCATATACTCAGTACATTACATAAGTACTGATACATATATATGTCTATATGCTACATTATTTCATAATATAGGTTCTGGTGCTCAGTTCTAGCATCGTGATTGACTACGGGCATCTCCACCTACATCCCGACTTTTGGTGAGTCCTCATAGTTTGAGGACTCATTTTATTAGACTTTGATATTGATGAAGTGTTTTAGTTATTCAATTTTTTTTAAGTTTGGGTCAGATGGGGCTTGTCCCAATGTCTCTCTAGTTTGAAGTAGAGGCTTGTTCGACTGTTTTCTGTTTTAGATACCAGAAGTGTTTGTTTTCAAGATTTCCAAGTTTAAGATTTTTAGTTAAGATATTAATACAGTTAGCTTTAGATTTTAAATGATAGTTTACTCTTCTCTTAAGTTCCATGTTAAATATGCTTAAATGGGTTAGCTTGGGACTATTCATAGTCTTGAGCACCGTGCGATGCCCAGGGTGTACTTCTGGGTGTTACATAGATGGTTCGTGGGTGGAGAGAAAGTATATAATTCAGGCTAGCTTGGAAGAAATGGAAGAAATAGAAAAGGCAGTTGCTACCTTAAGTGTTACCGAGAGGCCCAAGTTTGTTGCATTCATTGCACCTAATCAAGCCTTTGCCTTGGTGCTTGCAAGAGAAGAATTTGTGGTGGAAGCCACTGCCGCAAAAGGAATGACTAGATCAGGAAAATGCTACACTCTGGAGGAGTTTGGCAATGATGCATACAAGAAGAGTGCTAAAACAATCAATTACTAAGGGAGAAGCTAAAGAATTTTGGAGAAGAATGCAGTCGAAAGAGTACTCTATTGTGAAACATTTAGAGAAGACCTCTGCTCAGATTTCTATTTAGAAATTACTGATGAGTTCTCAATATCATAGACAAGCCTTGCTGAAAGTCCTTGAAGAAGCCTACATGCCCATAGGTACAAGTACCAAAAATTTGGTAGCCATGATTAGTAGAGTTATGCGGGGCCATCACATTTGCTTTGGTAGAGATAAGTTACCCTTTGAAGGAGTGATGCGTAATAAAGCATTACATATCACTGTCAAATGGCAAGATAAGATCATTAACAGGGTATTAATTGATGATGGATCAGGCCTGAATATCTTCCCATTATCTGTTCTGACTCAGTTGAACTATGATATAGGAAAAGTTCGTCAGAACACAGTAAATGTAAAAGCTTTTGACGGGGGCCAGAGAAACACCATCGGGAAAGTCAAGTTGCATCTTCAAATGGGGTCTACAGAGTTCTTAGTTGAGCTCCAAGTGATGGACATTGCCATAAGTTACAATCTGCTTTTAGGAAGGCCTTGGATTAATGCGATGAGGGCCGTTTTTTCAACATTACACCAATCGGTAAAATTCATGTGGGGAAATGATGAAGTGATCATCCATAGTGAAGGAAACTATTTGATTCACCCTAATGATTATGTTCCTGTGATTGAAGAAGTCCCAAAAGATAGTAACTTTGATGCGGTGGAGATCGTGAATGCAACTGAGAAACATCCAACTCCTTACAAGTTAATGCCTTCGATCTACAAAATACTGGCCACAGTTATGCTGAGAAGCGGTTTTAAGCCCAGACACAACTTAGGAAAGAATTTGGATGGAATCATTAAGCCAGTTGTGATCCAAGATAAGTTGTTTAAATATGTGTTAGGCTATGTGACAAGTAAAGAAGGTGAAAGAGAGGCAAATAAGGAAGGCCCAGAATTGGCGAAGAGGTTACCTCCACTCTACCAGTCATTTCCTGTATTTGGAAAGCCTACAAGTGATGGTCTCGAGGATAGAATATATAACTTATTTGAAGAGTATGATGCTATTATAGAAGATTTCCCTAAGAAGACCGAGATCAAGAAAGATGATTTAGCGGAGAAGCTGTCGGATTGGACTTCCACTTCAATCATGACTCCCCAGTTGATGTGATAGATGAAAGGATGAAATTTAACTTTTTCAAAATGGGTGGTAGTCTGAACGAGGCTCGAGACCCACCTTTTCAGTTTTATTTACCTCATTTTTACTTTTTATGTTTTCCAAAAGGCTCAGACCCGCACAGGTGCAGATCATAGCAAATATTTGTAATGTTCTAAGTTTCAATGAAAGCCTCCCGTATTGCAAAAATATTTCCACTTATTTTTTTTTGCATTATCCAATCGCTATAATCTAACTTATGTTGTTTATTATTTCATTAATAATAATTTAAAACCTGCCAATATCATGTCATGTCAAGAGTTAAATGAACAAATTGAAGAAAATAATAATGAATGAGAGGACTATGATGAAGAAACAATGGCCCTAGACCGATTAACAGAGGAACTAAAAGATTTTGAGGATTGAGAAAAGACCAACCTAGAGGAGACCGAGGTTGTTAATCTAGGTGATGACAGCGAAGTCAAAGAAACCAAAATCATTGTTCATTTTACAAAAACACAAAAAAGAGAACTCATCGAGTTTTTTAAAAAATACATTGATATATTTGCTTAGTCCTATGATGACATGCCAGGATTGAGTGCAGATATCGTATCGCACAAGTTGCCAATTGATCTGGGGTTCAATCCCGTGAAGCAAAAGTTGCGGAAATTGAAGCCAGATTTGAGTCTAAAAATCAAGGAAGAAGTCATTAAGCAAATCCAAGACAATGCGGTTGAAGTCATCAAATATCCAACATGGCTAGCCAATATTGTTCCAATTCCAAAGATGGATATAAAGGTCAGGATTTTTGTCGATTATAGAGACTTGAACAACCAGTCCTAAAGATAACTTTACATTATCCAACATCCGCATTCTTATTGACAATTGGGTAAGGCATGATACAGTCATTCATGGATTGCTTTGTGGGGTATCATCAAACACTGATGGACGAAAAAAGATGCAGAGTAAATGGCTTTGATCACACCTGAGGGTGTTTATCACTAAAGGGTGATGCCCTTCGGTCTCAAGAATGTTGGTGTTACTATATAAGAGCCATGAAAACCATATTTAATGATATGATCCATAAATAGATTGAAGTGTATATGGATGATGTGATCATCAAATATTGCAAGAGTTTGGAACACTTGTCTCATTTGGGAATGTTCTTTGATCAGTTGTGGAAGTACAATTTGAAGCTGAATCCTGCCAAGTGTTGCTTTTGGGGTAACGACCGAGAAACTATTGGGTTTCATAGTTAGTAGAAGGGGCATTGATCTCAACCCCTCAAAAATTATGGCGATCTAAGAACTGCCGCTTCTGAATACGAAGAAGGAAGTGATGGGTTTCTTAGGAAGACTAGATTACATCACCAAGTCCATAGCCCAGTCAATAGTTATTTGCGAACCAATCCTCAAGATGTTAACGAAAGATGCAACAAATAAATGGACTCAGGAATGCCAGAAAGCTTTTTATCGAGTCAAGGAGTATCTATCCAATCCACCAGTACTAGTCCCTCTAAGAGAAGGAAACCCTCTATTATTGTATTTATCAACCCCAGACAATGCATTTGGATGTGTCTTAGGCAATAAGATAAAACTGAAAAGAAGGAAAGAGCAATTTATTACTTGAGTAAGAAATTCACTCCACATGAGGGTCATTACACGCTATTAGAAAGAATGTGTTTTGCATTGACCTGGGTGGCCCAGAAGTTGAGGCATTACCTGACGTCATATACAATGTATCTCATCTCCAGAATGGATCCTTTGAAGTACATATTCCAAAAGTCCATGCCCACGGGAAAATTGGCCAAATTGCAAATGGTATTGAGTAAGTTCGACATTGTATACGTGACTCAAAAGACGATCAAAGGGAAAACCCTAGCGGATCATCTAATAGAGAATCCAGTTAATAAAGAATATGAGCCACTCTAAACTTATTTCCCTGATGAAGAGGTATTATTCTATAACACCCCATATTCAAGTACATGTATTGGCGTATTCAAGTACGTGTATTGGTCTTATTTATATGAAATTAATTTTTTTACTTTAATTATACCGGAATTTGCCTGTCGATGGTTCCATGCGAAGGTTATTGAATAAGCTTTCCAACGATATAAAGATTTTCAAAAATGGATAGGTTTCGGATATAATCGAGCACGTTCGAAACTATAAAATGGTGGCCGGGATATTTGGGAATAGTAAATGTGCAGGAAAATGTCCTGCACACAAACTACTGAGGCTAGCCAAATTTTTGGGTCAACTTCAAATGATCATAACTTCGTTAATATAATGAACTGGGAGAGATGCAACCTATGAAAAGAAAGATATTTTAGTCTTCTTTCCAATGCAATTGGTTTCATCCAAATCCAACGTCTGAGTAAGGAGTTATACTCATTTTACGTAAACCTATCAAAACAGATTTTTAGTGTCAACTTCAAACGACCATAACTCCTTGTACAGGACGAACTGGGTGGCCTACTTTATATGAAATGAAATCCCTTTGAGTTATCTTTCCAACGATACCAATTTCACCCAAATACGATATCGTATCAAAGAGTTATGGTCGATCTACTTTAGCTTATCAAAACAGTCCACCAAAGGACAAATTTGACATTATTTAAATTTTAAAGGCATTTTGGTCATTCCCTATTATATTATGGACGGAAATATGTGTCTATATACATGTATATGAGTTCAAAAACTCATTTTCATCATCAATCATTGAGAAAGAACAAACCCTAGCCAAATTTGACCTTTAAATTACTTTTGATTCAACCGTAGAAATTCCAAAGTAATCCGATAACTGTGTTTGTCATCTCGAGAGCTTCGAACGGCACCTATTATTTGTGCAAACAGGATTTCATAATCAAGAGGTGAATTCTAAGGTATGAATATTGTTTTCCTTTGTTCTGTTCCATATGTATATGTGTGATAGAGGATTATATGTATTGGTTGTTATTAAAAGGTGATGAAAATAGGGTTATGGACTATTTTGCATGGTTTGGTTGTATTGAATTGTGGAAGGTGGATATGGTAATTGAGTTATGGAAGGTGTATATGGTGATATACTATTGAATTGATGATTATTTATGTCTATGGCTCAATTTGGTTTAATGAATTGGTTGGAAGGATAAATGAATCCAAACTTGATATTGGAGGATGTTGTATGAATATGCATGGCATGTGAATGTAATTGGAGTATAAGAGGGTTAAAGTGACACCCTTTATGGTGTAATTAAGGCTTACTACTTAACCACTAGTTTGGTGAATTCAAATAATTGAATTGTGACGTTTGGTCGCTAATACTAGATTGCTATATATGTTCATTGTAGATAAGTAATCCGAAAAGACGAGAAGTCCATTTGGGACTAGTATTGAAGGTTGACAGTCAGGTATGTAAAGCATACTCTATACCATATCCTTGGCATAAAAGTGAACAATTGTTCTATTAAGAAAGTTTCCAAAGTTATTCAGTAACATGTGATCCATAATGGTTTTGTATGATGTCCTACGTTACCAATGAACTTATTTCCACCCTACAAGATGTCAAGACATTCCAATACTTACTTGTTTTCCAAATCTTACATTTTTATTGCACTAATGTATGTCAGAAGGTATCCGGTTACTCAAACAAGATCCATGTGCTATTAATGACTCCAAAACGTTTCATTGATATACCAATAAGTTCCTACTTCATTGTTATGGCATTGATGACTCCAAAACACTTCATTGATGTGCCAATGAGTTCTTACTTCATTGTTATTGCATTGATGGTCTATTTATATGTCTCTTATTGATGTATCATTGTTTCAAAGTATCAAAAATGCGGTGGCAACCGAAATAACAATCTCAAAGATTAATTGAACTAAGTGATGAAAGTTCTCTCTTATCGGGTGGTATCCTAGGGGCATAAGCCTATCATGGGTCGATCCCTATTTATGTGTTTATGGGTGGTATCCCAGGGGCATAAGCCTATCATGGGTCGATCCCAGTTGATATTTACTGGAGGCAGCCTAATGGTCACAGTACAGTACAGTAATGATTACAAAGATGATAAGAACGAAGGTAAAGTGATTGAATAAATACAATGTACAGGTTGTCACAAGTTCTAGTAAGTGTGGTCCACTCCTATTACAATTTATTCACTTGTTTCTGATTTCTATTGAGCTCCTATATCATATATGATTATCTACAGCTTTACATACTCAGTACATATTTTGTACTGACGTCCCCCACGGGGGACCTGCATTTCATGCTGCAGGCACCGGTACCTCAGCTCATACACCACACAAGTAGGAGCTAGGATATCCAGCTGCTTTTGGTGAGCTCCAGTTTGCTTCGGGGCTTTCCGTGTCATATCCAGTCACTTTTGGTATTGTATAGAAGTTAGTTATATGTCGGGGTGTGTCCCGACCTTAGTTAAACTCTGTGTATTGTTTAGAGGCTTTGTAGACCTAATGTACAGTTAAGGTGGTGTTTTGTTAGTAGACGTGATGTCTCCAACGACCAAGTATTGTATATACATATATATGTGTGCTCAAGCTTATACAGGTGATTATTTCCTTTTATATGCGACATGATGCTGTCCGAATTTTGGGTTGTCATAGAGGTATGCATGGGAAGTATAAGGTTATGAGCTGGTTCTCCCGGGCCTCCTCGGTTATGGGTGTCAGTCCGCCCCAATAGGATTTGAGGCGTGATAAAAGTGGTATCAGAGAAGTTCATCCTAGTGAGTCTACAAAGTCGTGTCTACGTAGAGTCTTGTTTATCGGTGTGTCGTGCACCGCATCTATAAACAGGAGGCTATGGACATTTAGGAATTGTTTATTTTCTTCATGTCTTAGATCGTGTGATAGAGCCTATATTGTATATGAAGTCATAGTTGACCACTGAATCCATTTGTTTCTCTTATTATAGAAATGATGCCAGTTATCAGAAGCAAGAATACAGGTAAACAAGTAGATGTGGCTGTCGGAGAGGGGACTAGTAAGTCACCCACTATACCAGCTAATCAAAGTGAGGCTCCAGCTGAGCATGTATCAGAAACTTCTTCCACTCTGGAAGAAATAAGGGGGAAGAGAACTATATCCCCAGAGCCACCTATTAATTCTGTTGATCAAGATCTTAGAAATGCAGTGCAACTTTTGACTCGTATAGTTACTACGCAAACCATTCCTACTACGGGTCCTAGTGGTACAGATAGGGCGGCTAGCCTTCGAACACAGTATTTTCTTAAGATGGATCCTCCCACTTTTACTGGATCAGATCTTAACGAGGACCCACAGGACTTTATTGATCAAATTCAAAGGGCCTTAGATGTTATGCATGTAACGGGTAGAGAGACAGTTGAGTTAGTGGCGTATAGATTTAAAGGGAAGGCTATATATTGGTACGAGGACTGGAAACGATCTAGGGGTATTGATGCACCCCCAGCTACTTGGAAAGAGTTCAAAGAGGCATTTCTTAATCATTATCTTCCATTCAAGATTCGTCAGGCCCGTGCAGATCAGTTTTAAAATCTTTGTCAGGGGAATATGAGCGTGAGGGAGTATAGTCTCCGATTTAATTCCTTATCGAGATATGCTCCTAATGTTGTAGCTACTATGGATGACAGAGTTCATCAATATGTGGATAGGCTGGATCCATATCTGGTTAGAGATTGTACTATTGCCGCTTTGAACAAAGATATGGACATAGAGAGGATCCAAGCTTTTGCACAGAAAATGAAAGATCAGAGGCAGAGGAGAAGAACACAGGAATTAGAAAGAGGATATTCCAAGAGGGCCAGATCTATAGGGCAGTTCATGGCATCCCAAGGAGGGTTCAGACCACAGTTTTCTGCTAGACCACCTAGGCCATTATCTTCTTATTCTACAGCTAGTGCCTCACCACAGTTCCAAGGGTCCAGAGGAAATCAATTTGGGCACAGAAGTGAGAGTTAGAGTTCGCGGACAGTGAGGTACCAAGGGCAAGATAATATGAGCCAATCGAGACCTCCTCGAGAGCCATGCAATAAATGTGGAAGGTATCATTTGGGCACATGTCGGCTGGGGACCAATGTTTGATTTTGGTGCGGTATGTCGGGGCATATGATGAGATAATACCCATGAAGGGGCATAGGGGGTATGGCACGACCTACGGGGTTATTTGTTGCATCATCATCATTAATGCCTTATTCGGGAAGGGGTGCACAACCAATGGGTCGTGTTAGAGGTGATAGAGGAGCCACGAGTTCTAGCGAGGCTCAAAATCATATGTATGCTCTAGCGGATCGACAGAATTTAGAGGCTTCCCCAGATGTGGTTACGGGTACGTTGTCTATCTTTTCATTCTATTTATATGCCTTAATTGATCCCAGTTCTACATTATCTTATGTTACTCCATTGGTTGCTGGAAAGTTCGAAAGAATACTTGAACTGTTAGTTAAGCCATTTGAAGTGTCCACACCGGTTGGGGAATCTATTATAGCTAGAAGGGTTTATCGAAAATGCATAGTAACTGTTTGTGGTCGTGATACGATGGATGATCTTGTGGAGTTAGAAATGGTAGATTTTGATGTTATAATGGGTATGGACTTGTTGGCGTCTTGTTATGCCATAATTGATTGCTGCACGAAAAAGGTATATTTCCATTTTCCAAATGAATCAGTCCTTGAATGGAAAGGTGAAATTAGCGCGCCAAGAGGTAGATTTATTTCTTATTTTGAGGCGAGAAGAATGATTTCCAAGGGATACATATATCATTTAGTTAGAGTAAGGGATACAGAAGCGGAGCCACCAACTCTTCACGCTGTTCCGGTGGTAAATGAATTTTCTGATGTATTTCCTGAAGATCTTCCAGGTTTGCCTCCTGAACAAGAAGTAGAGTTTGGTATTGATGTAATACCAGGCACCCAACCAATCTCCATTCCTCCGTATAGAATGGACCCAGCAGAATTACGAGAATTGAAAGAGTAATTAAAAGATTTGCTAGAGAAGGGATTCATAAGGCCTAGTATGTCCCCCTGGGGAGCACCAGTGTTATTTGTGTGCAAAAAGAATGGCTCGCTGAGGATGTGTATTGATTATCGACAATTGAATAAGGTGACTATTAAGAATAAATATCCTCTCCCAAGAATTGATGATTTATTTGATCAGTTACAGGGCGCTAAACGCTTTTCTAAGATTGATTTGAGGTCAGGTTACCACCAAGTGAGGGTCAAAGAGAAGGATATACCCAAGACAACTTTCCGAACACGGTATGGTCATTATGAGTTTCTAGTTATGTCATTTGGGCTAACAAATGCACCCGCAGCTTTTATGGATTTGATGAATAGGGTGTTTAAGCCATTCCTGGATGTATTTGTGATAGTTTTTATAGATGATATTCTAGTTTATTCTAGATCAGAAGAGGACCATGCCAATCACTTACGACAGGCATTGCAGACTCTTCGTGATTGTAAGCTTTATGCAAAGTTCTATAAATGTGAGTTTTGGTTAAAGTCGGTGGCATTTTTGGGTCATATTGTATCTAGTGAAGGGATAAAGGTTGATGTTCAAAAGATAGAAGCTGTGAAGAAATGGCCAAGGCCCACAACGCCTACGGATATACGTAGTTTTCTCGGGTTGGCCGGTTATTATAGAAGGTTTGTTAAAGGTTTTTCTTCCATTTCAGCACCCTTAACCAAGCTAACTCATAAATCATCCAAATTCCAATGGAATGATGCCTGTGAGAAGAGTTTTCAAGATTTAAAGAACAAGTTGATTTCTACACCCGTGTTGGTACTTCCAGAAGACACCGAAGGGTATACAGTGTATTGTGATGCTTCTAGAATTGGTTTAGGATGTGTATTGATGCAGCATGGTAAGGTAATAGCATATGCTTCTAGACAATTGCGGCCACATGAGAAAAATTATCCTACACACGATCTTGAGCTGGCAGCAGTTTTTTTGCTTTAAAGATATGGCGCCACTACTTATATGGGGTTCATGTTGATATATACACTGACCATAAGAGATTGCAATATATTTTTAATTAGAAGGATCTAAATTTAAGGCAACGGAGATGGCTTGAACTATTAAAGGACTACGATGTTGATATCTTGTACCATCCAGGGAAAGCAAATGTGGTAGCTGATACGTTAAGTCGTAAGGCTATGATGGCGCCTATAGAAAGGCAAGGAATGATTAAAGATCTTCACCAGTTATCTAGTTTGGGAGTTCGCCTTCTTGAAACTCCAAATAAAGAGCTTATCGTACATAATGCTGCGGAATCTTCATTAGTAGCTGAAGTGAAAGAGAAGAAATATGCAGATCCTATTTTATTACAGCTTAAGGAGAACGTTCAGAGTGGTGCGACCAAGGCATTTGAGCTTACGCGAGAAGGAGTACTTCAGTGCCAAAACCGATTGTGGGTGCCGGATGTAGACGGGCTAAGAAAGAAGATTATGACAGAGGCACATTTTTCAAGGTATTCCATTCATCCAGGATCAACCAAAATGTATCAAGATTTGAAAGATATGTATTGGTGGAATGACATGAAGAAGAGCATTGCAGAATTTGTAGCTGAATGTCCAAATTGTCAAAGAGTTAAAGTTGAGCACCAAAAACCCGGAGGTTATATGCAATGCATTGATCTTCCAAGCTGGAAGTGGGACATGATCAACATGGATTTTGTTATTGGTTTGCCTCGTACATCCCGGAAGTTTGATTCTATATGGGTGATTGTTGATAGGCTTACCAAATCTGCACATTTCCTACCAGTTAGGACCACTTACACAGTTGAAGAGTATGCGAAGCTGTACATTAAAGAGATAATCCGATTACATGGAGTGCCAATCTCTATTATATCAGATCGGGGAACCCAATTTATCGCAAACTTTTGGAAGTCTTTTCAGAGGTGTTTGGGAACACGAATGAAGTTGAGTACAACTTTTCACCCTCAAACAGATGGACAAGCATAACGTACCATCCAAAAACTTGAAGATATGCTACGAGCTTGTGTAATAGATTTTAAGGGCAACTGGGATGATCATTTACCTCTTATTGAGTTTGCCTACAATAATAGCTATCATTCAAGTATTAAAATGGCACCATATGAAGCTTTATATGGAAGGAAGTGTAGATCACCAATAGGATGGTTTGAAGTGGGTGAAACTCTTTTGTTCGGACCGGATCTTGTTTATCAAGCTATAGAGAAGGTTAAAGTAATTCAGCAATGACTGAAAACAGCCCAAAGTCGACACAAGTCATATGCGGATAGTATAAGGAGAGGACTAGAGTTTTCTATAGGTGATTGGGTATTTTTGAAGGTATCACCAATAAAAGGGGTAATGAGATTTGGCAAGAAAGGGAAGTTGAGTCCACGTTATATAGGCTCGTATAAGATCACTCGAAGGTTTGGACAAGTTGCATATGAATTAGAGCTACCCCAAGAGCTCTCATCAGTACATCCGGTATTTCATGTGTCAATGCTTCGAAAGTGCATCGGAGATCCATCACATATCACTTCTACTGAGGATGTGCAAGTTGCGGAAGATCTTACCTATGAGGAAGTGCCTATTGCTATTCTAGATCGCCAAGTTAAGAAGATGAGAAATAAAGAGATAGCATCGGTGAAAGTACGTTGGAGAAATCGTCAAAGGGAAGAGATTACATGGGAAGCTAAGGAAGCAATGAAATCTAAGTACCCTCATTTGTTCAAAGATGAAGAGGAAGTACAAGAAACGGAGTTAGAACATTAACAAGTAAGTTTTTTTTTATATATGCATAGTATTTATGTGATGATGTGAATGTTAATGATGGACTTGAACTTGTTTCGGTTGAATAACTACGCTAACATTCGAGGACGAATGTCCTAAAGGGGGGAAGGATGTAACACCCCACATTCAAGTACATGTATTGGCGTATTCAAGTACGTGTATTGGTCTTATTTATATGGAATTAATTTTTTTATTTTATTTATACCGGAATTTGCCCGTCGATGGTTCTATGCGAAGGTTATTGAATAAGCTTTCCAACGATATAAATATTTCCAAAAACGGATAGGTTTCGGATATAATCGAGCACGTTCGAAACTATAAAACGGTGGCTGGGATATTTGGGAATAGTAAATGTGCAGGAAAATTTCCTGCACACAAACTACTGAGGCTAGCCAAATTTTTGGGTCAACTTCGAATGATCATAACTCTGTTAATATAATGAACTGGGAGAGCTGCGACCTATGAAAAGAAATATATTTTAGTCTTATTTCCAATGCAATTGGTTTCATCCAAATCCAACATCTAAGTAAGGAGTTATACTCATTTTACGTAAACCTATCAAAACAGATTTTTAGGGTCAACTTCAAACGACCATAACTCCTTGTACAGGACGAACTGGGTAGCCTACTTTATATGAAATGAAATCCCTTTGAGTTATCTTTCCAACGATACCAATTTCACCCAAATACGATATCGGATCAAAGAGTTATGGTCGATCTAATTTAGCTTACCAAAACAGTCCACCAAAGGACAAATTTGACATTATATAAATTTTAAAGGCATTTTGGTCATTCCCTATTATATTATGGATGGGAATATGTGTATATATACATGTATATGAGTTCAAAAACTCATTTTCATCATCAATCATTGAGAAAGAACAAACCCTAGCCAAATTTGACCTTTAAATTACTTTTGATTCAACCGTAGAAATTCCAAAGTAATCCGATAACTGCGTTTGTCATCTCGAGAGCTTCGAACGACACCTATTATTTGTGCAAACAGGATTGCATAATCAAGAGGTGAATTCTAAGGTATGAATATTGTTTGCCTTTGTTCTGTTCCATATGTATATGTGTGATAGAGGATTATATGTATTGGTTGTTATTGAAAGGTGATGAAAATAGGGTTATGGACTATTTTGCATGGTTTGGTTGTATTAAATTGTGGAAGGTGGATATGGTAATTGAGTTATGGAAGGTGGATATGGTGATATACTATTGAATTGATGATTATTTATGTCTATGGCTCAATTTGGTTTAATGGATTGGTTGGAAGGATAAATGAATCCAAACTTGATATTGGAGGATGTTGTATGAATATGCATGACATGTGAATGTAATTGGAGTATAAGAGGGTTAAAGTGACACCCTTTATGGTGTAATTTAGGCTTACTACTTAACCACTAGTTTGGTGAATTCAAATAATTGAATTGTGACGTTTGGTCGCTAATACTAGATTGCTATATATGTTCATTGTAGATAAGTAATCCGAAAAGACGAGAAGTCCATTTGGGACTTGTATTGAAGGTTGACAGTCAGGTATGTAAAGCATTCTCTATACCATATCTTTGGCATGAAAGTGAACAATTGTTCTATTAAGAAAGTTTCCAAAGTTATTCAGTAACATGTGATCCATAATGGTTTTGTATGATGTCCTACGTTACCAATGAACTTATTTCCACCCTACAAGATGTCAAGACATTCCAATACTTACTTGTTTTCCAAATCTTACATGTTTATTGCACTAATGTATGTCAGAAGGTATCCGGTTACTCAAACAAGATCCATGTGCTATTAATGACTCCAAAACGTTTCATTGATATACCAATAAGTTCCTACTTCATTGTTATGGCATTGATGACTCCAAAACACTTCATTGATGTGCCAATGAGTTCTTACTTCATTGTTATTGCATTGATGGTCTATTTATATGTCTCTTATTGATGTATCATTATTTCAAAGTATCAAAAATGTGGTGGCAACCGAAATAACAATCTCAAAGATTAATTGAACTAAGTGATGGAAGTTCTCTCTTATCGGGTGGTATCCTAGGGGCATAAGCCTATCATGGGTCGATCCCTATTTATGTGTTTATGGGTGGTATCCCAGGGGCATAAGCCTATCATGGGTCGATCCCAGTTGATATGTACTGGAGGCAGCCTAATGGTCATAATACAGTACAGTAATGATTACAAAGATGATAAGAACGAAGGTAAAATGATTGAATAAATACAATGTACAGGTTGTCACAAGTTCTAGTAAGTGTGGTCCACTCCTATTATGATTTATTCACTTGTTTCTGATTTCTATTGAGCTCCTATATCATATGTGATTATCTACAGCTTTACATACTCAGTACATATTTCGTACTAACGTCCCCCACGGGGGACCTGTATTTCATGCTGCAGGCACCGGTACCTCAACTCATACACCGTACAAGTAGGAGCCAGGATATCCAGCTGCTTTTGGTGAGCTCCAGTTTGCTTCGGGGCTTTCCGTGCCATATCCAGTCACTTTTGGTATTGTATAGAAGTTAGTTATATGGTGGGGTGTGTCCCGACCTTA
Organism: Capsicum pubescens; assembly: GCA_030864215.1. Taxonomy (NCBI): domain Eukaryota; kingdom Viridiplantae; phylum Streptophyta; class Magnoliopsida; order Solanales; family Solanaceae; genus Capsicum; species Capsicum pubescens. The sequence continues at coordinate 251,034,786 of CM061549.1, forward strand.
GTTAAACATTGTGTATTATTTAGAGGCTTTGTAGACCTAATGCACAGTCAAGGTGGTGTTTTATTAGTAGACGTGATGGCTCCAACGGCCAAGTATTGTATATACATATATATGTGTGCTCGAGCTTATACAGGTGATTATTTCCTTTTATATGCAACATGATGCTGTTCGAATTTTGGGTTGTCATAGAGGTATGCATGGGAAGTATAAGGTTATGAGCTGGTTCTCCCGGGCCTCCTCGGTTACGGGTGCCAGTCCGCCCCAATAGGATTTGAGGCGTGACATATTCGAAGGAGAAGACATGACTGAAATATACTCGAGATGGAGATTGTTCTTTAATGGGGCAGTTAATTTTAAGGGTTAAGGAATTGGGGTGATCTTAGTATCAAAAACTGGTTAACATTACCCGGTTACCTCCAAACTGTGCTTTCTATGCACCAACAATATGGCTGAATATGAGGTTTACATTCTCGTCCTCACATTGGCCACTGATATGAATGTTCGTGAGCTGCTAGTCATTGGAGATTCTAATCTATTGGTTCACCAAGTTCGAGGTGAATGGGTCATAGAGAACCCTAAAGCCACGCCATACATAGAATTAGTGTAGAAGTTATGTCGAAGATTCAAGGAAGTAGAATTCAAGCATATTCCAAGAATACAAAATGAGTTTGTCGATGCTTTGGCCACTATTTCTTCCATGATCCAACATTAGGGTCAAAGTTACATTAATCTATTGGAAATAAGCTTAAAGGAGCAACCTGCACATTGTACAAAAATTGAGGCAGAGTCGGATGGAAAGTCATGGTACTTCGATATCAAGAGATGCTTAGAAGTTGGGGCACACCCCGAAGATGCAATTGCCAATCAAAAGAAAACAAACCGACGGATGACCAATAATTACTTTTTGAATAGAAAAGTCCTTTATAGGAGGACCCCTGATTTGGGATTTCAACGATATGTAGATTCCATTGAAGCTGTAAAATTACTTCAGGAAATTCACACTGAAACATATGGACCTCATATGAATGGGTTCACTCTAGCCAAAAATATCCCAAGAGTCGGACATTTTTGGATGACCATGGAAAATAATTATGGCAAGTTTGTGCAAAAATGTCATAAGTGCCAAATACACGGGGATCTGATTCGGGTGCCCCCACATGAACTCAACGTTATGAGTTTTCCCTGGTCGTTTGTAGCATGGGGAATGGATGTCATCGACCCGATTGAGCCACCAGCTTCTGACGGACACAAATTTATCTTTGTTGCTATTAATTACTTTACAAAGTAGGTGGAAGCTGCCTTATACAAAGCTGTAACCAAAAAGGTAGTAGCAGATTTTGTCAAGAACAACTTGATTTGCCGATTCGGGATACCCGAGTCAATCATTACAGACAATGGAGCAAACTTGAATAGTTATTTGATAAAAGAGATATGTGAACAGTTAAAGATCACTCATCAAAATTCAACCGCATGTCACCCCCAAATGAATGGAGCAATAGAAACTGCCAACAAGAATATCAAGAAGATCTTAAGAAAAATGGTCGATAGTCACTGATTGTGGCACGACATTTTTCCCCATACCTTGCTGAGATATCACACGATAGTCAGAACTTTGACTGGGGTAACTCCTTATGTGTTAGTCTATGGCACAGAAGCGACAATACCTGCTGAAGTTGAAATACCATATTTATGGATCATCCCAGAAACAGGTTTGAGTAATGAGGAATGGGTCCGCGCCTGCCAAGAACAACTTATAATGATTGATGAAAAGAGGATGAGCACCGTATGCCACGACCAATTATATCAACGGTGAATGATTCGTGATTTCAACAAAAGAGTAGGAGCTCACACGTTTGAAGTTGGACAGTTGGTGCTCAAACGCATTTTCCCTCACCAAGAGGAGTATAAGGGGAAGTTCGCTCCAAATTGGCAAGGCCCATATGTAGTATGGAAAGTGTTATCGGGAGGAGCCTTTATTTTGTCTGAGATGGATGGCCAAAGGGGGCCCAAGCCAATCAATTCCCATGTAGTAAAGAGATACTATGTCTGATATGGTGTTTCTTTGTGTTTATTTCCTTGTAAATATTTTTCCTATTTATAATCATTTTTATGCTTTGTAGTAGCTTTAAAATTCCCTTTTCCTTATATGAATGAACTATGTCTAACCTAAATTTCCAAGAAAGTAATACGTAGGCAGCCTATGTCGGCTTTGGTCAACCCCTTAGGAGAATTTATCCTTTCCTTTTATGTATGAACTACGTTTGACCTGAATTCCCAAGAAAAGGGTAAGTAGGCGGCCTATGTCAGCTTCGGTCAACCTCTTAGAAAACTTTATGTATATTCTCTTGAACTACGTGATGACCTGAATTACAAAGGATGGGATATGTAGGAGGCCTTTGTCGGCTTTGATCACCCTTTTAACTAATATCTATTCTCTTTTATATTGTGGGAACTACGTTTGACCTAATTCCTATCCAATGGGATACGTAGGCACCACAACGGCTCGGTCGTATTACCCTAGAAAATAGAAAATAGGGTAGAATGTTTGAGAAGGAATCTCAAAATGTCAAAAGAAGAAGATCATCCTCTCGCAAGCCAAATTAAATTTTGAGAGAGATATCAGTAACTAGTGCAAAAATTTTGAGGAAGACCTCAAAATTTCCACCATACTGTATTAAAGAGTTCAAGGATGACAACAAAGATTTTGGTGTCGAAAGATATGAGACAATTTCATGGACCCTTCAGCTACAAAGGCTCATCTCTAAAACCCCTCTACCACAATACTAAAAGACCTCCAGGGCTCACTAACAAAATGAAATAGGTTTCAATGCCTCGAGCCAAAAGCGTTCATTAAAGCTAGTATATGACATGACTTGATTGACAGAGATCCCTCCCAATCTTATAAAAGGATTTTTTGAAAATTTAGTTGTTTAATAAAATACTTTAACTTAATTTATGCTATGATTTTGCCTTACATCCACCAAGTTTGGGAGTCGCATCAGGAGCCTGAGAATGACAAACACCTGAAAAAGATAAGAACCTGACGATGACAATGACAGGAGTTGAAGACCGAGGAGGTCAACACAGATTAGTTTTACCAAAAACTAACAACTTTTCTGTGGATGCAGGTTATCCTGAAGCCAATGAAAAACCAACAAAAACACCAATTTATCAACACATTCCTTTGGTTTAGAGGAATACAACAAAGCCAAATATGCAAAGGCCGATAAGAAAGGGCCGGGATGGTCCGGAAGTTGAAAATAGTTGAGTTTCTCAAGACTAAAAAGTTTTCTACGATTACAGGTATCATCAAACATGGAAAGCAAAATGATAACTTACTCACCTCCCCAGAAAATCAAGGACGCGATTTTCAAACTAGTACATGCAGAAGGTCCAACATGTTAGTGAAATGGTCAAGGTGATGTTTTCTACAATCGTTGCATAGTTATTTGCTCTTCCTCATCTTCCTACTGGATCATATCATGCCAAAAGGTCCATGCCAAGAGGGCCATTCCAAGAGGGCCATGACGAGAGGTCCATGCCATAAGGATAATGCCAAGAGGTCCATGCCGAGAGGGTCATGCCATGAGGGACATACCGAGAGAGTCATGCCGAGAGGGCCATGCCATAAGGTCCAGGCCAAGAGGACCATGCTGAGAGGGTCATGCCAAGAGGACCATGCCATCAGGCTCGTATCCAAAAGGCCATATTCGCCCTCCTCGACTATTTTCAAAGAGACAACAATCCGAGGGCATCTCTAAATTGCATTTGATGCCCATGATTGATTCAAAGCCTTCTATATCTGTTAATCACACAAAGGCAAAATATTCTAGTGTTGAAGGATATTTTGAAGCATTTCTATAGATATCCGTTATTCACACAAAGACAAAAAAGTCTGGCATTGAAGGATATTCTGAAGTATCTATATCTAATCAAATCATGCAAAGGCAAAACAACCTGGCGTTGAGAGATATTCAGCAATTTCAAGTGCATCAATTACCAAAGATCAAATGGAACTCACCACCATATCTCAAGAAGAAAATGGTTCGAAAGATGTCTATAAGTCGTTATCCGAAGACGTATGACATACTAGATTTTCCAAAAGTTGACAATCCGAGGGTCATCTATAGGTCACATTATTTGAGATAGGATAGTGTGCAAGATTATCCATGAGTTGATAGTCCATGGGTCATCCGTAAGCCACAGTGACATCCTAACCAGATATTTTTCAAGTCTACCCAAAGATCGACTATTTGAAAGTTATCCATAAGTCGCAACTAAATCCTTACCGAAAATTATGCAAGATATAAAAATTTATAGGTCCAAGGATTCTCTATAATCCGCGTCATATCCAAGGTCGGAAGATGTTCAGGAATACTTGAGATCTAGTGATTTGAGGGATCTCAGTAAGTCATCTTTTATCCAAGGTCAAATAATGTACAGGATTACCCAAAAATTAGCGACTCAAAAGATATCTGTAATTCGCCTCATATCCAACATCAAATAATATGCAAGATCACCTAAAGACTAGAAATTTGAGGGATATCTATAAGTCGTATCGATACAAAAGATGTGCAAGATTCCTCGAGGTCAAATATGAGAAGCATTATTGGTAACTAAAAGGGTTACCACATCAACATAAGATTACGCGGTAGCAGGGACCATTCTACACAAAGTATCGTCGGAGGGTCACCCCACTTTGAATACATTTTCAACTATCAAAACAACTATTTTATCCAAACAGGTACATGAGAGGATGACATCTATTTCAGGTAGCAACTCACGCAGAGATATGGTAAAATACTATAAACCCCTTAGTAAATTATATTTATTACTAACAGATTTGTTTGAGATATTGTTGAGAGCATTTGAAAGGATAAAAATATCAAACCAAAATCACAGGTGCGAACGACTCCAAAAAGGACACAACACAACGTGGAACTTTTCTTGGCAGTGAATTGGGACATAGTCTAAAGAAGAATATCAAACTCTTTGAACGCAAGCTAAAAGACGACTTTCACCACCATCAAACCACATCCCTATCAGAAGATATATGGGTGTTTTGGGATTTTGATTTCTATTTCACTTTCAGAGCATTTATAAACTCATGTCAAAAGTAACTTTCTTTTTCCTTCAAATCCAAGTGATGTACACCTAAAGCTTTGGGAATTATGCTCATATAGCTCATATTTACATGTGTGAGGGCCCCACATTTTGTACTTGAGATAATTACAAGCCCCTAGTTCCTAAGCTCAATTTTTCATCGCCCATCCTGAGCTAAAGGTCGTCTTATAATAAAAGACTACCTTTTTCACCGTTTGAGTCGAACTACAGGCAATCTGATTTTATGAGTCTTAGGGATATGTAGGCTGAGCTCCATGAGGAAAACTCGACTCATTCCAACCTCCCCCTAATCCGCTTATTCCCCAATTTTTTAATTTTACTAAAATTTAAAAATCGAGATAGCTTGTGAATTCATTAAAAATCGTGCTTTAAAATCAAGCTTAATGAACTATAAGTAGCCTGAGTTCTCATATAACCTTAGATCTATAGGAAAATCGATATCGGAGTCTGGCCATAACTCCATGAAACTCGTGCGAAAACCAACCTCTTTCAGAAATGAATTTGTGGTCGGACAAAAATTAGAAATGTCAAACTCCCTTTGTCCAGGGTTACTTGCATCCACCCTACCCAAAGGGAGGGGGAAGCTGTTGACACCTAATTTTTTCCCTCCACGACTAAGATTAATACCGAGTTTTTCATTTTTAAATAAAATTATAACATTTATTTTACTTGGATAAAAAAAAATTAAAATATTTATCAAGGTAATTTTGTCATTTTAAGTAGAGATTATATATTTTCGTATTCAATTATACGAAATCATATAATATTATTACTCAAATATTTATTTTACGAAATATCAAATTTTAATCAAGGCTTATCTTGAAAATTAATTCAAACAGTTAAAATCTTGATTTAATTATAATTCATCTAAAAAATAATTTATTTGAATAAATATTTTTTTGATTTTATTATACCAAGAAGCTCAAAATTAAATCGGTTTATAATTCATGCCAAATTTTGATTTAATTTAGTCGATTCATTGAATTTGGCCATAATCAAAAGTAATTAGGCTATAAGTGTAATGCAATTAGCCGATGAATTTTCAATCCGGTCATAATTTAAATGAAATTGACTAAATGACCATTCAATTTGTGTTATTTTTTTTAAAATGACCTAAAGCCCGCTTCTCACTCAAAATTGGGTCGGTTGTGTAGCCCAAAAGACTTCAGTCGACCTAAACCCCCTTTTCTATCAAACAACAGCAACCCAATACGTCAAATCAACCCAACCCACAAAGGCTATTTCCCCTTTACTCCTATTCTTTCACTTACTCGATCAAACACATCTTAAACAAACATAAAATAATGATTTTTTACATCACGGTCAACAATGATTACAACAGCTATATCAACAGAGTACAACACCAACAAACAATGTACAAAAAAGCAACAACAGTAGCTCAACACAGCAACTCAACGGTAAATCCCTAGTCGCCTACCCATTTACCATTTTACCCTCTTAGTACAACCATCTATGACCAAAAATTAGAAACTTTCATTGTCTTCAATCCATCATTTACTTTTTAAGGTAAAGAATTAACTCCCAACATCTCTCTTCTTTGTCTCACTATGGATTTCAAGCATGCGAGAAAAAAGATTTCAAATTTGAATTTGAAATCCATGAAAAACCTAAATTGTTTCCCTCCTAAATCCCCCCTATAAATAGATAATGAGGGATAGAGGTGAAAAAGAGTGGATTCTTTGAGGGGGAGGGGGGGATTGGGGATTCTGGAGGATCGTTCCTCTAATTCCACATAACCAAAGGATTCAAGAAGAAACTCAGTCAAAAAATTAATTTAGATGAAAAATAGAAATTCCGATTAGTCGAGATTGAAAGTTCGATGGTATTCTGTTCATTTAAAACTCGATTGTCCTAGTTCCTACTCTAAAAAAGGTGAGAACTTTATCTCTCTTACATTTTTTTTCTTCTTTACTCTTGGATGTGGTAAATGTGAATCTCACAAGAATTGCGAGGTGGGGGCTGGTTTTGAAAGTTTTGATCTTTTTTTCGATGAAAACTTAGAATTAAGAGTTTTTGAGATCTGTTAAGTCGAAGTCATGTTGTGTGTTTGATGGATGGTATGCGTCGGGTTTGTCGATGAAAGTGCTTATTATGGAATGAAGATTCATTTGGTGTTCGTCTGAACATAGATACTTATATTTTAGTGTGCTTATTGATAACACTCAACTTACTCATTAATTTAAGTGCAAGGCGGTCGTTGTCAATATATTTACCCAACTAAGAGTTTGGGTCGAATCCACGAGGAACAATGTGAGTGGCGATTGAGTAAATTTGAAATAAAAGTAGCTTGCTAGGTTCAAACCTATGGTACGAAATGGTTTGGGGGGTTTTCAATTTTGTCTAATGTGAAGACAATTCTTGGACTTCTAAGGGACTAATTTTAGATCAAGAATAATTAGAGTATAATCAATTAAAATGAATCTTGGGACTATGTTTTCCTAGGGGCAAGTTATGCATGGGAACATGATAATTCAATGCAAACTCTAATTGTTGATGATGTGGTAGGCTAGGTTAAGAGTCCTTGAAGCTATTTCTTCAACAAAACCTCAAAATTGTCACTCATTGACCCTTTCGAGTACCAAACGAGTGTAACAATCTAAGCCACCCAATAGCTCAATTGGGTATCCCTAGGATAACACCCATGGTATTTTCAATCTCCTAATCACTTTTATGTCTAAGATAGTGAAAAGTTGGCAAGACATACCCATAAATTATCTACTATTTCTTTGGTTCCCACATCCCTCTTTCAAGGATGGTTTGAGCTTCAAAGGCTTGGGATTCTTATCCATCAAACCCATTTGGGCATTTGGTACTTTCACCCACAAATCCCAACCAATCAAATCAAGCAATAATATAACCCATCATTAACAAACTAAAATATACACAAATATAGCACAACCCACACACAATTACATCCTATTCTAGCATAATCTCAAGAGGTAGATCCAGCAAATCATAATGATAATAAACACATATAAATCAATATTTCCATCAAAGTTATCTATAATAAAATAGAGAGGGGGCAAACCACACTTTAGAATCCAATGAATCTTCAATGGGTGATGCCAAATCTACACTTTGGAGTTTCTCTAATTAATTCTTGTCTCAAATTAGTATAAATTTTAGCTCCAAGCCCCAAGAAATTGCAAAAACCCTAAACTAAGGATAGAGTAATATGTAAGATAAAAGATGGATGAATAATGAGCTAAAAATCCCTATTTAAGCCCCAATTCTACATTTGTCAAAAATTACAAAAATGCCCTTGGAACTTTTTCGCTCTACTGCGATCGCGCTACCGCGATCGCAGTAGTCATATCGCGATCGCCCTTCAGTTAACTTATCGACTGACCATGATCGCAACCCTCAGTACGCGTTCGCGGTAACTGAGGGTCGACTCCTAGGCCTGCAATTTCAGTTTTTGTTCTTTTTGCTCATATTTCTTCTCTTTCACCTTCTCCTTAGCTCATTTTTATCAAGTTTCCTTGCTTATCTTCTCATTTCAACTTTTACCTACACAAATGAGCATTAAGAAAGTAACAATAAATCATTGACTAAGCATGGTAATTTAGGTTTAAAAATGCTAGTAAGTTGTCAAATTGATGACTTATCAACACCCTCAAACTTAAACTATTACTTGTCCTCGAGCAACCAAGAAAAATTCAACAAGATGGGGTATTTTTAACTCAATCTCACCCAAAGAAAAGCTATACTAAGGAAATGAGCTAACAAACTCTACAAAGACTTTCCAAATATGTCATGGCAACAAGTAAACCAAAATTTTCTAGTAAGCACATATTATGAAGTAAAGATGCAAGTTTGTATCAAATGAATCTTCCAAAACAAAGCATCTTAAGAGGAAACACAAAATCTTCAAAAAATTTCTCAATCTTCGCACTGCAACTTACTTTACCCATTTATCCAAACCGAGAGTAAGACTTCACCCTCTACTCCAAAGCATCTATGCCACTCATAAGCAAGAGTTAGCTCCACATACACAGAAGATATTTAAATTTCTAAAGGAGCTCAAATAATGAAAGAATTCACACTCATTCTCGCACTAAAATTCAAGTACAATGAGTATATCCATAGGCTTGCCCTTTGTGTTTTTCTCCACTAATGTAGACTTACCTAGTTTGGAATGTGTGAACTACCCTTACATTATTCTCCCCACTACACAACCCCCCCCCCCACATAGACTTTTGCCAATATTTTATTTATTCAAATCATACAATGCATCAAAGGAGGTTAAGTGTCAAAAAAGATATTTAAAAAGGGCTTAGGTGTTTTAGCAAATTTATCATTACAAAAAGAAAGAGAAATGGGTCAAAAGGCTCAAAGGGGTTAACTATAAAACTATGTTAAGGTGGAAATTTGGCTATGTGATGGGTCAAAAGTGACCTCGGGTCATCTTCCAAACCAAGCTTGTCTAGTATATCGCCTTGAACACACTCGGGGCAAGTTCTAGACTACACATATGTACAAGAATTATTCAAAAATCTCATCACACATGGCATCATACTCTTAGAGCAAAAGGCTAATCTCCCAATCAATTTGAGCAAATTTTGAGCTTAATGAGTTACTCCGAGTCAAGAACTCATCCTTGTAAAGAGAGAGCCAAAATTGAATTTAATTGTCTCACTCAAAAGAAAGCTCAAAAACATCCTTGATCCTTTTTTTCAAAAGAAAAACTATATATTTTTTTTTGTTCTTCTCAAAATCATTTTATTTCTTGCCCATGATATTTTGAAAGTATTTTGAACTTTTGCTTCTTTCTAAATAATTAAAGAAAAACTTGGGTGAATACAAGGCAACATTATCATTACACTTTATGGGATTCTTTCCTCACAACTTCGCATATCGCCCATTTAGATCATGAAACACTCATGGCACCAATAGAAACACATACGACCCTATACCCGTAAGAATGGCGTCACCCAAGAATCCATGTCTCTCTTACCATGGGCGCAATATTCCTCAACAATTTCAATAAAAGACTACCGGTTATCCCACATTCAAGACCAATTGGACTCAAATCCATGATCCAAAAATGATCATATAATTCCCCAAGAAAGTTCACACTAACCTTTACAAACATATAAGGCGTTTCTCTCTTATTGACATTTTAACAAACATGTGGTGTGCATGAAAAGTAAGAGCTTGAATAAATAAAATAAAAACACATGTGAACAAGCCTAATACACCAATTCATCACCAAATACACAACTTGTGAACATACTAATCAAATTAAATCACCCACCACTCAATTAAGCAAACAAACCCCAAGTGGGTGTTTCATCAAACATGTGGTGTGCACTAGTGTATGAAAACAAGAATTTTACAATTTAGTATTTGAGATAAGGCACACATTCAAAAATCTTCATCCCAACAGCCATATTCTACCAAATTAAGCTCAAATGAATTAAATTCAAATCAAAAGAAATCATGGAATGTGGTCATCATTCGTATTTTAAAGATCATACCTTGTAAGCTTATTAAAGAAAGGAAAGTAATGAAAAGAAAGTCCAATATACTTATCCGGGATTTCATTCTTGAGGTACCCATTCTAATTTGTGCTATCACCTACAAACACCCCAAAACAAGCTAAAAAGTGAATTAAAAACATTAGAAAACATAAATAAAAATTCCTTGGGTTGCCTCCCAAGAAGCGCCTTAGTTAAAGTCGTGGCACGACATCTTTTGCCTATCAAATTTATGTCTCCATTTGGAAGACATGAAACGGCGGCCCAACTTGAGACCAATACATCTTCAAGGTACTTTGGGCAAAGGTGGGGACACAATGAAATACTTTCTATCTCTCCACTTTGAAGATTTAAATCTTTTACACAATTTCACATCAAACTTTCTAATAGGCTTGTTGGGTATTGGTGAGAGCATAAAAAATTCACTTGTTACACACCAAATTTTGCATTTATTGGCCTTCAAGTGAGGGTCTTTATTTTTCCCTTTTGGAATGACAAACACCAAAATATAGGAATTTTCCTCCCCATCTCCAAAATTCATCATTTGCTTGGGTGGTTCAACTTTCATCACATCCACCAAGCGTAATGTTAAAAAGTGGTTCGAGTGAGGTCTTCTCTCTAATTTTGAAGTTGCATCCGTTTTGGCACTCTCACCTTGAAATGGACTAGAGCCTTCACAAAGGATTTTCTTGGTTTTTTCTTCTGACTCTAGTACCATTTCCTCAATCTTGGCATCATCTCTCATATTTGGTTCAGTCGGTTGGGAAATCACCGAAGATTTATCAACTTTGAGCTTATTTAGAAGAGTGGGCATACCCATGGTATTTGAAAAGTTAGCCTCTATACCCACTTCTTTTATCCTTTCAATTTCCTCTTTACATGCCCCTATGTCTTGATGCATGAGTTGTATGTTATCCCCCGTTGTTTCTACCCGATCCAAGATAAGTTGAAGCATTGCTTCAATCCCATTATCCTTGGCATGCTGCTCTTCCTCTTTATCATCATAAGACCTATCAACACCATAATAAGAACTAGCAATTGGGTTAGCATAATAGGGGGAAGGGCTATTTGGACAATTACTCCTATATCCATCTAGACCACCACATAGAGAACAAACAAACTCCCTATAAGATCTAGATGGTGCACACATCTCTCTCTGGGAAGCATATCTATAATCTTTCCAAAAATGGGGTCCATTACAATATGAACATGGATTGTCATGATAGAATCTCCAACCACCGAAATCACATTCATTCCAAGATGCCATAGTAACAAATAAACAAAAATAAAAATCTACCTAAGGCAAGAAACAAAAGAAAATAACAAATAAATATTTACAAGTTTGAACCAAAGCAAAGTAATCTAAAATTTCAAACTAACTCAATACGCCAAATTGTTCACCAGCAACGGAGTTATTTTTGATAACGCTCAACTTATATGTTAATTTAAGTGCAAGGCACTCGTTGTCAATATATTTACCCAACTAAGAGTCGGGATCGAATCCACGAGGAACAATGTGAGTGGCGATTGAGTAAATTCAAAATAAAAGTAGCTTGCTAGGTTCAAACCTATGGTACGAAATGGTTTGAGGGGTTTTCAATTTTGTCTAATGTGAAGACAATTCTTGGGCTTCTAAGCGACTAATTCGAGATCAAGAATAATTATAGTATAATCAATTGAAATGGATCTTGGGACTATGCTTTCCTAGGGGCAAGTTATGCATGGGAACATGATAATTTGATGCAAACTCTAATTGTTGATGATGTGGTAGGCTAGGTTTAAAGTCCTTGAAGCTAGTTCTTCAACAAAACCTCAAAGATGTCACTCATTGGCCCTTTCGAGTACCTAACGAGTGTAACAATTAAAGCCACCCAACACTTCAATTAGGTATCTCTATTTTTAGGATAACACCCATGGTATAGTCAACCTCCTAATCACCCTTATCTCTAAGATAGTGAAAAATTGGCAAGACATACCCATAAATTATCTACTATTACTTTGGTTCCCACATTCCGCTTTCAAGGATGAGTTGGGTTCCTAAAGTTCATCCAAAACCCCGCTTTCAAGGATGGTTTGAGCTTTCAAGAGCTTGGGATTTTCATCCATCAAACCCATTTGGGCATTTGGGACTTTCACCCACAAATTCCAACCAATCTAATCAAGCAATAATAAAACCCATCGTCAACAAACTAAAATACACACAAATATATCACAACCCACACACAATTGCATCCTATTCTAGCATAATCCCAAGAGATAGACCTAGAAAATCATAATGATAATAAACACATATAAATTAATATTTCCATCAAAGTTATCCATAAGTAAATAAAGAGAGGGCAAACCACACTTTAGAATCCAATGAATCTTCAATGGGTGATGCCAAATCTACACTTTGGAGTTCCTCTAATTAATTCTTGTCTCAAATTAGTGTAAATTTTAGCTCCAAGCCCCAAGAAATTGCAAAACTCTAAACTAAGGATAGAATAATATGTAAGATAAAAGATGGATGAATAATGAGCTAAGAATTCCTATTCAACAACAGCTTTTATTTCACCTCTGAAATTGACCTTTCGCAGCCTTGCACGGGTGTGATTACATGACTAATTTTGCTTGTTCATTTTCTATCTAATCCATTTGTTTTGCTTAGAAGTCGATTGAATTTCAAAATTCTTTGGTTCATAATGCCAAAAGAGGTAGCTTGAAAAGATTTCAAGATGTAGAAATCTTCTCTTTGTGGCTTTATTTATGTATTGAAACTTGATTTGGTTGAAATAGGTTTACATTCTAATTACGAACAAGAAGAATCTTGTAGATCATTTTTTTCATTTTTTGGTGCATATGTGTTAGTTTAAAATTGATCACTGGAAAAGTAAGTCTCCATGATTGAGGATATGGTTTATTGCTTTCTCTATGATCACATATGAATAGTAATATTTGAGTTCAAGTAGCAGTAATAAATCTCCCTAAATACCTATCTTCTTATCTCATAGTCTCTAGTAATCTATATTGAAGGGTTGTGGTCATTGAATATGATTCAATAAGAATGAAGATTTTATTTGTACTTTATTACCTATTTGGCATGAATTGATGTATCTTTGTCCCATTTCAATGCAATCTTAGAATTGAAACATTCCGTGTTTCACTATTCTAGTCGCATAAAGTTAGCCCATTCCCTGCATATACTTAATATAAAAAATGGAATATTGGTTTAATTTGGTAGTTGTTTTAGGATTTAGTTTCTTTCCTTTTGAATAACATTGATTAGTGAAAAATTGATCTTTGTGCTTTTCTAATTATTGAATGCTAGAACTCTTTGGATGGATCTAATCATCTACTTATTGCTTTTACATGTTACACCCCTACGAGTCCTAAAGGACTTCCTCTTGCATATCCGTCGAGTCAAACTCCATGCCAAAATCTCAAAAAATGGACTAAAAGGCAAGAAACAAGGTTGTATACACGTGTTTTGGAGGACTAAAGTTATGTATACATGACTTAAATACGGTCATATATACACTGGATATATAGAAAAAAACTCAAGGGGGAAGGGTTGCAGTATACAACTGATATACATGAAAAATGAACTGAAAATCCATGGAATTTGAGCCCAAAAACTGAATAGTCCTTTAACCAAAAGGCTCAATCTTAACTCTTCTCTCTTTAGATTTCATTTTAACTTATTTATTTGTATTTATTTGTACATTTTAATTAATTAATCTAGATAAATCCCACTTAGCTGTTGTTGTTTTTTTAATCTTCATTTTCTTCTCATTACTTATTTAAATTTTCTACCCACTTTAACCTTTTAAATAAATAAATAAAGACTAAAAAATATATTTTATGTTTATCTTCTTAAAAACAAGCTTTTAGAATTAAGATGACTCTCTTTTGTGTTCATGCATTAATTTGTCTCATTTAGGCTAAATAGACTTTCCTAAAACATAAAAAGAAATAAATTTTATTTAATTGGTTTCTTCTAAAATACAAATTTTTCCATGATCGAATGTTCCTTATTTATTTCGGTTTAGTATTTCTTCTTAAAATCTCTTATTATCAAAAATCAAGATTTCAATTAACATGGACCATCAAAATAGAGATTTCTTTAAAAGATGACCTTTTCCTTTAAAAGAAATTGATTTGCCTTAAAATTATATTACTAAAAATGAAATTTTTCTTTCAAAGTCAATTTCTTTTAGTTTAAAATAGACTATTTGGACTTGAACGAAATAAATTTATTTTTCAAAATTGCTCGATCAAGCTCAATATTTTTATAAAAAATTGACATTTTTGTGAAGTTAGCCACCCCTTTAAGTTAGTCAAAAATGATCTTTTAGTGAACCATTTTTTAACGCTCCTAAGCGCCTTAAAAACCTTCTTAGGGCGTTAACTAAATCCTTACTCAGTTTCTCTCATCTCAAAGGTTTATTTCTATTTTTGAATCGTTGAAATTTCCTTAAGTTTTCTTGATTTTTTCTATAAAAATCAAATGACATTTGAATTTTTTTTTTTCAAAAAGCCATTTTGACGTCTTGGCGCATGTTAAGGGAAAAACCTCTCGGCGCACGTTAAGTAACGATTTGCTAATGTGCACCAAGAAGCGATGGCAAGACGACGGGCAGCTACTCGACCACCAGTGCAAGCACCGCAGGAACCCCAAGGAAAAATGATTACCCCGAACTCCGGTATTTCACACACACTTGCTCCGATGAAGCAAAGTAGCCGGCATAATGGAGAAGATGTGACCAAAGCAAACTCGATACTGGAAGGGGAAGTGTTACAGGAGGAGAATGAGGTGGAATGCTCAAATGCAGCTCGGAAACTTCAGTTCTCAGCTGTGTTGCAAGCAACACCACCTATGGAGGAGGATTTAAAGCAGACCAAATCGACTCCAGCTGGTAATCTCCAAGTGCTGGAAGGTATGAAGCTTACTTACATCCCTCCGATGGTTAAGGATGGACGAAAAATAGTGAAAATAAACCACATGGAGGTTGAGGAGGAGTGTGGTAAATGGAAAAGTGCACTAATAGGCTGTGTAGTTGGAGGAACACCAAGCTTCAAGGATATGCTGAAGTTTGTCTACAACATATGGAATTTTGTCACTACACTGCGAGTATACTCCCATGATGAAGGCTATTTTGTGTTCTTATTTGAAAATCAGGCTGACAAGAATGCAATCCTACAAAATGGGTCGTATACGTATAATAATCGTCCTATGGTGTTATGGAATTGGGCGAAGGATTTTCGATTCAAAGATGAGATGCTATGCTTCATGCCGTTTAGGTTGTTCTCTCTGGGATTCCTACATACTATTGGGAAGAGGACAACCTCAGCAGAATAGCAAGTTATATTGGGAAACCTATATGTGCTGATAGATTAACTGCGGAGGTTGAAAGAATTTCATACACCCAGATGCTTATCAAAGTAGATATCACTCAAGAGCTGCCTGAGGAGATGTATATTGAAAAGCATGATGGTACGATTCATACACAGGCTATAGAATTTGAGTGGGCACCAGAATTCTGCCAGGATTGTATGCATATGGGTCACACAACAGGAAAGTGCCAAGAAGTAACCAATGAGGAAGAACCACCGATGGTTGTGACTCGACCCAAAGCTCGAAGGAGGAAAATTAACCCAACATGGCTCCCAAAAGCCATGAATAAAGACCAGGGTCAGAAACACCCAAGTAAACAGACACAGGAAAATCAAGGTAAAGAGGGACAACAGCCGAATGGGAAAGAAATTATGGTGGATCGTGCTGGGTCCTTTCCTACTTTACAACAAGATTATCAGAAGAGTCCTAAGAGCACAGGTAGTGTAATGCAACACTTGACATCTCAAAGGAAGGAGAAAGGCCAACTATTTGTACCTACTGACAGGGCTAAATCACCTGACCTAATAGGAGGTACATAATATTTAGCTCATGAAACGTAAGGGGGCTTAATAAGCCCTTTAAACAGAAGGAACTAAGATCCTTCTTACAAATAAATAAGGGAGATATCATTAGTTGTTTGGAGACAAAAATACAAGCTACAAATGCAAAAAAAGTTCAGAATTCATTTGGCCAGGAATAAAAGGTATATGCTGACTATCCTACAATAGAAAATGGAAAAATATTGGTATGTTGGAAACAGGGGAGTGTGGATGTTACAATCTTGGAAACATCAGCACAACTGGTACATTGCGCAGTTTAAGATAAGAACTCCACTTTCACATGCTGGATGGCATTTTTGTATGGTTTCAACACACCTGCAGCAAGAAGAACTCTATGGGATCACCTGGGACACATAGGAGCAAATTGCCAAAATCCCAGGGTGGTGCTGGGTGACTTCAATGCTATTTTATCTCATGATGATAGGATTAATGGTGAACCGATTACTCCACAAGAACTGGTAGACTTTTAGTAATGTATAGATGATGTTGGGATGGGACCTTTGCCTAGTAAGGGCCATAGATACACTTGGTGTAATAAGAGAGATCACTAGGCAAGAATTTATAGTCGTATTGACTGGGCATTAGGCAACCACTTATGGTTCATACATTATAACCATGTAGAGGCAGAGTATAAAGACTTTGGGTGCTCGGATCACACATCTATAATCCTCAGTACTGACCTCTTAGTGATGCAGGTGAGAAGACCTTTCAAGTTATTGAATGTACTGATACAGCAGGAAGATTTTAAAGCCCTGACCAGAGCAATATGGAAACAAAAAGTACCAGGCTACAAGATGTATAGTGTATGGAGAAAATTATATAACATAGATGTAGCAGCCAAAGGATTGCAGAAGGAAATGAGTGTTGTGGACAAAAGCGTAGATGAGTACAAAACCAGACGGAACCAAGTCCAGAAAGGGTTAAAGAGTGACTTATTCAACCAGGAACTCATTGGTGAAGAGAGACAAATACTACACAACATAAAGTACTGGGAGACAATCAACGAGAGGATCCTAAAGCAGAAATCAAGGGCATTCTGGATCAAGCAAAGGGATAGGAACTCAAAATACTTCTTTGCCTACCTGAAGACAAGACAAGCTAGGAACAGAATATCCCCAATCACCACTGACCAGGGAGTGAACCTGACAGAACCACAACTCATCCAACAGGAATTTGTGAATTTTTTTAAATCATTGCTTGGACAGGCAACAGATACATTACAAGGGTTGGACATCACAACAGCCAGATATGGGCCTACTTAACTATTGTACAACAACAACTCCTTATACCTGTAACAGCAATAGATGTGATGGAAGTTATAAAGGACCTACCAGTTGAGAAGAGCCCTGGAATTGATGGATTAAATACTGAATTCTTCAAAACACACTGGGAAATAATAGGTACTGAGGTTACATAAGGTATACTACAATTCTTTAAGAACGGTAAATTGTTAAAAGGGAGTTAATATAACCATTGTGACACCGGTGCCAAAAGTTCAGAATGCTACTTAAGTCAAAGAATACAGAACAATTGCCTGCTGCACAATATTATACAAGATGATCTCAAAACTTATTACAAATAAGTTGAAGGTTGTCGTGGATTATATTGTGAGCCCTTCACAATCAACTTTCATTAGTGGTAGGAATATCCTTGATAATGTGATGATTGTACATGAACTAGTCAAAGGATACTCACAGAAAGGGTATCACCTAGGTGCATGATTAAGGTGGATATAAGGAAGGCATATGACTCAGTGGAGTGGCCTTTCTTAAAGATGGTAATACTGGAGTTTAGATTGCCAACTCGGCTAGTTAGCTTGATAATAGAATGTGTGACAATAGTTCAATATACTCTGTTGATTAATGGAGGATTGACCACAGTATTCCCAGCAAAGAAAGGGCTAAGACAAGGGGACCCCATGTCCCCCTTTTTTTTATCTTAGTAATGAATACTTGCATAGAACCTTGCAGCAGCTAAGGCATAATCCCCAGTTTAATTACCATCCTAGATGTGATAAGCTGGGTATTATCCACATATATTTTGCTTATGATCTCCTCATGAGCTGTAGAGTAGATGAAATATCCATAGTTTGAGGCTTTTCATCACTTCTCAACTGTATCTGGCTTGCAAGAAAATATGGAAAAAAGCTCTTTATATATTGCAGGAGTCACTTCAGAATTTAAACAATAGATGTTGAGGGAGTTGCAGTTAGCTCCAGGTGACCTTCCTTTCAGGTATTTAGGGGTCACATTGTCTACTAGAAAACTTACTGTATCTCAATGTATGCCTTTGGTGGAGAGGATGACTGATAGAATCAAGTGTTGGTCTTTAAAGTTGTTAGCTTACAGTGGTAGGTTACAACTGGTGAAGAGTGGATTATTCGAGATACAGGCATATTGGGCACAAATCTTTCTGCTACCCAAGAAGATCACAAATATGGTCACAACTGTGTGCAGAACATTCTTTTGGACTGGAAGTAATAATTGCTCAAGAAAAGCTTTAGTTGCTTGGGCATCTATTTGTCAACCTAAAACTGCAGGAGGGATGAATGTTATAGATGTGACATATTGGAATAGAGCTGCAATTTGCAAGCTCCTGTGGGCAGTGGAGTAGAAACAAGACAAACTATGAGTCAGACAGATCCATAGTTACAATATTAAAGACCACAGGATGGAAAGTTCTTGATGCAAGAAAGTGGCTATCAGGTACAACAAGCATTCATCAAGAACTACAACAAATGACTGATCATAAAGGATTCAGTATCAGGAAGGCTTATCACTACATGAGACCACAATACCAGAAGGTTAATTAGCAAAGTGGCCTTGGTGAAAGGGATGATTCACAGACACCAATTCATTCTCTGGTTGGCTTTACATAACAGACTTACAACTGTGGATAGAGTTAGTAAATGGGGTATTTAAGTGAAGAAAGAGTGTGTGCTATGTATAACAGCAGATGAGGAGATATTTGAGCATCTGTTCTTTAAATGAAATTACTCTCAAACTATTTGGAGTTCCATTCTACAATGACTAGGATATCAGCAGAGCAAAGAAGATTGGTAGTATGACATTCAGAACCTAATACGCCTAATGTCCAACAGTAGACCAAGAGCTAGCATACTTGGATTCTGTTTAGCAACAGCAGTGTATCACATATGGGCAGAAAGAAATGCTAGAAGATTTACTACTCAAAAAAAGGATATCAGACAAAGAGCCAGAAGCATTGCCATTCAGTTATTTATAGCAAGTCAAACACATAACAAATGGAAAGTATATTTAGATAGCTTAACAGGTTATCCAATGTAAATTTAGATAACTAGTAGATGGATTAGAAAATAGTTCTATTGTGAGCTGGAACTGAGTAAAAAAAGTCCAGCTGGTTTGTAATGCATATTTTTTGGTTGAATGGAAAAGTTAACTGTTTACCAAAAAAAAATTCAAAATTATTTCAAAATTTTCTTGAATTTTTGAACTTGTTTAAAAAGGGTGAAAACCGTTTTCTTTTAGATGAAGTTCAAAAAGGGATAAAACAACAAATACAGATTGTGAGCACCCCACTAGATCATCAATTACATTCTTCAGTCTACCAGTTAGCACTTTTGATATAATTTTGTACAAAGAGATGCAATAAGCAATAGATCTGTAGTCTTTTACTTTAGTAGGATCAGAAATTTTGGGTACTAAAGTAATAGCAATAGTATTTATAATAGGAAAAGGGATATCAATTTTGCGAAAAAAATGTTAAAGTGTTGCCAATACATCATCCTTGACTATCTCCCAGTTCTTTGTAAAAAACTCTATCAGGAAACTATCTACCCCGGAGCTTTATCCTTAGGTATTTCCTGTATAGCTGCAGTAATTCCTCCTATTTTACCTCTCTGATAGATCTCTTTACTTCAACAATGTCAGGCATGCCCTTTGCTTAACAATCACAGTGTTTAGTCCAAGCAACTCAAATGCACTAGTCCCAATCAAATCAATAAATACTTCTCTAAATTCAACCTCCATTATTTGAGGTTCTGTGAGTTTAACATTGTTCTCAGTGTAAGTGGAGGTGATGATATTATGGTTGATTCTAATTTTTCATTGGAAATGAAATACTTAGAATTAGAATCACCACAATCCACCCTTATAGCTCTAGCCTTCTATCTCAAAACATGCTCCTCCACACTACTCCACTTCTCAATTTACATCAATAACTGCTTCTCTTTCTCAATCAGCAGAGGGTATATTAATTGCCCTTGGATTTTCCTCTGGATGACATCAAGCTTCCCCCTAGTTATATTCAACTTCTGGGAATAAAATGCCATATATCTATTAACATCTCTCAGTTGAAACTTGTGTTGTTTTAGCTTACTCCATGCATTCACCATTGCCTGGTCAACTTTCTCAATCCCCCAAGCCTGTGATAATATGTTCTTCAATTCATCGTGTTCCATGACATTAGAGTAGAATCTGAATGGTTTGGGATGCAGGTTTATATACAGATAATATTTAAATACAACAGGGGAATGGTCAGATACTAATGGGTTCAGAAACAAATCCTCCATCTGACCAAAATATTGCAACCATTTAAAATTCCCCAATTTCTAATTAATCTTACTATATACCCTTCTACCACTCTTTTACTTGCTACATCAGGTAAAATATCATCCTTTACTTTTGAGATGTGTCAGTTGCATAGTATCTAACAGTTTTTTAAATTCTTGTGCTTCATTTGATGTTACCGGTGACCCTAATCTATCTCCTGAGCTTAACATATTATTAAAATCACCACATAGTAGACAAGATAATCTTTGTGCAAATCCACCTGGTTTAAGCTACTCCACAATCTCTATGTTGTTGTTTTTTTTAAAAGCAAACACAACAATAAGATTGAGATGAACCTGAGTCTTAGGATTCATTAGAATGCAATGAATAAATCGGTCCTTCACTTCAAGCACATCAATATTTAGGCACTACTTTCATATTAGCCATATCCTTCCATTTGGTTACTTACTGTAGTTATGACAAAATCCCTAATCTTGAGCCATCTTTGTACTATTCAACTAGCTTTTGATTCCTTTACTTTAGTCTCCAAATAACCAAAAGTTTCAACCTTATGTTTAGCAAGTAAGAGTTTTACCTCTTTCTGCTTATAGGCCTCATTCAGGACCCTAATGTTTTATGTAGACAAAATCATGGAGGAACAAATGGTATGAAGCTGCCAACACTTTCTCTATAATTTTCACATCCATCATTTGCTTACCATTCCTTTGAGTTACTAGAGTCACTCTAATGTCCTTCCTTTGATTTATATTTACTATGTGCTCCTTAGTATGTGACATAAGTGGTCTACTAGTGCTTTCTCTGATTTTCTCTGTCAGTTGTTGAATCACACTAGTACTATAAGTATCCTTGTTGAGGATTGGTTTAACAACTTGCCAAAGCCATTTGTGGTTTTTTATATCTCATGAGATTTTACTTTACCATCATAGGCTTTGTCCTAGCCAGCTTTCCTTTCTTCACATTAATCACCTCATCACTATTTTCCTTCTAATACCAATATTCTACATTATGACCAAATCTCAATATGCATTACAGTACTTAGACTTCCAATCATACTCAATCTGTTTCTCCCATGTCTTAGAAAGAGTCTCTATTACTATCATGTCAGGTAGAGGCTGAGACCCATTAACTTCAATTAAAATTCTAGCATAGAAAATCCTCTCAGCAGCTGCAGTGAAGTTATCAGCATGCAACGGTCGACCCACTGCACTAACCACTTTACTCAGTGCATCCACCGACCAATAGCCCACAGGTAACCCTGGGAACTTGACCCATAGTGGAATTAAGCTCAAGATCTTTTTGTCAAATTCAAAATCTAGCTCCCATTGTTTGAGGATTAGTGGTCTATTATTGATACTAGAGAAAATGGTCTGTGTTAACACAGGTTCAATATTATGAAAATTTAACCTTTGTTAAAATAATAATTAGAATAAAAATGAAGAAAGTATGTATAGTCATTTTTAGTATAAATATAGACATAGTTTATTAATGTTCTAAAATAATAAATTATGTTTAATCCTCACAGAAGTATCATTAGGTGTTTTTTTTTTTAATTTCTTTTTATTTGGTATATATTGACTTTACACAAATCTTTTTTTTTTTAAATTATGAATTTGTTTTACTAAATAATCTTTATTAATCATAATTTAAAATTTAAAATTTGACTATTGATATTTTATATCAAACAAAAATAATAATCTTATTTTTAATTTAAGAGCAAGAAAAGATAACATTTATTTACATTATTAATTACAACAATTAACATGAATCACACTTATTAATTTACTCAAATCAATATATATATATATATATATATATATATATATATATATATATATATATATATGAGATCAAAA
Source organism: Capsicum pubescens (assembly GCA_030864215.1). Classification (NCBI taxonomy): domain Eukaryota; kingdom Viridiplantae; phylum Streptophyta; class Magnoliopsida; order Solanales; family Solanaceae; genus Capsicum; species Capsicum pubescens. Next base: position 251,057,751 of record CM061549.1, read on the forward strand.
GTCAATCCTATGTGGCATGTCTCACAAGCAAGTATTCCTATTTATCTTTTTTGTCAATTTTTTAAGTTTTTTTCTACTTTTAAAACTTATCTATTAATTACCTATTTCATTTAATTTTAAGATAATTAGCATTTACTAATATAATAATGAATGATTGTAACTCTTCTTTTTATTAGGTCATGTTAATTGTGAAATATCATTAACTAATGTTAACTCTACACTTTTCATCTTCCCTTCTATCTATATAATTCTTCTTTCATTAGAGATCCCAAAAGTTGTCCGAAATATGAAAAATATATATTATTTTGTAGTATTATTTTCTTTGTTTATGATCAAAACAAGTTCTTTCGTCATATTATAATTGTAGTTTTTCTCATCAAAAACATATTAGTAATTTATATATATAATAATTTATTGTTTCATAGTATTATTTCTTTATTTATGATCAAAACAAGTTTTTTCTTTATATTATAATTGTAGTTTGTCTCATCAAAAGAAGTATTTATAATGAAGTTTTCATCTATTTGAATTCTTGACTTGTGTCGATGTTACAATTGTGAGGACACTCAAGTTGGCGTGATACAACCCATGCACAAGAGACTATGTTGATTCATACTTGAATACTGCAGAAGTGCAAGAAGCACTCCATGTTAGAGGAATACCCCAACAATGTGGTTTTTGCAAGTAATTATTTTCGCTTTGAATAGTTTAATTAGTAGGAATAATTAATTAAGATTTTAATCATAATTTTATTAATACGACTTTACAATTCAGTGCATCTATACAAGCAAATTGGCAAGATTTACCTGACACGGTTTTGCCAATCTTTCAAGAGCTTATGCAAAGTGGAATTAGAGTTTGGATATATAGGTGAGTTGGTCTATGCTGATAAAAAATCTAATTAGATTAGAATACATTTTTTTATCCTTAGTGAGAATTAAACAGTTATTGTAACATAAATCACAAGTGTATGACATGTTTATCTATTTATGATCTTAGGTTTCAAAACCTTTATTATTTATTTTTTAAATAGATTATTTTTCATCAAATAGAATAATAGATTCACATAAATTTAAAGGAGGAAAGTACGTACTAATTTATAAGTAATTAATTGATATGTTTCTGAAATTATAATATTATAATTGCAACGGAGATACAGATTATATAGTATCAATTACAACAAGTAGATATGTCATAGACAAAATTAAGACATCAATCAAGACATCATGGTACCCTTGGTACTTCCAAGGCGAGGTACGTAATTAACAATGTTTGATATTTCTTCAAAATAAAATTATGTTTCTAAATCGTCTCATAACAATGTTGAGATTCAACTTCTAACTTGTGATTAGTGATATAAAGTTTAGAATGTTTGAAAACTTGGTAGCAAAAGGATAATAATGATTTGGACTAATATAATATTTTCTGAAGTTTTAGGTCTTGTTCTATACGACGTGTGAGTAGGGATGGTGTTTATGTTATTTAACTTAGGGAACTTAATATCATCATATCAAAAGTTAAAATTAAAATTATACATGAATTTGAATTCTTGAAATTTTATTCCAGCATGCATGCTAGGACTTTTGAGTTTCTTGACATGACTACCAGCTCCCTCTTAGGTTGATAAATATCTATCAGAATTTTTTTTGTAAGTATATATTGGATATTTTATTTTTTAAAATTTATTCTTTAACATGTATTTAATTAGTAAGCACAAGTTATCACAAAAGGTATATTATTGGGGAAGACGGAGAAGTGGAAAGAAATAAGGATAAAAGTTGAACAAAAAAATAAAAGAAAAACGGATGTTTAATATTACTCATGCAACTCAAATTATTCACTTTGAAAATGTATTAAGAATTTAGTTTAATATTTCAACTTTCTCATTTTTTATATTTTTAACTTGCTATATCTTTACTTTCTCATTTTAAAACCTTTTTGAGATGAAATTTTCATTTGCTCATACCATTTAGTGTAATTCAATTAGACAATTAATGACCATAACAGGTAACATAATTATACATTACATTACATGAATATATAGGAAGTAATTAGTTCTTCACATATGCATTTATTATTCTTTAATTAGCTTTTCTATTTTCCTACCATTTCTTTCAAACATATTTTTAGATTTAACCTTTAATATGACACTGTATTTTGTATATTCTTTAACTATCTTAGTCTTAATGTTAAAAAATCTTTTTAAAAATAATTATTAATGTGTAAAGATTAGTATGCCTGAAATATGAATATTATATGAATGAGTAGCTAGCCAAGTACCACTATAGAAAGAGAAATTTTTTGTAGAAGTTCTTAAAGCATAAAATTACAATCAGAATAAATTATAAGGTTATTAAGAAATTATTTCGTAAAAATAATATGTTTTATAACCGTATGAAGCGCGAATATTTTCACTAGTATACTATAAATTTTAACAACTTGATTGTACCAAAAAAAATACTTCATGGCCCATGTCATCTGCCATTTATGTAAATAGATAGAAAGTTTAAGGGGCCAATTATATTGTTGGATATGTAATTAAATTGAAAATGATGAGTCTCTTTTAGACTTTATTATCAGGTGCAAATAACAAAACATAAAATACAACTTTTCTAAGTAAGTTGATCATGCAAATTTTTAAAAGACTTTAAGACCTCTAAACTTTTATGTAATTCGAATAAACTAACATGTTGAAGCTATTGCTTCTAATATATAGAATAGTACTAAAGCCCCTCCTTTAGTACTCTCTCCTCTTTTCGTTCAGTTTGAAATTTGAAAATGTAATATCTATCATCATGAAACAAAATCTAGTTTTAGCAACAAAATCCCATACTCGAGCAACATAGTTCTCCATTTGTTGTACCCCAGGTGTGTTATCCATTACATATCCAATTAATGCAGAATCCCAGGTTTTAATATGCTCTTTGATATCTTCATTCTCAATTTGAACTATAATAACATCATTCTTCACGATTTGGGGGGGGGGGGGGATAAAGTAATTGAGTGACTTACCCTCACTACGTTTATCATGTAAGGGTATCACATTTGAAATTGTATGTGTAGATATAACTGCCCGCATTATTGGTTCTCTACTTTTCTTCTTATCAGATTGCAACTGCACCTCATCCTCAAGACTGTTGGTATCCTCTTCCTCAAGTATAGCCTGAAACTCAGGCGATAAATAACTCTCGAAAGTAATTGAAGGGAGACTTTTTAAAATGTCAGTCGTCGAAGTAATAAAGGTCCGAGCAAGGGTCGTAGTTTTGCACCAAGCCATAGTCAATTTTCGAGCACAATCGCGACCTTGCTATTGTGGACCGATAAAAAAGTTAGTGTTGCCTAACGTGCATCCTTTTCCAACAACAACCGTTCATCTTTAATGTGTTACTACATGATGAATTGACAAACATGTTTCTTACCAAAAAGACTAATATTACCAAAATTAATATGAAGTCAAATTTCTCTTTGCCCTAAACGTACTTAAATTTCCTTGATCAAGACTAGTTTAGTTTGACACATGAAAGTTATTTGGATAAGATTTTTATATTAAACCAAAAATATTACATAATAGATCTTAATAACATTTAAAATAATCTAATATTGTCTTATGTTAAGGCATATTGCATTAGAGTTCAATTTAGAACCTGCCCTAAATTCATAAAATATAAGACGTGGTTATAATTCTAGTCTTGTTCTCCTTCGCTTCTCCATCTTTGATCAATATTATTGTATGAATCAACTAAAAATGAAAATCAAAACTTAATATATTCTGACCTATAATAAACAAAATGAAATTATATTACAACACAATTTACATGGGAACAAAGTCTGTTTCCTTCCATTTTGACAAAGTAGAATTTAGATATGAGAAAAGCCAAATTTAGATATGTTATTGCTTGTTGGTGGTAGACCTATTTGCAAGTCGATTTTTTTAACAACTCAGGAAGTTACATAAAATAAATTCAGCCCTCTAAAAAAATGTCAAACTATGACTCTACCCAATGCTTAACTTGGAATAAATTAGTTTCACAAAGTAGATTGCATAAATTCTTGGTCTGCTTGTTCGATTAAAAATCAAATTCTTTAAATAATTGGGTGGATGAAAATTAAGATTTTCAATGATTTGCTCTTCCAAAACTAACTTTAGTTAATATTGTTGTCTGAATGGGAAGATATTAAATTGCGATCATACTTATAATAACTTCTTACTACATCAATTAAATATTTGGAGGGTACAAGATTTTCATTTAATTTTATGTAAAATTAATCAATCTAGTATCATAAATTTATTGCTAAAAAAGTACAAAATGAAAAATAACTTTCTTACCAAAAGACTAACATTACTAAATCTGAAAACAAATTTATTATTGCACTAAACATGTTCAAATATTCCTTAGGATTAGGATAACTTAACACATTAACATTATTTGGATGAACTTCAGATTAAACCTAATTATTACATAAGTAGGCGTTTGATCATGAGAACAAGAAAGTTTCACTCTAGTTGGAACATTTGAAGTTGTATTTAATCATATATTTTTTTTTTTTTAAATTTAAAGTGTTTAAATATAACTAAAATGTGAAAAAGTGAGATGAAAAAAGTGAAAAATAATTATTTGGGTGTTTTCGCTTTTTCAAATACAACTTTTTTATGATAATATTTCTTGGGTTATAAGTGATTTTTTTTTTTTTTAGAAAATAATAAAAAATTCTTATGGTCAAGCGAGGCCTAAATAAAATGTGATTATGGAAAGTTACTTAAATTACTTTACGCTCCCCTAAAACTATCAAAACTCTCACTTTTCACCCTTTTTTCCCTCTAAAATCCTAAAAAGGCCCCATTTAACGGCTAAAATAGTGTAAAGAACCAGAAACAAACACCGAGCAACAGTAGCGGACATTAAATTCCGTGCACTTAAACGGTGCACATTAGCCTTTTGCAATCACCTTCCGCCACATCATCGAACGTCACACCTAATTTCCCGCAACCTTTCTTCTGCACACCTAGGGGTTAAAGGGGTGGGTGGTATCATCTCTATTTCTTCTTCTAACACACATAGCAGCAAAAATTAAATTAAAAAAAAAGTAAAATAAAACACTCATATAGTATTAATTAAAATGAAATTCGAAATTGAAAATTAATTTTGTTTCCAATTTTGTCCCAAATTTTGGCTCCCATTTCAATGGCTCCATCAAGTTCAGCGTCACCGTCTCCGTCGATGGCTGCGCCGTCGTTATCGCGTCCTCCGTTAGCTCAACGTAAAGTCCGTTCATCAGCTGACAGGTCGATATCGCCGCCGCCGAAGAAATACAGGTCGATGACAGAGATCATGAAAGTAGCTAAGCGTGTTGAGTTACCAGCTGACGTAGACGACGGCGACAATGGCGGCGATGAGGAGGAGGAGGAGGTGGAGGAGGATTACGGCGGAGTTGTGTGTGAGCAATGTGGCTCAGGGGAAAGAGCGGAGGAGCTTTTGCTGTGTGATAAATGTAACAAAGGGTTTCATATGTTATGCCTTAGTCCTATTGTTGTTCGTGTACCTATTGGACCATGGCATTGTCCTCATTGCTCTGGTGATCAACATCGCGTAATTAAAAGTATGAACCAAAATAATAGAAATTAATATTAAAAAAATTTGAATCAAAATAATGTAAAGTAATTTTTTTGATGTATTTTGTGTAACTGAAAGTGTGTGATCATGCAAATGATAATGTGTTTGTGTATACATGGTTTTTAGGTTTTTCGCAAAAGAAGATAGTTGATTTCTTTCGGATTCAGAAAGAGAGTCAGATTGTGATAAGGTGTACATCTGCTCAAGGTAAATGAAAAGATGTGATCTTTATATCAGGATAGATTATAATGTAAACACAATTGAGATCACAATCGAATGTTTAGGTGTTTTGATTGATGTTTTGTATGCACATTAGCCTAAAGGTGAATGAAATGATAGATCTTTACATCGGGATAGATTATAATGTAAAAATAATTGAGGTCACAATTGAATGTTTAGGTGTTTTGATTGATGTTGTGTATGTACATTAGCTCAAGGTAAATGAAAAGATGTGATTTTTATATCGGGATAGATTATAATGTAAAGCACAATTGAGATCACAATTGAATGTTTATGTGTTTGGTTGACAGATGTGTATGTACTTTCGTTATACTAATTTGTTTAGAGTTGATTGGTTGATTTGTTTGTACTTTTGTAGTATCATAAGTGTTGGTTAGAGCGGAATACGTAGGATCCAAATGCCGGATTAGGAATCTAAGCCCTCCAATCTTAAATGAACACGTATGATTCATATAGTGGATTAGGAATCTAAGCCCTTCAAACTTAAATGCGAGTTGTGGTTATTCTATTAATAAATTAAAGCCAACTCAAAGGAGAGGGTGGAGGAGGACATGAATCTTACCCTCTTAAAATTAGAGAAGGGACGTGAAAGATCATCCCTTTATATAGTAGTGAGTGTTTGTTTATTTTTTCAAATTAATGTGATTTATGTTTTGGATTCTAGAGTTTGTTTCCTTCATTCTCATTTGATATGGATTGATGTTTTTTGATTATTATCTTTTGTTTCTATTTTTAGTTTCAAGTTGGTGGATCGATGAGCTTATTGTGCGTGACATTTAGGTTCAGCATTCATTATCTCAAAATTTGATGGGGGAATCAACATCCTACAGTTAGCTTGTCATTCCGATCAAATGTGTTTTGCTAATAATTTGTCTTTCCGTCTTTGCAGTATAGCTTTTGTCAGATGCCATTTAATAATCTAAAGTTACTTGCGAGATAATTAATAATAGAGTAATCTCTGAATTATTTTCATGAACCATAAGTTACTGTTCTTCGCTTAACTTATCCAGTGAATTGGATAACTCATAAACTAACACATAACTCTGTCTAACAGTACTTACCTTTTTTTCAGTCGTTTGGTAGGACATTAAGGTTGTTCAAGTTTATCTCACTTAGTCATTATTTTTCTTGAACGCCTTGGCGTAACTGGAAGTTGCTGCCACGTGACCAGTAGGTCATGGGATCAAGCCATGGAAACAGAATGCAAGGTAAGGCTGCGTACAGTAGATCCTTGTGGCCGGCCTTCCCTAGACCGCATGCATAGCGGGAGCTTTAGTGCATCGGGCTGCCCATTTTGACATTATTTTTCTTAAAGAGGAACTTGGATTTTGAACACAAGTGGTTTCTTCTTTCAGAAAAGTTTCGTGGAAAGTAAGGTTTAGTTGGCAAAAGATTTCTTTCTTAGCTGTTCTACTATCTAACACGTGGCTATGGCCATTGTGATAGAGTTATACTTGTGCATATATGATGAAATTAATATTTATCTGTCTCAATGACTATGTGATTGATCATATTTTTGCACATGTATAACTATCAGATAAATACAGTATATGCTTGTCTTTAGAGCGTTCTAGTTTTTCCACATCCGGCAACTAGTTTGGACTGAGGCTTAATTAATATTTACTTTGATCAAACCACTCACGTGTAAGGTAAGTGTTAAACCTTGCTGGAAGCATTCGTGCAACTATCTTACCAAATTTATCATGGATGATATATCCTTGTTAACAAAAGGATGATTTGCTCATTTCAGTTGATAATACAGTCAATTTGTTTGGTACAATGTGAACTTATGCTTGTCAGTGCACTGATATAATTTTGTTGCTACCATTTAGTAAAGAGTGACTTGTTAGTGCTGCACTTTATTCTTTTTCCTTAGTTGTCTTATTGCTATGTAATGTTATCCAATTACATATAAATCGTATACTAGACCATCTTCACCAAGATTAGGTTAGCAAACAATGTCAAAACTGTTAGTATATCACTTGTGTAGGAAGATTTATGTACCAATATTACATTCAAAACTAAGATGAATTGTACTTGTTACTCCCTTGTTTTTTTCTCTTTTCCTGAAATAGTATTAGAATGCTGCAATTTTTCGTCATTCTGTTTTGAAGAATGTATATTTATGAGTATTAAAGAGATTTTACATGTCGTTGTGAGTAGATTCCTTTTTTAATCTCAGAGATTTCCTTAGATATATTTTGCTAAGAGATCCTTATAATCCGTTATACAAATTTTTTTCCGTAACTTTTAAAAGAAGGTATTATTAGTATCTTATTTTCCATCCCTCCCTGTGGACATTGTCAGCAGATATCAGAAAACGCCGGAAGCGTTCACTAGTTTTCCACAAGAGACGCAGAAGGCTATTTCCATTTACTCCAACAGAAGATCCTCAACAGAGGTTAGATCAAATGGCATCTCTTGCTTCTGCACTGACAGCTCTCGGTATGGAATTCAGTGATGAGCTAACTTACATGCCTGGCATGGCTCCTAGATCGGCTAACCGTGCGAAGTTTGAAAGCGGTGGAATGCAGGTTTGCTCTCAGTCCCACAGTTTGTCGGTCTATTCTATTGCTCTTCGAATATTATGAGGTGTTAGTTCATACTTCACCATGCAATTTTTTTCCTTTTGTTGTAGGTTCTCTCAAAAGAAGATACTGAAACCTTGGAGCAGTGTAGAGCTATGTATAAAAGAGGGGAATGCCCTCCTCTCATGGTAGTTTTTGATTCTCGTGAAGGGTATGCATAGTTACCTCTATTTTCTTGTGCATTTCCTGTCTTTTTTGTTTTGTATTTGCTCATGAATGGTAATGTATCTTATTAATGCAGCTATACTGTAGAAGCTGATGGGCCTATAAAGGACCTGACAATAATCGCAGAATATACAGGCGACGTGGATTATATCAGGAATCGGCAGCAGGATGATTGTGATAGCATGATGACCCTTCTTTTAGCAACAGACCCATCACTAAGTCTTGTTATATGCCCTGATAAGCATGGAAACATTTCTCGGTTTGTTAATGGCATAAATAACCATTCATCGTAAGCCAGTAGCCTCAATCTTGCCTTCTTAAGCTCGATCATTGTCCATCTTTTCTCCTCCATAAATTCTTGGCTTTCTAAAGTCTTTGCTTTTTGTAATATGCTCAACCAACCATCACAATCAATTTCAGAATCTGTCCTTTCAACCTACTGTTCTTGAGACTATTCCAATTTTTGCAGGGAGAGTAAGAAGAAGCAGAACCTGAAATGCGTGAGATACAGTGTAAATGGTGCATGTTGCGTTCTTTTGGTTGCGCTTCGTGATATAGCTAAGGGAGAGCGGCTGTACTATGATTATAATGGATATGAGCAGGAATATCCAACACATCATTTTCTTTAAATTTCGTCTTATGTAGCTTTCCTACTGAACCTAGGATCAGGAGATCTTTCTTCTTCATAGCTATACAACTAGTACAGATTAAAGCCTTTTCTCCCTTCTCCTTATCTTGATTTATCAAAGTGTCAAGGTGAATGGTGGCCATTTAGATGGAGATAGATACACCGCAGCACAGAAAATTTCAGTCAGTCCGAAAAGTTTTGGAGGTTTAAATTACTAGGTACCATTGTTCATTTTATTTATACATTGACATATGTAGATGTTAATACTATGTAATTGCTTCGAGCACAAATGCATCAGTTCTACAGAGTTTTAGAGGTGACTATCATAGAATGCTTCTTTCATTTATTGTCCATTCTTGACCAATTTGGTTAATGTAAACTTTGGCTGGTTTACCTTTTGAATGCTGCTGATTCTGCAGGCAAAGGTATTATTTTTACACATAATAAAACTTTATTATTTACATAAGCGGCATCTTGTGTGAAGGGGAACCTTGATGTAACTGGTGAAGTTGGGAAACAAGCTCTTGCAAAATATGCAAGGTAGGCTGCATACAATGGACCCTTGAGGTCCAGCCCTGCCTCGAACCCCGTACATAGCAGGAGCTTAGTGAATTGGGCTGCCCTTTAAGTAGCATCAAGTGATTGATAAAGTTTTACAGGACTAAACCCTTCCTCCTGAGTATCTTATATTAACAAAGTCCATTGATGTGTCAAAATGATTCAAATAAATTATACATTTTGCACCAAAAATTCAAAGTTTGTAAGCATTTATAGTTTACACTATGTACAACATCAAGTCTTCCTTCAAAAGAGCCCTTTTCATTCTTAGGGATCACCGTTGCACACCAAAAAAGTTCAAGATCAGATAACATAATGTGCAGCTGAATACAATGCAGAAAGTGATATCTACAGTTTTCATCACAGCTTCAGCTCATTTAACATCTACTGAAATAGTAAAAGTCCCTTTTCTGTAAGTTGTCTTATGTGAAGCAAACCTCACATGTTATGTTGCTCGGCTCCTTAAAAAGATGTCATTACACCCATGTCAGATCTTTCAAAAACGCATAGCTTTTGGATGATCTGACACACACCCACTCCCACTGGTGTTTTTAAGAGTTCGAGCAACATTAACACGCATGTGGATATCCAAGTTAAGCAGGTCATAGTTCCTAGTCATATTATTCTATTTCTACTCTCTGCATCGATACTTCTTACAAGTTGCAAGGCCATACTATACAATTGAAGTGTCTTTAAGTGGAACAGGTTTTAACCAACTATATTCCTAAAGCTTGATCTTTTTCGTATCACCAGTTTCTTCAAATCAAATTCTTAGTGTGTTTCCTTAAAGCTTTGCCATAGCGCATATTAGATGGCCGCTGCACCATTCCCCTTCCATGCTACATTTGGCCTTCATTAGCTTCTACTCCAGCTCTCAGGTTTGTCCTTCATTGAACCTACTTACTATTCGGATCAGAGATGTTTTTTCTGTGACCTTGGGTTTTTATGCAACATTCGTTCCCATTGGCAAAATTTTATTTGACTACTTTTCTGGGACTCTCATTGCTCTTTAATGGGTAAATTTTGAATGGTTGGACTAAGCAACCCAAAAACATATGCTTGCTTTGGATAAAGTCCGCACAGATTTTTTCTAAAGGTTTCGTACCTTTAGAAGTATCTTTACACCTCATATGTAGCTTTCTTTTCCTATCAATTGTCAATTTGAGATTTTTTTTGCATATCCCACAATCTCTCTCTTGAACCAATTACCATATGACCTATCACTAAGATTCATTTGAGTTATGTATGGCGATCAAAGCCCATCTGCTTCTTCTTGTGTGTACGTTTCTAAGCTATGGATAAATATTGGAAACCAAGTAAGCCAATCAATGGATGGGACAAAAATAGTAAACCAACCCATTCCATGCTATCACACTCCATTGTTTTTTTTCTTTTTTTCTTTTTCTTTTGAGCTCGTTCACATGCCATAACATGGGAGTTACTTTGGAACTGGATGTGCAAAGGTAGTAAACTAACATTTTCACCCCATCACACTAGGAGAGGATATGTATTCGGCCAAATTTAGTAACTTCTATTCAAATCATGTGTTTGTGGTTAAGAAATCCATTGAATAATAAAGTGGGTTGAGAACCATGAGGTCTCAGGTTCAAATCTCAGTAGAGACAAAAATAATACTTGGTGGTTTCTTCCCGTATATTCTATCTAGCCTGTCTTGGTACCTGTTATAGGTGGGAGGTAACAGGTATCCCGTGGAATTAGTCGAGGAGCGCGTAAGCTAGCCTAGCCACCATGGTTATAAAAAAACTAAATCGAATATGTATAAATTATTTGAGAACCTAGTAGAGTAAAATAACTAAAATTCCAAACTCAAAAATTTCAAGTCCTAGCTCCGCCTCTTTATCACTCTCCCTTGGACTTGTTTCTTAGCTCTTCACGAGCGGTAATATGAGATCTACTCTATGCCATCGCGCACCATGGGCTTTGATACTAGTTTGTTGGGCTAAGTAAGCTCAAAGACCCTCTTAACATGGTGTTACTGTCCATTTTGAATCAAAGCCACACGATTTTCCCCAAAAGATCTCACACCATTTGGACTATCTCTACACATTATATGTAGTTTTTTGTCTTAGCGACTTTGCATAACCCTGAAGGGAGCCTTGGAATAACTGGTAAAGTTACACGGTCACAAGTTCAAGCCGCGGAAACACCATCTTAGAGAAATGCAAGGTAAGGTTGCGTACAATAGACTTTTGTGCTTGGCCCTTTCCCGAAATCTGCTCATAGCTGGAGCCTTTGGTGTAATGGGCTGCCCCTTTTTACTTTGCACAACCAACATGGACTATCTTGGGAACTTCAATCTGCTGCAACTTGAATTTTGTCTCATCAAAGTATTGAGTTGTGTTGATGCTCCTATTTCATCTAATTATTACTCTTTAGCAATACATAAGTGCCACAGTAGTGGCTGACATCTGTTTCCATTAGCCTATTTTCTTGTTTTCTGTCACTTGTGTTCCTGTGGCTCCTTTCTTCCTACTATGACCAAAGAGAAACAAATTAAGTTACTTTAGTTTTGTACTCTCTAGGTTTGTTTCTGTTTCATTGACATTCTTCTACTAATTACCCCTATGTTTATGGTAGTTGTCCTTACAAAGGTAGGGAGGGGTAAGGTCTGCTTACATCTTACCCTCCCCAGACCCTACGTGTGTGAAACATGTCACACTTGTTGTGTTGTTCGGATCCTTCACAAATGTTGCTGGCCCCGTGTTGTCTTCCACAAATACATAGCTTTTGGAGGATTTGACACACATCCGGCGGTATTTATAAGAGTTCGAGCAACACAGTGGTACCTGTGGATATCCAAGTAAAGGTCATAGTTCCTAGTCATATAATCCCATTTCTACTCTCCCCATTGGTACATCCATACTAGTTGCAAAACCATAATGTTCAGTCACCAGCTATCTTTCTTAAAACTTGATCTTTTTGCAATCACCACTTTTGTAGAATTCATTACCTATGTTTCTCGGACTCTCCAAAAATTCTGCCAGGGTGTGTGTCGGATCGTTCTTGGAGGGTCTGACACAAGTGCAACAATATTTTTGGAGGGTCCTACCAACATAGTTCAATACACAAATTCTTAGTATGTTCCCTTAAAGCCATGCCATAGGTCATATTTAGATGGCCAGTGTCCACTCCCGTTCCATATATTTGGCATTTCGATCACAACTCTCAGCTTTGTCCTGCATTGAACCTCCAAACAATTTGGGTCAGAGATATTTGTTCTGTGACCTTAGATTTTTCTGCAACATTTGTTCCCATTGGCAAAATTTACTCTCATCTCTCTTTAACAGGTAAGTTTTGAATTGTTGAACTAAGCAGCCCCAAAACACTCTTAACATGGTCTGATACTGCTTGGTTTGGGTTAAGTCCATACAGATTTTTTCCAAAAGGCCTCACACCTTTAGAAGTATCTTTACACCTCATATGTAGTTCTCTTTTCTTTTCAATTTCCAATGTGAGACTTTGTCGCACAACAAACGTAACAGTCTCCCTCTCGAACTAATTATCACATGACCTATCACTAAGACATCTGAGTATGCATGGTCACTAAATCCCATATGCTTCTTCTTGTGTGTACGTCTTCGAGCTACGGATAAATGTAGTAAACCAATCAGTGGATGGGACAAAAATAGTAAACCGACCCATTCCTTGCTATCATTCTCTTTGCGCTTGTTTATTGAGCTCTCTACATGCCATAACACGAGAGAGCTACTTTGGAGATGGATGGGCAAAGGTCATGCTCAGGCCATCATACAAAGGGGCGGAGATAGTGTGTACGTGTTCAGCCAAACCCAGTAGATTTGGTTTAAATCTGGTATTTCCTTGAAGAAATCTACTGAATATGTATAAATTATTAATTTATAACCTGGTAGCGTAAATGGCTAAAATCCCCAACTCATAAATTTCAAGTTGTGGCCCCGCCTGAAATATGAGAGCTCCTCTAATACACTATCTCCATACATGTCTAGTCGCACCATGGGCTTTTGATGCCGGTTTGTTGGGCCAAGTCAACTCAAATACACTCTAACTTTAATACTGTCCATTTTGAATCAAATCCACACGATTTTCCCTAGAAAGTCTCACACCATTAGGATACAATCCAACGCGATTTTTCCTAAAAGGTCTCACACCATTAGGACTATTTGTACACCTTATATGTAGCTTTATTTTCTTAACGACTTCGCACAACCAACATGGTTTATTGTGGGAACTTTATCTGATGCAACTTGAATTTGTTCTCATCAAAGTATTGAATCTAGTGCCAATGCTCCCATTACTTCTAAATTATTAGTCATAAGAATACAGAAGTTCCACAGTAGTGGCATTAAATCTGTTTCCATTAGGCTGTTTTCTTGTTTTCTGTCACTTTCCATGTTACTGCTAACTTGTGCTCCCGTAGCTCCTTTCTTTCCTACTATGACCAAAGAAGGAAACAAAGTTACTTTAGTCTTGTACTCTCTAGGTTTATTTCTGATTCATTGACATGCTTCTACTAACTAACCCCTATGCTTATACTCATTGTCCTTATATTTTGGACCACTGATTATACATTCAGCAGTTCCCTTGGAAACCAGAGTTTAACATTGCAGTGGGGAAGGTCTATCGAAATCAGTCTCTCTAGCCTACAAAGGTAGGGGTAAGGTCTGCGCACAATGTACATCCTACCCTCCCCATACCCCACTTGTAGTTGTAGGATTCCACGGGCTATGTTGTTGTTGTTCTGTCTGTTTGGGAATTGGATTTCTCCCTTTGATCTCATTGATCAAATAGGTATCATATTAACATTTCCCTCTATTGTTTAAGTTCGTCTTGAAATTGAATTACATGTGTATCTGCTCTGTATACTTTTTATTCACATCTTGCCCTATTCTTTTAGGTTGAAAAGAGTAGTTTATCTTAAATGGTGCTAGTACTGCCATAGAGGTTCTTATAATACATAGAAGCTTCTAATTTGTCTGTCTAAAACCACTAATAGGACAATCATAGAGGAACTATAAAATGTAATAATCATAATCATCTAACTAATTTACCATTTTGTCTTGCCCCCTATAGTTATATCCAACAGGTGAGCAAATCGAAAATAGAACTTCTAGGTGATTTACTCTCATATGTTTACGTCTTGGTGCACATGGGTGAATCTAGGTGAGAGGAAGGAACGTAGTCCGGAGTCTAAAGGATACCTTTCAGAAGCCAATAAATAAAAATGGGTTGCAAAAAATCACATACCAAAAAGGGTTGTTCATTAGTTGTGGTGAGAACTGCCATTCCTGTAAAATTGCAGTGCACAAACAGATGTCAGGGGTTATCTGTTAAAAGAATGGCAGTTTGCAGCACAACTAATGAACAACCCCTTTTGGTATGTGAATATTTCGACAACCCATTTTTGTTTATTGGCTTCCAAAAGGTTTCTTTAGGCTTCGGATAAATAATGTAATTTTTCAGCGAATGGAGTTTGGATCGCACTTAGATCCATCTGTACCTTCATAATTTGGAACATACAGAAATATATAAAATGTTCCATCTGAAAAAGGAAACTAGACTAGCCCACTAGAGGAAGCAACTCCAGTTTCGACACACAACCAATGGGAAGGAAATGTTGCAGATGTATATTGTCCCCACTTTAGATATATCAATGTAATCAGATGTGTTGGAAGAAAATCTATGGTTAGGAATTTTTACACTGCACACGGCTCAACAAAGTCCGTGACAAAACATAATAAAATCTTAATTTCTATTTTTCATTATATATTAAGAGGTTGGAGTAACAGGTAAAGCTGTCGTGTGATCACGAGGTTACAGAATCAAGCAGTAAAAGCGACCTCTGGGAGAAATATGGATAAGATTGTGCATAATAAATCCTTATGATTCGGCTCTTTTTGGACCTCATGCATAATTGAGAGCTTTAGTACACCAAGTTATCCTTATTATAGATTGAAGGTTGTGGAGGACACAATGTATGACAGAAAGTTAATAGGTAGTAGGACGTTGTCTCGTTTATTCTTCCATACTAGTAGTCGTAGTACTAATCGTGTAATTTCTTGTCCCTCGATTTCTGTTACTATTCACTATTTCTTGCATTTTAATTATAGTATTATTTTATTGTAAAAACTGTTCAAAATGATTTGTCATGATGTTTGTTATGGCTTCTTCACTTTCGATATTTCTTTCACTATGATGTTGCGAAATATTTTTTCTTGAATCGAGAATCTATTGAATACACTCCACTATTCCCTCCCCCCTCCTCCCCTACTATGTGTGATTACACTAGTTATATTGTTACCGCTATAAATATAATCGATATGTGGTATGGGGGCACTCAATAGATAAGATGGCCTAAAGTCAATAAGAGGCTTAAAATATTTTTAAGACCATTTATTAAACTTTTACGTGAAATGAGAGTTTACGACAAAACGTTAGAAAAAAAATGAAAGAAAAAAATGCGCAACTTAAATTATTTAATATCCTTGTTATTTTATAGGGTAGATATATGTGCCAAAAAAAATTGATTTACAAAGTACAAAAATTAAATGAAATGGATATTGAAATTATTTAATATCCTTAATTGTATTTATCTTATTATTATATTTCTGCATATTATTTTATTTTGATTCATTCTATTATTGTCACGAGCTGAGATTATACTATCCCCTAATCGTAACACTTTGCTTAGAGCCACAAGTGATCCTAGGCTATAATCCATGATCTGGCATGACACTAAGAATATTGTACAAAAATTGATCAACACAATGCAGAGCTAAAGTCTGGATGATATATGAAAATCAAACATCAAACATCAATGTTAAAACAAAAAGAAAATTAGTGAACATAACATAAAGTTGAATCAAAGCCTCTACTAAGACGAGTTGCTAGGACAAGCCCCCAGCTAATCCTGACTGTCTGAAATGGAAATGAAATAAAATGACATACTGATACTAATCCTTGAATGAGGAGGACTCAATAAAGTACTATTGTTGATGTAGTAGGAGATCGTACTATGCGTGATACAGATGCTGAACGTCAGAATCTATATTATGAGACAATATAGAGCAAAAGAAAGCATGTGACCAGTATTTTGAATGTACTTAGTATGTGAAATAGGAAAAAACTGATATAAGCTGACCATGTTGCATGTGACATGGTAAACTGATGTAAGACCAAGTAACAAACATGTATTGTATGATAAGCTGAATATCTAAATACAATGCCATGCATGTATTCGAATCTGAATCATATCTGTGAGATATAAGTTATGGACTGTAGGAGCTATCATTAACTGACATACTCCAATCTGAGCTAACGGGGCTCCAACCAACAATTTCAGCTAGAAGGGTGTCCAGTACCTTGCTAAAGGTATGAACACTGAATGACATAGATTCACTAAATTGATGTCTAAATGGACTAAGGTGTCAAGCCTAGTCTGATGGATGGCCTTTTAGAACCTATGTGATGCCGTAGTTCAGGGACTTAGGGACATCTACTAAAGATCTCAACCTAACTAATGGGTGAGCCTTTATTCCTGCGTCCGCTCGGTGCTAAGTACTACTCCCAACTGAATGACACTGATAACTAAAATACTCAAAAATAGTAATACTCTGAAAACTAAAAATAAGTACATTATCTAAGAGCATTCACAACATGTAAACTGGAGGATATAATACACATAAGTATATGCATGAAATCTTAAGTCATCGGGAGTTCATAACCCACCATCTCTGAAAAATGCAACTATTATGAAAATTTCATAAACTGAGTGAATAAAGAAATTTAATAAAGCGAGTGTTTATAACCCACCATCTCTGAAGAATGCAACTATCATGACAATTCCATAAACTGAGTGAATTAAGAAATTTAATAACTCAAGTCCAACAATCATGGATTTCACAATATAATTAGGGTTTATAATTTTGAACATGTAATAATACTGAAATTATCAAAACACGTGTTTATAACTCAATGAGATCAAGGAACTAGAATGTCAAAAAAATTCACAATATTCATGAATCCAAAGCTCTAAGGTTGGAATTAAACTGAGAAATTGAGTTAACTTTGAGACTTAATAGGTGAAAAAAGACCCATTGATGAAATCCCACATACATGGAGATAGAAACCTTGATGAATCTTTTGAATCTAGAGCTTGAAGAAGATAAACCCTAGTTTGCCTCTGAGGTTGTAGAATCATTGCTTTTCTCAGTTTTTGCTAAGTGTCAAATGATTTTCGAGTAATGAGGGACCTAGGGTAATTAAGACTTAATAATCGGCCTTAAAATATCTTAAACAACATAGTTTTGATGTTAAAAGAATGGTAAAAGACCAAGCAATCCTTTTAACATCACGTGGAAAATTGTTAAAGTCTGTTTTGATGACTTAAGTGATGGCCTGTGGGGCCTGGACACGGGTCGTGGCTTGGGTTGCCGTCCGGTACTTGTTTTTTTATTTCCCTCAGCAGTGTCCACGAGCCACCTCACAGCCTGGGAGGCCTTCCCACAGCTCGTCGTGCCTCCTGATGGCCTGTCACTGACAACTTTATCAGTGCTTCACTGACAGCTTTATCAGTGTCAGTAAAATGACCATAATATTTTACTTCATTATCAAATTAAGGCGAAACTATAAGTTAGAAAGATAATTCAAATATCTATCTTTTTTGAGTCTTGAGCTTAAAAATACTTCATAATCTAGGAGTTGTGCTTATTTAAAGTTGACTATAGCAAAATTCTTTATAAGAAAACAATCGGTAATGGAGGTTTTGACTTGGCTATGAGCTAGGAGTTACTTGTGGCCTTAATACTTGTCTAAATCAATTCTCATACTATCAAAATATAAAGTTTGATTCTACATGTACTTGAAGCATGGTTCTAATCTTGACTTGAATTTTTGGGGTGTTACAATACCTCCTCCTTGGGGTCATTCATCCCCGAATAAGAACTAGATAAGCTGAAGTGTTAGGAAAAGAGTTGTAATTCCCACATTTAATTTCTAAGAACTGAATATTTCCATGATCACTGAGTCTGTGACTTAAACATATACCGAAAAAAAATTATGAATGCATGTTATGACATGAGATAACTGGTTGAACTAAACAAAAAGAATTAATTAAGGAGGAATTATTGCCTCAAATTAAAATTGAGTTCAAAAAGAAAAGATGGGGGTACTCGGTCATCATATCCGCCTCTGCTTCCCAAATAACTTCCTCAACTGACTGATTTTTGCCAAATAAACCTTTACCAAAAAAACCTCTTTATTTCTCAAACCAGACCACTTCATAAGAGAGACTATCTTTCACACCCACACTCTCTAGGGGAACAACCTATGTGGGATCACCAATGCATTTCTTTAACAAGAAAACATGGAAGTCCGAATACACTAATGTTATATCTGCAGGAAACTCCAACTCATAAGCTACATTACCAAAATGACTCGCAATATTGTAAGGACCCACGTAGCGGGTACTTAACTTTCCCCTTTTACCAAATATCTTCACTTCTTTCATGGGTGAACTTTTAAGTAGACAAAAAACCAATAGTAAGCTCAATTTTCCTTCTTCTCATATCTGCATAGGACTTCTAACGACTATGAGTTGTTTTCAACTTTCTCAAATCAGCTGAACTTTTTGCATAGCCTCACGAACTGAATCAGGACCTATTAAGGTGGCTTCACCAATCTCAAACCAACCAATTGGGGATCTATACCTCCCATCATAAAGTGCTTCAAATGCAGTCATCTGAATACTAGAATGATAACTGTTATTATAGGTAAACTCGATCAAAGAAAAATGATCACCCCAAATACCCTTAAATCGATCACACACACTCTCAACATATTCTCTAAGGTTTGAATAGTCTTATCTGCCTGACCATCTGTCTGTGGGTGAAAAATTGTTCTAAGATGAACTTGGGTACCAAAGAACCTTTGAAAATGTCTTCCAAAACTGGAAGGTAAACTAAGTAATCCTATCTAAAATGATGGCCAAATTGACTCCATGCAATTACTCCCTAAGATAGAGTCTAGCATAATCTTTGGATGAATCTGAAATGTTAACTGGCAAGAAATGGATCACCTTAGTCATTCGGTCCTCGATAACCCTAATAAAATCATATTATTGATGAGTATGAGGCAACCCTATAATGAAGTCTATATTCACCACTTTCCATTTCAAAGTAGGAATACAAATATCTTGAAGTTTACCATAAGGTCTTTAATTCTCAACCTTAACCTTCGTTAATTTGGACACTTAGCCATAAATTTTGTGATATCCTTCTTTATGTCATTCCATCAATAGACTTTTCATAAATTATGGTACATCTTAGTGGCTCTAGGGTGAATAGAATACCGAGAACTGTAAGCTTCTGTTAGCATCTATTGTCTCAAATCATCTACACCTAGAACACATAGTCTGCCCTGAAAACGAAGAATACCATCTCTCCCTTGGAAGAAAACCTCAACCTTCTGACTTTAGATCACTTCTTTCAACCTAGGGAAAATAGGATCACTATCTTGGTTTTTTTTTACCTTGTCTATTAAAGAGGATTCTGAATTAAGATATTTCCCTTATCTGAATCGGCCAACCGAACTCCCAATCTGTCAAGCTAGGGATCCTCACAAACTAACTCTTTCTCCTCATCTTCTATATGAGCAACACTTTCCATAGACAACCTACTAAGAGCATCAATCACCATATTGGATTTATCCGAGTGGTACAATACACTCATATCATAAT
This sequence comes from Capsicum pubescens, assembly GCA_030864215.1. NCBI lineage: Eukaryota > Viridiplantae > Streptophyta > Magnoliopsida > Solanales > Solanaceae > Capsicum > Capsicum pubescens. The sequence continues at coordinate 251,078,274 of CM061549.1, forward strand.
ACTTCAATAACTCTAGTCATCTCCTCTGATAAAGATTTAGATTTTTTGACTGAACACATACTAAAGGCTCTTGTGATCAGTGAACATATCAACATGAAACATATAAAGGTAATGTTTCCAAAATTTTAAGGCAAAAACAATTGTTGTCAACTCAAGATCATGAGTTGGGTAGTTCTTCTCATGAGGCTTGAGCTGCCTAGAGGCATATATTATAACCTTGTCATGCTACACCAACACACAACCAAGTCTAATACTAAAAGCATCACAATAAACCACAAAACCATCTGAACCCTCTAGTAGAGTCAAAATTGGATCCGAGTCTTCAACTCCTGAAAACTTTTCTTGCATAAATCGAACCACTGAAACTTGACTTTCTTATGATTCATTCTGGACATGGGATAAGAAATAGAGGAAACCCCTTCAACAAACCGTTTGTAGTAACCAGATAAACCCAAGAAACTTTTGATGCCTGATGGAGAGATGGGTCTAGACCAATTTCTAACTGTTCAGTCTTTTGAGGATCAACCTGAATGCCTTTACCAAAAATGATATGACCAAGGAATGTTAATAAATTCAACAAGAATCCACACTTACTGAACTTCACAAATAACTGACGATCTTTGAGAGTCTTTAAGATAATCCTCAAATGGTCTGCATGTTCATTCTCATTCTGAGAATAAACGAGCATGTCATCTATAAAGACACTGACAAACATGTCTAAGTACTTCTTGAACACCCTGTTCATTAAGCCCATAAAAGTTGCAGGAACATTCATTAGTCCAAAAGACATAACAATAAATTTGAAGTGACCATACCGAGTTCTGAAGCTTATATTTGAAATGTCATATTCTCTGACTCTGAGCTAATACTAGTATGATCTGAGGTCTATCTTATCAAAGTACTTGACACTCTGAAGTTGGCCAAATAAGTCATCAATCTTGAAAATAGGATACTTATTCTTGATTGTAACTTTGTTCAACTGGCGATAGTTAATGCATAATTTGAGAGAATCATCTTTTTTGTGTACGAAAAAAAATGGAGCACCCCATAGAAAGATGTTGGGACTGATAAAACTATTGTCTAGGAGATCGATTAATCATTCCTTCAACTCCTTAACCCCAGTCAGAGCAATTTTATAGGGTGGAATTAAAATAGATTAGGTATCTTGAAGGAGATGCATTTCGAAGGTAATTTTTTGCCTGATAGAAACTATGGAAGATCTTCAAAAATACTTTTGGAAATTCATTTACCACAAGAACTAACTTAAGAGTTGAGGTCTTGGAATTTGAATCCTTAACCCAAACAAGATGCTAGATGCACCCTTTGAAAATCATTTTTCTTACCTTAAGTTAAGAGATGAATCGACCTACAGGCACTAAGGTACTACCCTTCCACTCTATGACTGTATCATTTAGGAATTAAAACTAGACTACTCTCTTTATATAATAAACTGAGGCATAGCAAGAGTGGAGCCAATACATGCCAAAATAACATCAAAATTTGTCATGTCTAACTTCACAAGATCGACTGAAGTGACTTTCTAAAAAATTATGACTGGGTAATTTTTGTATATCTATCTGGCAATGACTAAATTACCGACTAGAGTAGAGATTGAGAAGGGTTCTAAGAGAATTTTGAGATTGACACCGAAGTCTACTACTATATAAGGAGAGCTACAAAAGAGAGTGTGGCTCTAGGATCTAGCAATGCATAGGCATAAATATAAAAGACTTGTAACGTACCAGTGACCACATCAGGAGAACCCTCCCAATCTTGTTGATTTTGAAGAGCATAAAACCTATTTTGAGGTTGTTCGCCAGCTTTACTAGATGAGGCACACTGTTGAGTCAACGACCTTCTAGAGCTACTAGAGCTGCTGGAGAGTTATATTGACTTTGCTGATGAGCATCCCTACCTCTATGTGAAGCATCTGGACATTTCCTCAATCTTTGTACTAGCTTACCACACCCAAACAGCTATCATTACTATCCATACACTCACCCATGTGGTTTTTTATGCTCTTCTCGCAAATCGGGTTAGTACAAATATTATTCACACTACCTTAGGACTTAGAGCCTGGTGCCCTATCCCAATTATCTTGCCTGAACTTGGGCGCTGGAGCACTAGCAAAAGATGGGGATGGAGCTGAAGACGTCTGACAAACGATTACCTCTATCTAACTTCTGCTAAAAGAAGTTGAAACTACCTATTCTGGCCCTTTTACTCTCCCTTTCTATTTTTTTAATCTGTTCTTCCTCAATATGTTGGGCATAATCTATTAACCTGGAGAGGTCCATCTATTTAACTAACATAAAATTTCTATACTTTTTGACCACGTCTTTAGAAAAACCTGATGCGAACTTACTCATTCAATCCATAGAGTTATCACGACACGAGACTACCCCCTAGTCATAACACGGTGCTTGGAACCAAAAGTGATCCCAAGCTAACCCATGAACAAGCATACTGCTTGAGCAACTGATTTAAATACATAAAACGTGAAGTAATAAGAAGAAGAAACGTCTTTAGATGCACATGTTCAAAACAAAACTATTAAAACGATTACAACACTACTTATACAAAACAAAACTGAAATCAAATACATCAACTCTACTAATAGTATATGAAGCCTCTACTAATAATGATTATAGGTATATGGGATATGACCCCCATCTATCCCTAGAAATATGATAAAAATATGATACTGAAACTATAGTTTACTCGAGTCCTCAAATCAAAAAAACTTATCACCTGCTGACTGGAAGCTGTAAACTATTTGGTATGATGTGTGTGGGCTACAACTAGTACCTACATTATGAGACAATGTAGCACATAAACATATATGTAGATCAGTACTTTTGAAATGTACTGAGTATGTGGGGGTGAATTCATAAGTAAAACAATAACTGATTATTCATATGAACTTACAAATAATGCATGCTAAGTGTAAATGACTCACCTTGAGCTTGAGTGAAGCAAAGATTGCAAAATCATAACATGAGTTATGAAGCATAAGAATAACTTTTTGAGACATAACACTTACTCTCTAAAAACTTTGCTTTTATAATTTCTCAGGGAGGTTCTTCTAACCGACATAAACCATGAGAGCTATCATGGAGTCCAACATCTTATCCACGTTGAGGAGAGTTGTTCTACCCTTGCCATCAGAGTAGAACCTTAACTTGAGTGAACACTATACTTAAACCTTATTGGGACTTAAACCTATGGTGGAACGTATTTCTGGGGCATGTGACCTCGGACTCAGACCCAACTCAGTGCTAAATACTACTCCCTTGTTACTTATATGCTCATACTTTAGGAAATCCACCTTAAAATAGCATAAGAGTTTATAGGATGAAAACCAGTTATGCTTCTCTTTCTTCAAATCATAATCAGGATGAACAAATATGGATTTCATATCTTATCTCAGGATCAAAAGATCAATCTTTGCTTTAAACCTTCGTGTAAGCTTATCAAAAGAGCTTAAGAGCACAATCTTCTTGAAATCACAAAACTTGAACTTAGTACTTATAATATATGCTTAAATTCTTAGAAATTCATGACAAAACTCCATGCTCAATAATCATCTTGAAATACTTCAACAACTCCAGTCAAAATAATGAAATTCAAATCACAATTTGAGTCTTATAAATCAAAAGATGAATATATGTAAATATTGATGCACATAAAGACTTTAATCTCATGGTAATATCATTCTTAAAACTAAATTGAAAATCTTTAAATCAATGTTTCAAATCAAACTCATGATGTACAAATCATAATAGAGAATCTTCAAGTCAAAACATAAATATATGAGAACGAATATTGCACTTTAATACTTTCATGATAATTTCATAAACTTAAGACAAGATAATTTGGGTATGAACCCTAATTGAAAATCATATAACTTTAATTTTAAAACAAGTTTAGGGAACAAGGATGGAATAATATCTTTGTTCATAAATCCCACATACCTTAAGTTTCTTGACTTGTGAAGAAAGATTGAAGCTTGGGACTTGAAAGAAACCCTATTCTTGATATTTCTTTAAGATTTGTTGAACCTGGATGCTTAAATTGTTGGATTCTCGAAGAAATCTTGAATTCGAAACTTAAATCCTTGTGTTCTTATGAGAAGAATCTTGAATTATTATTCTTGAGAAATGAGAGAGTTTTTATGTGAGTTGATTTGAAGAATATGGGCAAATAATGCTCTTTTGGGTTTTATAATTCGTGCCTTGGACGTTTGGGGTTGAGGGGAAAGGACCAAAGTATACCTTGACCCTTAAGAAGATAAAATAGTAAAAGAATAGACCCTGTGGTGCTCCATCTAGACTGTGGGAGTAGCCTCCGCGACTCCCACCTTATCCCGGGAGAATAACCCCCACGACGCGGGCTTATTGCCTTCCCTTACTACCTCTCATGAAAAAGGCCATAACTTTTTGCTCGGGTATAGGATTAAGGAAAAAATGGTATCATTGGAAAGATAATTTAATTATATATAATTTGGTGGGTCTTGGGATGCAAAATTTTGTATATATCAAAAGGTATACACGTTCAAAGTAGATCCTTGTAGAATTGAATATAAAGATTTAGCCGAATCAAAGACTCTTAGCTCAACTTTGCTCTAAGTAATTCCCATGAATATTTTCACCTCATAAGTACTTCACACACTAGGATAAATATCATGACACATATATTCACATAAAATCATAGAGTTTGAGTTTACGCACGTAGGAATGATAGTTCAAAGTCTAGCCCAAAATACGGGGTGTTACATTATCTTCCCCTTGGAATCATTCATCCTCAAATGATGGATAGGAACTTGTTGAAGCCTTAGAAGTATGGAATAATGTACTCATGTCATATTTGGTAATGAAGGATATAGCTGAGCTAAAGCATTATAACTTTATCATGAAACTGATTCCTGAGCTGACTTGACTTTACTTACTATAAGGAGTTGATTCATGCTGAGAGTTTAAAAATTGCTTGAGGTGTTCATGATACAATCATGCACATAGAAAGGAGAGGTGATAACTTATGCAAGCATGAATTATAAAATAATGAGACTAAGATCGTACAAGAGGTATTCCACTATTTAAGCTGAAATACTTGGAAAACTGAGATTATGCACTAAACAGTTATGAATTGAGTCATGACTAAATAGCTGAATCTGAAACATGATGCTTGGACTGGATTGAATTCGCAAACTTGCATGGACGTGAATGAATTAACTTATGGAATAGCCATATTCATGCGATTTCTGATAGTATGACTAGATGGAAAGATGGAAAACCATAGGAACTTGTCTATCTGACTGCTAAACTGAATTATTGGCTATTTAGACTGAATCATACTAAGAGTTTATACTCAATCGAAGTATTTCTTCAATACTCTTTGCAAAAAGATCTAAAACATTAGGGAGAAAAGAATTATTGAGCATGATCTGAGCGAAATATCTGAATCAGGAATCTTAATATAGCTATAACTCTGTAACATGGAACATTGGCCTATGAAACATAAGCTGGGGTAGAATTGCTATGTCTTAGACAATGTAACTTCTACTTTCAAGCTTAGATATAATCCTTAAATACTCCCTCAACTCTATGTTCCCCTTCAATAATTCACATCACTTGATGCTACTTATAATCTTCACATGGGCATTGATAACTCTATCTACTGAAGTCTGAGCTGAACTGAATTCTCTCACTATGTTCAAGCCTACTCGACTCTACAAGGTGTACACATAACACTATAATACTAGTCTGAATCATGAATTCAATACCCTGTGATCTTTCACAACTTCACATCTCAAGAATAATTCTTCTTACCACTTCAACAACTAGATTCAACCTCTTACCAGGAATTCACTAGCAGATAGTGCATTCATCCACTTATACACCAACATGACATTCAAGCCTATCTTCATAACCACATATGAATTTCTAAGCGAACAACCATAAAAGCTTTTTTCTCATATTCTCTAAACCTCTATCATTAACAACTTCCATGCACTACCTCAATAAACATACATAAAATTCTCAACTAACCATGGCATATACAAAAAACTTAACCTCAATCTTCCTTCAACCTTATAGCCTTATATATAACAAACATACTATAATCTTTTATTTAACAAGGAATATTTTCTCTCTCCCATCTAAACAATTACTCATCACCACTATTATTTCATAAGAAGAGGTCACTGAAATATTAGATCATGAGATCCTAAAGCATAAATAATACTATGCATGATTTTGACACTTAATTGAGGCCTGAGGAATAGAGTACCAACAACATGAATTCATCAAAGAAACCTAAACTGAGGACATAAATGATATAGTCTGAATTTAGATGATCATTAGGAGTGTAGCATGAGTACTTGGAACTGAACATACTGTAAAGCATGAGTACATGATTCATAATCTGCATGACCTGAGTTTAGAGTTCATAAATTATGGATTATGATTTTACTACTGAGTGAACTGAAACTACTTATACTAGGAACTGGAAGCGCACATGATTCTCTATGATGTGCGTGAACATGAACTATGATCATGGAGATGACATGTAAGGCATGAGTAGACGTCATGATGACTGAAGTACAAAAATTTTCACTGATATAAGAATAGGTTGGGCATCATCCTCCCTTACTATTGTTCTACAACACATTGGCATCACTACTAGAATCTGAGAGCCTAACTTGGTTACTTGTTCTATCATCTCTCCCTTAGCTTTAAGCCATCATTCTAAGTTTGTGGAACCCTTTGATAAACTCTAAACTAAACTGCAACCACTTTACTCTAGAGTTTGGGATATGAAAATACATGTTAATAACAAATTCACCCTAAAAGACTACACTTGAAAGTGTGAAACCCACTACTAATACTTCCTTCTGAGATACAATTCTTACCTTTCTATAGCCCCAATAGTCATCACATAGTAACTTGAACTCTTACTAACTTAGAATCTTCATGAGAATCACCATACCCTGAGTTCACACTATCAAGAATTTCAACTCTTCTTTCTATAAGCTCAATTATCCAAGATTCAAACTTAGATTATAACACTTAACATGAATATCCCCAAACCTTTAATGAACCATATTATCTTCCTTCATAGCCTACTAATATTACACCTCTAAACTTACATTTCCCCCTAAACTATGATGATTATCATTACACCAACATTCTAATTATCATCATACTAAATTTCAAATCAATAAATTTAAATTCTTGCATACACTGAAGCCTACGGGTTCACCTTTCATACAACTAGTCCCATGGATACATAATCTACTAAGTCCGGATAAATACTATACCACTTTATTGCTGATAAACTTTTGGGTTCATGCTTCTAACTCTAGATCATATTCTATCATAGGATTCTGAGAAAGGATCTGAAAGCACATCTTACTTTGGCTTAGTGCATAATTTTCATGAACATGAATGAAATCTTTCATACTTTGGAACATAGAGGCACTGATGTGATACTTTCGAGCCCGCATATAATTTCATAACTGCTTGTGGGGAATGTCTAAGAAAACTCTATATGTAAGGCTTTAAGCTTGGCTATTTATGGTACCTTAAAAATAAGGCAGAGTTGACATGAATGGATTAACGTAGGAATGTGCATAAGTTTCTTAGAGAACACTTCTACTGCACTATATGAGATATGAAAGAAGAGAAATATTTCTTAAATACCCTGTAGCCTCTCGCAGAAAAGTAAAGATGTCTCCGTACCATTCTACAAGACTCTACTAAACACAACTTCATAACACCCTAGGACACATGAACTCTGTGCTCTAATACCAAGTTTGTCACGACCTAAGACTACCTCCTAGTTGTAACACGGTGCTTGGAACCACAAGTGATCCCAAGATAACCCATGAAATGGCATACTGCTTGAGAAACTAATTTAAATACATAAAACTTAAAGTGATAAGTGGAAGAGATATCTATAGCTAAACATGTTCAAAACAAAACTATTAAAACGATTACAACTCTGGTTATACAAAACAAAACTAAAATCAAATACATTAACTCTATTAACTGTCTATGAAGCCTGTACTAATACTAACTATAGGTATCTAGGACATGACCCCAGCTATCCCTAATCAATACAAAAAAATATATAATACTGAAATAATAGTTAACTCGAGTCCTCGAATCAAAAGAACTCATCACCTACTGACTGGAAGCTGTAAACTATTTGGTATGATGTGTGTAGGATATAACTAGTACCTATATTATGAGAAAATGCAGCACATAGACATATATGTGGTTCACTACTTTTGGAATGTACTGAGTATGTGGGGGTGAATTCATAAGTAAAACAATAACTGATTATTCATATGAACTTGCAAATAATGCATGTTAAGTGTAAATGACTCACCTTGAGCTTGAGTAAAGCAAAGATTGAAAAATCATAACATGAGTTATGAAGCATAAGAATAACTTTGTGAGACATAACACTTACTCTCTAAAAACTTTGCTTTTATACTTTTTCAGGGAGGTTCTTCTAACTGACATAAACCATGAGAGCTATCATGGAGTCCAACATCTTATCCACGTTGAGGAGAGTTGTTCTACCCTTGCCATCAGAGTAGAATCTTAACTTGAGTGATCATTATACTTAACCTATATTGGGAATTAAACCTATGGTGGCATGTAGATCTAGGGCATGTGACCTCAGACTCATACCCAACTCGGTGCTAAATACTACCTCTTTATTACTTATATGCTCATACTTTACAAAATCCACCTTAAAATAGCATAAGTGTTTATAGAATGAAAACCAGTTATGCTTCTCTTTCTTTAAATCATAATCAGGATGAACAAATGTGGATTTCATATCTTATCTCAGGATCAAAAGATCAATCTTTGCTTTAAACTTTCGTATAAACTTATCAAAAGAGCTTAAGAGCATAATCTTCTTGAAATCTCAAAACTTGCACTTAGTACTTATAATATATGCTTAAATTCTTCGAAATTCATGACAAAACTTCATGCTCATTAATCATCTTGAAATACTTCAACAACTCCAGTCAAAATAATGAAATTCAAATCACAATATGTGTCTTATTAATCAAAGGATGAATATATGTAAATATTAATGCACATAAAGCCTTTAATCTCATGGTAATATCATTCTTAAAACTAAAATGAAAATGTTTAAATCAATGTTTCAAATCAAACTCATGATACAAATCATAATAGACAATCTTCAAGTCAAAACATAAATATATGAGAACAAATATTGCACTTTAATACTTCCATGATAATTTCATAAACTCAAGACAAGATAATTTGGGTATGAACCCTAATTGCAAATCATATAACTTTAATTTAAAATAAGTTTTGGGCACGAGGATGGAAGAATATCCTTGTTCATAAACCCCACATACCTTAAGTTTCTTTACTTGTGAAGAAAGATTGAAGCTTGGGACTTGAATGTTGAACTTGTGAAATAACCCCTATTCTTGTTATTTCTTGAAGATTTGTTGAACTTGGAAACTTGAAGTATTGGATTCTTGAAGAAATCTTGAATTCAAAACTTAAATCCTTGTGTTCTTAAGAGAAGAATCTTGAATTATTGTTCTTGGAAAAGGGTAGGGTTTTTACGTGAGTTGATTTGAAGAAGATGAGAAAATAATACTCTTTTGGGTGTTATAATTCGTGCCTTGGATGTTTGGGGTTGAGGGGAAAGGACCAAAGTACCCCTTGACCCTTAAGAAGTTAAAACAGTGAAAGAATAGACCCTGCAGTGCACCCTCTAGTCCATGGGAGTAGCCCCCATGACGCCCGCTTTATCTTGGGGGAATAACCCCCGCAGCGCGGGCTTATCTCCTACCTTTACTATCTCTCACAAAAAAGGCTATAACTTTTTATTCGGGTATTGAATTAAGGTGAAATTGGTATAGTTGGAAAGCTAACTCAATTATCTATCATTGGGTGTTACTTGAGATGTAAAATTCCATAAATTTCAATAGTTATACACGTTCAAAGTAAACCCTTGTAGAATTAAATACAAAGATTTGGCTGAATCAAAAACTCTTAGATCAACTTTGCTCTAAGTGATTCCCATGAACATTTTTCACCTCATAAGAACTTCACACACTAGGATAAATATCATGACACATGTATTCACATACAAATTATGGAGTTAGTGTTTACGCATGTAGGAACGACGGTTCAAAGTCTAGCCCAAAAATGTGAGGTGTTACAAGAGTTAATAACTATAGTTGGAGCATACTTTGCCAACTGAGTAAACTTAAGAGAGTACTCATTCACACACTCATATTACCCTGCTTCAGGTTTATGACTTCCTGCACCTTGTCATCCCTTAACTCAAATGGAAAGAACCTGTCTAGAAATGTAATAATAAACTCATCCCACTTTATTGGTTCTGCATCCGCACCTTTATCATCTTTCTATTGCTTAAACCAAGTGTGAGCCACTCCTTGCAACTGATAAGCAGCTAAGTTAGCACATTTAGTTAGAGTGACACCCATAATCTTATTAACTTTTTGAATACTATCCAAAAACTCTTTTGGATCCTCTTTAGACTTAGACCCAAAGAATATAAGAGGATTTAATCAAGTGAAGTCTCAAACTCTGGTTATTGTCGTATTCATTACTGGGTTGGCTAGTGAAACAACCTTTTGTTTATTCTAGGTGGTCATGGACAGGGATAATGCTGTGAAAGCAACCTTGAATTCAGCATGGGAGAGTTGTTCGTTCGGAGGGTTTGCTGAAGCTGGTGGGGCATGCTGATTTCCATTCCTTCTTCCATTAGTCCTCTTGTATTGTTTTTAAACATGTAGAGAACGAGTTAGAAGAAGGTTTTAATAGAGTTATGTAGAGAACGAGTTAGAAGAAGGTTTTAATAAAGTTCATACTCTATCTTATGATATGATTATGAAAGAAGTAAAGCTTTTCCTAAATTGTATCATAGCCTCTTACTCATAAGAGTGGCATACTTCATACCTATGATAAGACTCTACTTAACGCGACTTTCAAACACCCTAGAATGCTATAAATTTAATGCACTGATATCAAGTTTGTCACGAACTGAGACTATCCCATAGTTGTAGCACAATGGTTATAGCCAAAAATGACCCCAAGCTAACTCATGACCCGGCATGACACTAATAATATTATATAAAAATTGATCAACACTATGCGAAAGCTAAAGTCTAAGTAATATAAGAAAATCAAAACCAAATATCAATGTTAAAATAAAACAAAAATTAGTGATCATAATATAAAGTTGAATATCTATTATCTGTCTAAAAGCCTCTACTAAGACGAGTTGCTGGACAGACCCCAGCTAACACTGACTATCTGATATGTCCAAATTATACCTCTTTTTTGAGAGAGTAAGTGGTCGTCGTCAAATATATAACCCAACTAGGTTGGGGTCGAATCCCATAGGGAATATGGTGTTAATCAAGACTATTTGTGCATTGATCGATTATTAGTTAGTAGTTTCCTATGAATGGGGTTTTTAGAATTCAAAAAATCGCTACCATTTACTTCGTTTTAGTGAACCAAAATCGATGCTCCAGTATTTCAAATTATTGATGTGGTAAAAACCAGAGTTGTGTTCACTATGAGTGTTGACACTTACTAAACAATAGTTGTAACAAAGATTCTCATAACATATAGGAAACAATAGATTATCACTATCGATGATTCATCTAAATGTCTTTCGACCTATTTAGATACTAGATTACCTAATTCTATCAAACTTAGGAAATCCTTATATTCAAACTGATTTCATTTCGAGTTGATTACCTTGTTACGACGTTAATTATTAGATGGATATTTAACATCTCCAAATACCCGTTGATAATGCACTTCCTCTTAATTGATTTCTTAATTCAAGCAAACCAACATGAGGTTCAATCTATTATTTGCAACCAACAGATAATACTTAATACAAAAGAATTATCAAGAAGTTCCTACAGTTCTTCTAATCTTAACCAACTAATGAATTCGTAAGACAAAACTCATAGATCCCACAACTCCGGTTATGGGAATTAGTTACTCATGAGATAGAGGGAAACAATATATATTAGATTCATAATTCAAAAATAGTTAACTTACAAACGATAAGAATATAAGATTGTTCTTCTTTCCAAATCACAAGAGAATCCCAAAACCAAAACAATAATCTCCAAAAATTGATATCAAAATTTCGGAGAAAAAAGTATCAAAAGCAGCTTCTTATAATAAGTTCATGATGCCTAAAAACCTAAGATTTGTTTCTATAAATACTCAAGATATTTTCCGGATTTGAATTTCAAATTCTAGCTTTCCGCCCCATAACTGACGACCAAAGCTAATGGCTTATTAGATGGTTGACGACTTATTAGACAAGTCGTTAACAACTTAGTCCCATTCTTGCTCACTACCTACAACTGATGGCCAAGTCTGGCAACCTATCACACAGTTGATGACTTATCAGACCAAGTCGTCAATTGTTCTTTCCATGTATTGTAAACTGTCTACAAGTGACAACCTTCTGTGACGACCCATCAGATGGTTGACGACTTATAAGACAAGTTGTCAACTAAAATCTTCCTATCTACTTCATCAAAATTCATCCTTTTTGATGTAGTTATCACAGGTTTCCATGCATCTCGACTTCCCTGCAATATCACATGAAATATAATAAAAAATGACAATAGTTACTTAAGAACTTACAAGTATTCCGAGTTAAAATCCTTAAATATGCTAACACAAAGCTGGCACATCAACACCCTCAACTTAAAATACTTGCTTGTCTTCAAGCAACTAATACAGTATTATGCACATAATCAAAACAACAATGTAATGAGTAGTATTTGTTTCCTTTATTTTGTACCCACAAGAAAGAGAATGTGATCTGTTCCTGCCAAGCAACATCAAGATTCCATACCTTCTTCAAAGTTCAAACACACAAAACACTACTTAAACTTAGAGTATTGAATCAAATATTTAGCAAGTTCCAAAACTATTCATATTCCCTCACACATAAGAAAAAAGTTCCCGACTCCACATTGTAACACCCCAAAAATAGATCCCGAGGCGTCAAACGATGCTTAGGACCACAAGTGATCCCAAGCTAACCCATGAACTGGCATACGGTAAGGCAACTAATTAAATATGTATATAATAACTGAATTTACTGTGTGGAAACATAGAAATGATGGAATCTATGAAAAATACAATACTGATACAACTTTTACATTCTGATAAAGTCTGAAAAGAGTAACTGGAATTACATAACTGACGTCTATTAAGCCTCTACTGTATTGACTATAGATAGTCGGGATGCGACTCCAACTACCACTAATCAATACATATGAATATGAAAGTAAAGTATATAAATAACATCTAACTAAAGTCCCTGAAGTAGGAGGACTCAATAAATGTTGGCTGAAATCTGCAACTGTCTGAATATGGTATGCGGGCTATAACTCGTACCTACATTATGAGACAATGTAGCACACAGACGTATATGTGAATTAGTACTTTGAGGATGAACTGAGTATATAGGGGTGAATGCATAAGTAAAACATTATCTCATTATCATAATTTGTAAAATAATGCATGCTAAATGTAAATGACTCACATAAGATGGAATATCTGAAATACTGAAATATGTAGCAATAAGGAGTAAAACACACTTTATAAATCTCATGAGCCATAATATTTAGTTCTAAAAGTTGTACTTGTATTCTCTCTTTAAATCATACTATCTAAGTATAGAAAGGACTCACTCTAAATTTTGAAATATGAAAGCTGAAGTCCGTGGCTAATATCTTTCTGTAAAGCATAATCTGAGTAAACTTTGTGAGCCTTTACACTTAGTTTTCTAAAAGCTTTCTGTTATTATTTTTTGAGAAACTATTCTGAAAATCTTTACCATTAAGCTAAAAGAAAAACACTTTATCTTAAGGTTGTAAACCAATAGACTGTTTTAAGAGTAGGGGAACTCTTTTGGGAGCTTCTTCTAACCGACATAAACCATGTGAGCATCCATGGAGTCCAACGTCTTATCCACGTTGGGGAGATTTGTTCTACCCTTGCCATTAGAATAGAACTTCTTATCTTAATTGATCACAATCTTAGTCATCTACGTAGAAGTGGGAATAATCTTAATCCTATGGTGGCACGTAGATTTAGGGCATAAAACCTTGGTAACATACCCATCTCGGTGCTAAATACTTGTAACGCCCCGAAATCTGATCCCAAAATATCACACGGTGCTCAAGGCTACGAGTAGCTCCAAGCTAATCCTTTGAGCCTGCTACAAGATTGGAACCTTACTTTAAGATAAACTAGTCAAGAAATAATGTTGTATCATACCAGAACTGAACTTAATGAACTGAATGAACTGAAGATACCATCTAAATAGTAAATACTAAAAGTCTGTAAATAAAATAGTAGTCTGACAAGTCTCTACTACTAAAGAACTAGAGATCCATTGGGACAGACCCCCAACTAACTCAGACTAAACTAAAAATAATAACTCAATTACTATGAAAGATAGAAATCTGAAGAAGTAGGCCCTCGAATTATGAGGACTCACCAACTGTGGAAGAGTAGATAGAGACGATCGAACAACTCATACTGCTAATACTAATCACCTGAACCTACATTATAAGGCAATGTAGCACATAGACATATATGTGGATCAGCACTTTGAGGATGTACTGAGTATATGGGGGTGTAATGCATAAGTAAGACATCATCATAATTAGAAAGTAAATGCATGTTGGATGTATATGACTCACATAAGCTTGATTATCTAAAATATCAAAGTGTAAAATCATGTATAACAAATCATACTTGTAAATCTAGTGAGTCATAACACTTAGTCTTATAAAAGTTTTTCTATCATTCTTTTCTTTTGAAACTTAGAAGCTTTGGGAGATTTGGAAATCTTAGAACTTTGGGACTTAGGGAGTTTCTTCTAACCGACATAAACCACGTGAGCTGACATGGAGTCCAACGTCTTGCCCATGTTAGGGAGAGCTGTTCTACCCTTGCCATCGGAACAGAACCTTAACTTAAGTGATCACTATCTTAGCCCACTATAGGCAAATCAGAAACCTACGGTGGCACGTAGTTCTGGGGCATGAGACCTTGGAATCATACCTAACTCAGTGCTAAATACTACTCCCATACTTATTGCTCAGATTTTTTAGGAAATCCACTTTAAAATAGAACAAGGGTTCGTAATTAAAGACAATTATGCTTCTCTTTGTTTTAATTCATAAACTATATGAATAATGTGGATTCCTATCTTTGCTTGGATCAATAGATCTACTTTCTTTATCAAAATTTGAAAATAGCTAATCATGGGATGCTTAAAACATAGTCATTCTTGAAATGTCAACATACGAACTAGAGCTTAGTGACCCATGCTTTAATTTCACGTCAAACACCATAAGGTTCATGCTTGATAATACAAATATTCATAATTCAACTTAAAATCTGGAAAATATGATCATACGCATTAATTTTTCAAAAGTAGATATGTAATTCAATACCCAAAACACTTAAAATCTCAAAATCATGCAATTAGCAACATTAGGTATAAACCCTAACTTAAATTTCATGGGAAATCATACAAAATTCAGAAATTTGTAATTTAAAATAAGATTTTGGGCACAAGAATGAAAGATTTATCATTGTTCAAACCCCCACATACCTTGGATGATGAACTAGATGAACAAGCTTGCTTTTGATATTCTATTCGTTCTCTTGAATGATGGTTCTCTGAATTCTTGTGTTGAGAATCTTGAATCTTGAATTAATTTGAAAAAAGAGTGGCGGAATCTTGGGATTCTTGAGGTGGATTGTTGAATTTTAGGGTTTTGGTTGAGAGAAATTTTGAGGAATATATTATAAAATACATGTAATAGACTTAAATCTTGTGTTTGAATGGTTTTGGGGGCTGGGAAAAAGTCCAAAATACCCTCTTTAAACCCCTAAACGAAGCTGAAAAAATGTAACTGGGTCCCGATTTAATGGGCCACCGCAACGCACTACTATCGCGGTGGCTCACTGGAAACTGACGAATAGAAAATTGGGGAACTCTACGACGCAGAGCTATTACATTGTCCCACTGGATTTTGACAATTAGGACCTGAAACTTCACACGCCACCATCATTGTGCCCTATAGAAATGCCATTTTGGCCTTTGGTGCGACACGCCACTATAACATTGTACTAATGGAATTCAACAATTGGGAAAATGGACCTCTCCGCGATGCACCAATATCGCGGAGGTCCACTGAAAATTGACAAATGGGAATTTGGACCTCGCCGTGACTCGCCAATATCACGGTGGTCCACTGAAAAGTGACAATTATGAAATTTTCCTTCACCGCGATGTGGTGTCTTCCCAGTTGGCATACTGTCAACTTAAAAAATGCTCTAACTTCTTCACCGAGTGTCAGATTTGGGTGAATTTGGTAATGATGGAAAGCTTATTCAATTTTCCACACAATGAAAAGTTGAAATCTAGAAAATTCTATTTGAAACAAATATTATTCATTTTGAAAGACATCTCTTAACATTCTAGGAATGAATTTAAGCTAGATAAAGTTTGGGGTATTACAATATCTTCCCCTTGGGAACATTCGTCCTCGAATGTGGCTAACGAAACTGAGATGCTAAAAATTAAGGCCATATTTGGTAAATACAACTGAAAGCACGACTCAACTATTTGCAAATGCATGAACTATCGAATGAATGGCTATATAAAGTTGAAACTTAGACTGAAAAGAGATGATCTAAGGAAACTTGTTACCTTAAACTGAATCTGAATCTGAATCTACAGCAAAAAGATGAGGGTACTTGGTCCGCATATCTACTTCTGCTTCCCAAGTAGCTCCCTCAACGGATTGATTTTGCCAAAGAACCTTGACTAGGTGGACTTCTTTGTTCCTTCGTCTATGAGTCTGATGGTCAAGGATCTCAACTGGAATTTCTTCATAAGAGAGGCTATCATGAACCTCTGTACTTTCTAAGGGTACTACAACCGCTGGATCACTAATACACTTCTTCAACAAAGACACATGGAACACAGGATGTACGAATGATAAATTTGTAGGCAACTCAAGCTCATTTGCCACCTTCCCAACACGGCTCAAAATCTGGAAGGGACCTACATAACGGGGACTAAGTTTCCCTTTCTTGCCAAATCTCATCACCCACTTCATGGGTGAAACTTACAAATAAACTAAATCACTAACTTTAAACTTAAGATCTTTTCTCCTCACATCTGTATATGATTTCTGACTACTATGATCTGTTTTCAACCTTTCTCGAATCAACTGTACTTTTTTCATAGCTTTTAACACCATATCTGGCCCTAATAACATGGCTTCACCCGCTTCAAACCATCCGATAGGTGATCTACATCTCCTTCCATAAAGTGCCTCAAATAGGGCCATCTGAATGCTAGCATGTTAACTGTTGTTGTAGGAAAACTCAATCAACAACAAATGCTCATCCCAACTACCCCTGAAATCAAGCACACACGCTCTCAACATATCTTCTAGAGTCTGAATGGTCCTTTCTTCCTGACCATCTGTCTGAGGATAAAAGCGGAACTAAGACGAACGTGGGTACCAAGATCCTTCTGAAAAGCTTTCTAAAACTGAGAGGTGAACTGAGTACCCCTATCTGAGAAATGGACAAGGACACTCCATATAATCTGACTAACTCTTGGATATACAACTTAGCATAATCCTCAGTTGTATAGGACGTATAATCTGGCAAGAAATGCACTGACTTAGTCAATCTATCCACAATAACCCAAATCAAATCATGATAACGACGCGAATGGGGTAACCGTATTACAAAATCCATATTCACCTCTTCCCACTTCCAAGTAGGAATACTGAACTCTTGCAAAACACCACCAGGCCTTTAGTTCTCTACCTTAACCTATTGAAAAGTTGAACACTTTTCTACAAACTCCACTATACCTCTCTTCATACCACTCCACCAATAAATTTCTCACAAATCTTGGTACATTTTAGTAGCACCAGGATGAATGGAGTGCCTCAACCATAATCCACTGTCTCAACTCATCTATACATGGTACACATAGTCTACTTCGGTATCTCAACACGCCATCTCTCCCTTAGGAGAAAACCTCTAATTTTTGATCCCTAACCGACTCTTTTAACTTAACTAAGATGGGATCCTGATCTTGTTTCTCCTTCACCTCAAAGACTAAGGAAGATTCTGCACTATTCTACACCCAAATGCTACCCTCAGTCGAATCAACCAATATAACACCCAACCTAGCCAAACGGTGCACTTCTCGAGCTAACTCTTTCTTATCACTCTCCACATGAGCAAAACTGCCCATAAACAATCTACTAAGGGCGTCTTCCACTACATTGGCCTTGCCCGGATGATACAAGACACTCATGTCATAATTTTTCAACAATTTTAGCCACCTTCTCTGACGGAGATTTTACTCTCTCTAAGTGAACACATACTATAGTCTTTTATGGTTTGTAAACACATCAACGTGTACCCTGTAAAGATAATGTCTCCAGATTTTCAAAGCAAACACAACATTAGCTAATTTAAGGTCGTGGGTTGGGTAATTCTTTTCACGAGGCTTAAGCTGTCTAGAGGCATAGGCTATGACCTTACATCAAAACACAACCCAAACCAACTCTAGATGCATCACAATAAATAAAAAACCATTTGTACCATTAGGTAATGCTAAGACTGGGCTGAAGTGAGTCGAGTTTTCAAATCTTGAAAACTCTTCTCGCAGGAATCTGACCACTGAAACTTAACCTTCATCTGAGCCAATTGGGTCATAAGAGACGCAATGGATGAAAACCCCTCAACAAAATATCTGTAATATCTAGCTAAACCTAAGAAACTTCTAATGTCTAATGGAGAGATAGGTCTAGGACAATTTTTTATGGCTTTTATCTTTTGAAGATCAACTCTAATACCCTCACTGGAAATAATATGACCGAGGAAAGCAACTGACCTTAGCCAAAATTCACATTTGCTTAATTTGGTGAACAACTGGTGATCCCTAAGAGTTTGCAACACAATTCGAAGGTGGTCTGCATGATCATCCTGACTATGAGAGTAGACAAGAATATCATCAATAAAGAATATGACAAGCATATCCAGATACTATTTGAACACTCTGTTCATGAGGCCCATGAAAGCTGTTGGGGCATTGGTTAGCCCGAAGGACATGACTAGAAACTCAAAATAACCATAGCAGGTTCTGAAGGCTGTCTTCGAAATATCATAATCCCTTACTTTAAGTTGATGATAGCCGGATCTAAGGTCTATCTTTGAGAAATAACTTGCACCTTAGAGTTGGTCAAATAAGTCATCAATTCTAGGAAGGGGATATTTATTCTTGACTGTGACTTTATTCAACTGTCAATAGTCAATGAACATATGCAAAGAACCATCTTTCTTTCATACGAATAGGACAAAAGCGCCCTATGGAGAAATACTAGGTCTTATGAAACCTTTGTCTAGAAAATCTTTGAGCTACTCTTTCAACTCCTTAAGTTCGGCAAGAGCCATACGATAGAGAGGAATGGAAATAGGCTGAGTATCAGGAAGAAGATCAATTCTGAATTCTATTTCCCTATTGGGAGGTACCCCTGGCAAATCTTCGAGAAAGACATCAGGAAACTCATTAACTATACTGAATGACTGAACTGTTGGAGTCTCAGACTTGGTGTCTTTGATCGAACTAGATGATAAATGCACCCTTTTGAGATTAACTTCCTGGCTTTATGATAGGATATGAAATGAATTTTGGGAGACATTGAATGACCTGACCACTCAAGGGATGGCTCATTGGGAAATTGAAACTTCACCACTCGGGTGCGACAATCTATGGATGCATAACAAGAATGGAGCCAATCCATACCAAGAATAAGGTTAAAGTCAACCATGTCTAATTCTATCAAATCTGCTAACATGATCTTATGAAGGACAGTAATGGGACACTTTCTATAAATCCTTTTGGCAAAAACTGATTCCCCTACTGGTGTAGAAACTAAGAAAGGCTCAGGGTTCTTTTCAGAACTCATCTCAAAATTAACTGCAACTAGAGGGGTCACATAAGAGAAACTTGACCCAGGGTTCAACAGTACGTAAACATCAAAATGGAAGACACGAAGCATACTAGTGACAACATCTGGGGAGCTCTCCTACTCCTGGAGGGATGGTAAAGCATAGAACCAATTCTGGCACTGACCGCCACCAGTACTGGATGATGTGCCCTGAGGAGGGGCTGGGCGAGCTGCAGGAGCTGGTGCACTGGTAGCCCTTGTCTGAGGACGAACATCTTTGTTTCCCTGCTTAGAAAATGGGCACTCTCTAATTCCATAACTTAACTTGCCACAACCAAAACAACCTTTCTGACCAGAAAAGCACTCACCTGGATGAGTTCTACCACACTTAGTGCATGGAGGATAATTTGGCCTACAACTCACACAATTTTGGGATCTAGACATAGAAGACTTACCCCACTGCTCTTGTCTACCTCTGGGAGAAGGAGCACTAGCTGAAGACGGTGTTGGAAATGGAAGACAACTATGAAACTACAAGTGATTTATCCCTACAGACCTTGATTGACCATACTCAAACTTCCCATTTCTAGCCTTCTTATTCCCTCTCTCTCTTCTCTTCAACTTTTCTGCCTTGATCTGTTAGACATGAGTCATCAATCTAGCAAGATCCATATCTCCGATAAGTATGGAATTCCTATACTCCTTGACTACCAGTCCTGACACTCCAATAACGAACTTACTCATACTAGATCTGGTGTCATCTATCAACTCGGGAGCATACTTAGATAACTAGTTGAACTTAAGGTAGTACTCTTTCACAGTCATTGAGCCCTGCCTCAGGTTCATGAACTCTTCAACCTTGGCTTATCACAACTCACACGAAAAGAACCTGTCTAGGAAAGCATCCTGAAACACCTGTCAACTCATAGGAGCTGTATTCTCACCCCTACCTTTCTTCCATATGACAACCCAATCATAAGCGATATCTTTCAACCTATAAGAAGCCAATTCTATGCTCTTATCTTCAGTAACATACATAACTTGGGTGATATTTTTTACCTCATTAAGATACAATTAGGGTCCTCACCTACTTTTGACCCAAAGAATTCGGGCAGATTCATTCTCATAAAGTTATAAAGCCTGGTTGTGGCAAAATCACCTTCTTGTTGATATAGAACTACAACCTGATTATTGGCTTGAAAATTAGTGGTCACAGCTCGGGCTAGCACCTGAAAGGTAGCTCAAAATTCGGCATGCGACACATTCTCATTCTGGGGATCAATAGGCTGGGGTGACTGGTTATCATTCCTATGAGCATTAGCTCTGTAAGGAGGCATATTTTGTCATAAAAGAGCATGAGTTAATAGAATCTAGAGATAGCTATAATCATGATAGATTATGAAAGAAAGAGAGGATTTTCCTAAAATGCTCCATAGCCTCTTGCTCATAGATGTGGCGCATTTCAAACCCGTGATCAAGACTCTATGTAACGTGACTTGTCTAACTCCCTAGGACTCTTTAAACCTTAGGCTCTGATACCAAGTCTGTAATGCCCCAAAATATGATCCCAAAATATCACACGGTGCTCAAGGCTACGAGTAGCCCCAAGCTAACCCTTTGAGCCTGCTACAAGATCGGAACCTTACTTTAAGATAAACTAGTCAAGAAATAATGTTGTATCATACCAGAACTGAACTGAATGAACTGAAGATACCATCTAAATAGTAAATACTAAAAGTCTGTAAGTAAAATAGTAGTCCGACAAGCCTCTACTACTAAAGAACTAGAGATCCATTAGGACAGACCCCCAACTAACTCAGACTAAACTAAAAATAATAACTCAAATACTATGAAACACGAAAATTTGAAGAAGTAGGCCCTCAAATTATGAGGACTCACCAACTGTGGGAGAGTAGATAGAGATGCTCAAACTACTCATGCTGATAATACTAAGCACCTGAACCTACATTATAAGGAAATGTAGCACATAGACATGTATGTGTATCAGGACTTTGAGGATGTACTGAGTATATGAGGGTGTAATGCATAAGTAAGACATCATCATAATTAGAATGTAAATGCAAGATGGATGTATGTGACTCACATAAGCTTGATTATCTAAAATATCGAAGTGTAAAATCATGTATAACAAATCATACTTGTACATCTAGTGAGTCATAACACTTAGTCTTATAAAAGTTTTTCTATCATTCTTTTCTTTTGAAACTTAGAAGCTTTGGGAGATTTGGAAATCTTAAAACTTTGGGACTTAGGGAGTTTCTTCTAACCGACATAAACCATGTGAGATGACATGGAGTACAACGTCTTGCCCATGTTGGGGAGAGTTGTTATACCCTTGCCATCGAAATAGAACCTTAACTTAAGTGATCACTATCTTAGCCCACTATGGGAAAATCATAAACCTATGGTAGCACGTAGTTTAGGTGCATGAGATCGTGGAATCATACCCAACTCAGTGCTAAATACTACTCCTATACTTATTCCTCAAAACTTTTAGGAAATCCACCTTAAAATAGCACAAGATTTCATAATTAAAGCCAATTATGTTTCTCTTTATTTTAATTCATAAACTATATGAATAATATGGATTCCTATCTTTGCTTGAATTAATAGATCAACTTTCTTTATCAAAATCTGAAAATGGCTAATCATGGGATGCTTAAAACATAGTCTTTCTTGAAATTTCCATATACGAACTAGGGCTTAATGACCCATGCTTCAATTTCATATCAATCAGCATAAGGTTCATGCTTGATAATACAATTATTCTTAATTCAACTTAAAATCTGGAAAATATGATCATACACATTAATTTTTCAAAAGTAGACATGTAATTCAATACCCAAATCACTTAAAATCTCAAAATCATGCAATTAGCAACATTGGGTATAAACCTTAACTTAAATTTCATGGAAAATCATACAAAATTCAGAAATTTGTAATTTAAAGTAAGTTTTTGGGTACAAGGATGAAAGATTTATCCTTGTTCAAAACCCCACATACCTTGGATGATGAAATAGATGAACAAGCTTGCTTTTGAGATTCTATTCATTCTCTTGAATGATGGTTCTTGGAATTCTTGTGCTGGGAATCTTAAATCTTTAATTAATTTGGAAAAAGAGTGGTGCAATCTTGGGGTTCTTGAGGTGGATTATTGAAGTTTAGGGTTTTGGTTGAGAGAAATTTTGAGAAATATATTATAAAATGCATGTAATAAACTTCAATCTTGTGTTTGGACGGTTTTGGGGGATGGAAAAAGTCCAAAATACCCTCTTCAAACACCCAAACGAAGCTGAAAAAATGTAACTGGGTCCCGATTTAATGGGCCACCGCGACGCGCTACTATTGTGGTTGCTCACTGGAAACTAACGAATGGAAAATTAGGGACCTCCGCGATATGGAGTTATCGCGTTGTCCCACTGTATTTTGACAATTGGGACCCAAAACTTCAACGCGCCGTGCCACCATCGCGGTGACCTATAGAAATTCCATTTTGGACTTCGGCACGATACGCCACTATAGCGTTGGACTACTGAAATTTGACAATTGGGAAAATGGACCTCTCCGCATGCACCAATATCACGGAGGTCCACTGGAAATTGACAAATGAGAATTTAGACCTCGCCGCGACGCGCCAACATCGCGGTGGTCCACTGGAAAGTGACAATTATAAAATTGTCCTTCACCGCGATGTGGTGTCTGCCCAGTTGGCACACTATCAACTTAAAAATGCTCTAACTTCTTCACCGATTGTCGGATTTGGGCGAACTTAGTATCGATGAAAAACTTATTTAATTTTTCACACAATGAAAAGTCGAAATCTAGAAAATTCTATATGAAACAAATATTATTCATTTTGGAAGACATTCCTTACCATTCTAGGAATAAATTTAAGCTAGAAAAAGTTCGGGGTATTACAATACTACTCCCATTCTTATGCTCAGGATCTTAAGAAATCCACTTCAAAAATAGCACAAGGGTCTACAAGAAAACCAATTATGCTTTTCTTTGTTTAAATCTTAAGTCACATGAACAATGTGGATTCTTTATCTTAGCTTAGGACCAAAAGGTCAAATCTTTATCAAAAATCTGATAATAATCTTATCATAGGGAGCTCATAGCACAAACAATCTTGGAATAGCAATATTTAATTAGATCTTAATGACCCATGCATCAATTTCATGTTAAAACATCATAATATTCATGCTTGGTAATGTAAACACTTATAAATCAACTTAAAATCTGGAAATTTCTGAAATATGCATGAAAATGTGAACATAATCTCATAAATCTCATAAATAGCAATATTGGGTATAAACCCTAACTTTAATTTCATAGAAAATTACATAAAATTCAGTAAATTTATAATTAAAATAAGTTTTGGGCACAAGGATGAAAGAATTATCCTTGTTGACAACCCCCACATACCTTGATTGAAGATTAGATGAAGAAACTTGATCTATTGATTCCTATTTGAGTTCTTGGAGATGAGTTCTTGATTATCTTACCTTGGGAATCCTCAATTTGGAGCTTTCTTGGAGAATCCATGGAGGATTTTTGATTTCTTGGAGAAGAAGCTTTGGAGCATTAGGGTTTTGCTTTGAGAGAGAATGGATGGAATTGGGCATAAAGTGCTTAGAATAGGCTTAAATCTTATGTTTGGAAGGATCGGCGATTTGAAAATTGACCAAATTACCCTCTTTAAACCTCTAAATGGAACTGGAAAACGTAATATTTTTCCGATTTGGGTGGCCACTGCGACGCGCCACTATCATGGTGGCTTACTGGAATTTGAAAAACTGGGAACTGGGAAGACTCCGCGATGCGCCACCATCGCAGTGCCCCTTTGGAATGTCATTTTGGCCACCTACGCGATGCGCCATTATCGCGGAGGCTAACTGGAAATTGCCAAATATGAAATGAGACTCCTCCGCGACACGCCATGATCACGGAGATTCACTGGAAAGTGACAATTGTGATTTTTGCCTTCTCCGCGATGCGCTGAGAGTCCAGGTGGCACACTGTCAACTTAAAAATGCTCTAACCTCTCAACCGAGTGTCAGATTTTGGCAAATTTGGTATCGATGGAAAGCTTATTCGATTTCTAACGCAATGAAAAGTAGAATTCTTGAAAATTCCATATGCATAAAATGGCATTCATTTTTGAAGCTAGTCCTTGACATTCTATGAGTGAATTTAAGCTAGGAAAAAGTATGAGGTATTACGATATCTCCCCCTTGGAAACATTTGTCCTCGAATATGGCTAATTAGGCTG
This sequence comes from Capsicum pubescens, assembly GCA_030864215.1. Classification (NCBI taxonomy): domain Eukaryota; kingdom Viridiplantae; phylum Streptophyta; class Magnoliopsida; order Solanales; family Solanaceae; genus Capsicum; species Capsicum pubescens. The sequence continues at coordinate 251,103,650 of CM061549.1, forward strand.
AAATTACGTAGGAATCTAAGGCTATAAGCTATCATGCACAACTGAAATAAACTGTATGACTGAATCCCAACATAGTGAGCTACTGAACTGGTCTGTGAGTGCATGAACTTACATGAATATAGCTATATGTCTAAGATAGAAACGAGAGAGTCAAGTTACGGGTAACAATTCCTTTAGGCTGGATCTAATTTTGTGAGGAAAAGATGAGAGGTTTATGATATGAAATCTCCATAAAAACTCAGGCATTACACACATATTTCTTTGTACTCATAGGAACCATGAATTCAAGATCTCACTCTTAGAACAATGGTTAAAATTATGCACCTACAATGCCATAAGCTTGCTTTCACCATTCCGCTCGGTTAATCTAATAATCAGATTAAAATCACTACAGGGCTTTCTCGTCTTGAAATAAAGGTTTGAGTGTGGGGAGGTCACTTTAGGATTAGTAGCTTAGCCTCTCTTGGTTCACTTATAACACTTGTCTATAATCACTTACTCCTTCGCATTCAACTCCCAACTAACTTTCATATCATTTTCAACAATCCCACTCAGCACCATTTATTCACTTAGTATATACATACTTTTTTTTCTTTTTTTTAGAATACTAAATTTTCCATATTTGTACCAACTTTCACAACATCTTTTTCACCTTTCACTCATTAGCCTTTCTAATGTAGCTACCCTTAACTTAGGTGATTTGCCTAAGTTAATATACAACGTGACCAAAGAGAGAACTGGCTAGAATAATGCTTACTTGTGAACTACTGAAAAGTTGTCACGTTGTTGAAACAAAAGAAGTATTCTATTGGATCAAAAAACGGATCAAAAAGGAATTTCATATGTACCTAAGGGTTGCTTATCTTGGCTGAATGGTTAACTAATCAAAAAATGGCTTGTGATCACTTCTCAACTGACTACTTGAGACCCTAACGGAATGATCTGGGCAAGTTCTAGATGAATGCACACAATAAGAATATATTAGTAGCAAAACCTCACTCTCTCGTGGCATGGAATTGTGCGAACTTCACCAAATACTCAATAAAAACTCAATATCAAGCAAGGAATGTTGCATACTTTCAAAGACCATAAATAGTTCCCATTCTCCCAGCAATCAGTCTCACAGTAAAAATAATTTGGGTATATCATTCTCATAATTTTTTAATCACAATTAAACACTTGCCACTCAGTCACATGTTACTCTTCACATATACACATATACGAATAAAAATTACACAAACAACCAAACCTAAACATGTCAGTTCACTAAGTAGTGCTCACGGGTATAAAACACAAACAACATACCCTTGAGGTTTCAAGTGTAAGTACCCCCACCCCTACAAACAAAAACATGCATTGTCCTCAATGCACATCTATCAAACTATAATATCAAGGGTGAAGAAATACTTGTTGCGCTTTAAGCACTTGTATCATGAACCACTGACTTTGTAATTGCATCATCAGTGGGAGCAATCTCAACAGTGGAATCAGGCCAAACTGATGTATCTACCGCAGTGGTTAGCAGAGTGAAAAATTCCCTAATAGTCCCAGGAGGTCCAATAGCCAAGGCTCCCACATCTCAGGCTCTCAATAACTCTTCAAGTGGCTCACCCTCCGCTTTTAACTGCTTCAAAGCCTCCTTTATTTTTTTTTGTCTTCTTTCTTCTTTGCTCTCTTCTCAAGTCTCTTTTGTTCATCACTATCACTTCTTTATCTTTTGCCTTTATCCTTGTTCTTTTTATACACCGATTTCCCAGTAATGTCAAAAAGTGGCTCTTCTTCTTCAGACTCTTCAACAACAGGTTGTGAGAGTAAGACTAGTTGGTGGCTTTGCAAGGCTATAATGTCAAATCTAGCCTTTTTCAAGGCTACCTTGAATTCTGCAAGATCGGGTATTGACATCTCTTTCAACCTCCCATTCACTTGACGCTCTATTTCATCAATCCGTCCATGGAGAGTCAAGAAAGGTTTAATGACTTTCTTGATTTTCTTGTCAACATTTGACTCAAAGTGATTAACGAACAACCTCAATTAAGCCTCGAACCTTTAACCTTGCTTCACTAGTTTTTTAAAATTTTAAGGTGTCAAAGCATACTCGGACATCGGTGCTGCAACCACTGTAGTTTCTTCTAGTTCTAGAACAGGTACATCACCTACAAAGAAGGTATCCTGAGCTGGCTCTGGTGCTAAGATTTGCACATTCTAAGTGTAACCTGTAGCAGTGTCAGGTGTCTATACTCCCTCTGATATGATCGTGTCACTCTCCACATCTATACCTTTTTCTAGGACCATCATCGGCTCACTCTCGTCAAACCTGATGGGATTATGAGTTTTCTTAGCAGGTACCTCCTTGTCTAATCCTGTGATGATTGGCACAAGGGATGCTTCACATAATTTTGTAATTAGATAGGGGAATGGGTATGCTGTATCGGGTCGTGTTTCCTGAATCTTTATCTCATCCTCAATTATTTCCTCGAAGTTCAAGGGGAGATTGGAAAATAGACTAGCTATGAAAACTGCTCTATCTTTACCTATGATGTTATCTCCTGATGTGGCATTAGTCTGCACTGTACCATGCCCTATAAAAATCTTTCCTCCTGAGTCATTGATGACTTAAAGATTCGTGCACTTGGGTTATTCAACCATTCACACTCTCCCTCAACTATAACCTGTGACAACCAAGGGTGTTGGTTTTCCCGATCCATCATCCTATAATAGAACTCCTGTGAGGTAACTGGAGAGATAAAGTTTGGACCATGCAAAAATTGGTTGATAATACTGTTAGATAAGTCCACCATCACACCCCTTACCGGTATTTGATTCATATTCGACTTGTCTGCAACTTTCTCTTTTTTTTTACACATGTTCTCCAATTAACGTAGCTGCATAGTTGGCATAAAATTCCCTAACTAGCGTTGGGCAGAATGTATCACCTCTTTTTATTATCCATGCTAAGTCATACTCTCTGAATGCTCTCTCTCTCTGTAGGTACCTGTTCATTCCAGAGGTAATAATTTTTAACTCTTCACATATGGGCCTCTTAAGACTCCTTCTTCATGTTGTTGTCAACCCATCATGATATTTTTTTTGCTCCTACAACCTTTCACCTCACATTATCTCAGATGCCTGGATTCTTGCTTTTTGTTATATCTCCTATTGTCTGAGCATCTTTCTCCATTGGTTGCTCACAAGAAGGTTGCTAAGAAATAGGTTTCTCCAAAGAGGGTTGTTCAGATGAACATGAGTCTTCTTATTCAGAGCTTACTTCCTCAATTACCTTCTTTTCAGGATGGGGGAAGGTTCAGCTATACTAAGACTTTGCCTTGTATTACGTTTCTGAAGCTGTGGCTCTTCTTGCTCACTTTCTGACTCATTGAAGAGTTTTTGGGTCAAGTTCTCTTTGGTCACTTTCTTGGCTACTTTATTTGACTTCCCTTTAGGTGGCATAGTGATATCTGCATCAAGGGAAAAGAGTTATTTAGTACCCAATAATGAGTAAGCATAAAAGAGTTAATCACTATCAAAGTCACTTTTGAAAGTGTTTAATCAAAATTGTTAAGCATGTGTGTGACGACTTGGTCAGATAAGTTGTCACTTAAGTGATGGCTTATCATCCAGGTTCAACCATAGACAGAATTAGATCATCTCATGGTAACAAATGATGACTTGGTATGATAAGTCATCACTTAAGTGACGGCTTATCAGCCAAGTCATTAGCCCAAAACAGAATACAACAAATTTTCACCTTAGATGACGACTTATTCTGAAAAGTCGTCACTTAAGTGATAACTTATCATCCATGTCGTCAGCTTAAAACAAAATTCACAGACCTTTTTCACTTTGATAGATGACTTATCAACCTCTTTGCCAGCATAATTCATTTTCACAAACTCATTCTTTTCAATCTTTAGGCTGGAATTTTAAACTTGTTGCCCCATTTCTAACTTTTTAACCCTAACTTTTGGTTTTCAATAAGACAATTCACCTATTTTGACGTAATCAAGCTTGAAAACGTGGGTTCAATTTGTTTTTTTCATTCAAATAAGGCTTCAATCTTTTACCAAAGAGCACGAATTTCAAAACTTAGTGAGAAGTGTGTTCTTGAACACTTTGAATCAATACAAAAGTTTGTTGATTTGGGTAACCTAATCAACTTTGTATTGCTCAAATTTGTTCATGAACACTTGTACCTTTTTGTGCTTAAAGTTGCACTTGATTTCTAATACCTTTGACTAGCAATAAGGAAAGATTTTATAACATACCTTTGGGATGACTTAACTTCACTCTTCAATCTTTTGGATTTTTAACTTGCCCAGAGACACACAGGCTTCAGTACACTTCAAATAGTTTTCACAAAGGAGAAGAAAAATTCTAGCACTTATTTATTTTCTTTTGAGAAGATGAAGAGAGAAAATGGTTATTTGAGTTTGAAAAGAAAGATGACGGGAAATATGAAATGGTTGCACTAATGCAGCCTATTTTTTGTTTTCTATGATTGTCCAAAATTAATAAAAACCAATTAAAGCTAATAAATACTAATAATGAGAAAACGAAATATACCAAAAATAGAAATGAGAAAAATTATTATCAGGAATTTGAAAAGTCAAGGGTTATTGGGTTTGGATCGGGTCATGGCTTTGGATCTGGTCGAATTTACTTACCTGGGCCCAAAATTTAAGTGACGGCTTATCAATTATTTGATATCCCATCACATATCTCGTCAACCCAAGACAAAATGTTACACACCTTTTTCAACTGACGACAAGGTGTGACGGCCCATCACTTGGGTGACGGCTTATCAGCCTTGTCGTCACCCTTATCCAGAATATTGCTAAATTTTGATGCAGCTGACAACAAGTCTTGATGACCCGTTACTTGGATGATGTCTTATCAGCTATGCCATCAGCTATATCCAGAATGTGCCAAATTTTTGTTTTATTTGACGATTTCAAGTGATGGGTCTTCAATAAGTTGGCAACCTATCAGCTTTGTCATCAATTCAAATTCATCATCAACATCAATCCTAACTTTATTCCTGAACATCTGAACAACTTATTATTTAAAATTAACTTTCAAACAAACAAAGTACTTACAATATGAAAAGTTGGGTTGCCTCCCAATAGAGCCTGATTTATTGTTGCGGCACGACTTGGTTATCTTAACTACTCAGACTTCGTCAAGATAAACCATATACAACAGCTTCACTTCATCAATTGGGTCAATATAATTCTTGATTCTTTACCCGTTAACCTTAAACAGACTTCCATCTTTACTTTCAAGTTCCACCATACCTGATGGAAAAACTTAACTCACTTTGAAAGGCCCCGATCACCTTGATTTCAATTTTCCCAAAAAGAGCTTAAGTCGAGAGTTGAACAATATCACCTAATCACCAGCACAAAAATCTCGTTTCTCAATTATTTGATGATGGTAATTCTCCATCCTCTCTTTATACAGGTCATCTCTTTTGTAAGCTACAAGACAAAATTCATCCATCTCATTCAATTGTCTCAACCTTAACTCAGTTGTTTTCTTCCAGTCCATGTTCAGTCGTTTAAGAGCCCACAAAGCCTTGTGCTCCAGCTCAACCAAAAGATGGTATGCTTTTCCATAAACTAGCTGATTGATATGGTAACATCCCAATATGTGTCTTGAATACAGTCCGATATGCCCACAAAGCATCATTGAGATTTTGAGACCAATCCTTTCTACTCTCATTCACCGTCTTAGCCAAGATTGCTTTTATCTCCCGGTTTGAGACCTTTACTTGCCCACTGGTTTATGGGTGGTATAGAGTGGCCACCTTATGCAGCTTCACACCATATTTCAACAAGGCAGCTCAAAATATTTTATTGCAAAAGTAGGATCCCCCGTTGCTTATGATAGTTCTTGGTACCCCAAAATGGGAGAAGATATTCCTCTTCAGAAAGGCAACTACTCTCTTACCTTCATTGTCAGCCAAAGCAACCACCTCAACCCATTTGGAAACATAATCCATAGCCATAAAGATATATTTCAGCCCGTAGGATCTCACAAACGTCCTCATGAAATCAATACCCCAGAAGTCAAATAGTTTAACTTCCAACATCTTCGCTATGGGCATCTCATGATGCTTCGATATCGAACCCTATCTTTGTCACTGATCACATCTCTTGACAAACTCATACGCATCTTTAAATAGGGTTGGCAAAAAATAGCCACTTTGCAACACCTTTATTGTCGTACGATTACCTGCATGATGTCCCCCAACTGAGGATGCATGACAGGCCTCCAAAATACTTGGCACATTAACTTTCGGGATGCACCTTCTGATAATATTGTCAGCACACCGCCTGAATAAATACAACTCATCCCAGAAGTATCTTTTCATAGCATAGAGAAATTTCTTCTTCTGATGAAAAGAAAGATTCTCTAGGATAATATCACTCACCATAAAGTTGGCGAAGTTCGCATACCAAGGCACCATTTTGAGTGCAGCAGCTAGAATCTATTCATCTAGAAAAGCATCATCAATGTTAAGATTTTTTTTGGTGATCTGATTTCCCTCTAACCTAGATAGGTGATCTGCGACTTGGTTTTCACACCCTTTTTCTATCTTTGACCTCAAAGTCAAACTCTTGCAGAAGCAACACCCATATAATCAACCTTGGTCTGGTGTCCTTCTTCGCCATTAAGTATCTTAAAGCAACATAGTCTGTATGAACCACCACTTTGGTTCCAAACAAGTATGATCAGAACTTCTCAAAAGAATAAACGATAGCTAGAAGCTCCGGCTCAATTAAAATATAATTTTTCTGCACCCCATTCAACGCCTTGCTTGTATAATATATAGGGTGAAATAGTTTCTCCTTCTTCTAACCAAGGACTTTTCCAAGTGCCACTCACTTGCATCACACATTATTTCAAATGGTATAGAACAATCTGGTGTAACACTAATCGAGGCAGCCACTAACTTCTTCTTAAGGCATTGAAATGCCTTCATACAATCATCATCAAACACAAACTTGGTCTACTTCTCTAAGATCTTGCAAAGTGGATTTTCATACTTGGAGAAATATTTAATGAACCTGCTATAGAATCTAGCATGGCCCAGAAATCTACGGAATCCTTCACTGAGATAGGAAGGGGTAGTTTCTCAATCACTTCTACCTTAACACGATTAACTTCAATTCTTTTTGCTGAAACTCAATGTCCAAGCACTATGCCTTACTTCACCATGAAGTGGCATTTCTCCCAGTTCAACACAATAGTGAATTCTTTATATCTCTGTAGTGCTCTACTCAAATTCACCAAACATAACTCAAATGAATCACCTACTACAAAAAAATCATCCATGAGCACTTCTAGAGTGTCCTCCACTATGTTTGAGAAAATAGACATCATGCACCTTTGGAATGTGGCCAGTGCATTACATAAACCGAACGATATTTTCTTGAATGCAAACGTTCCATATGGGCATGTAAATGTTGTTTTCTCCTAATCTTCCGGGGCAATCAAAATCTAGTTGTAGCCCAAGTATCCATCCAAAAAGTAATACCAACCCCTTCCTATCAAGCGATCAAGCATTTGATCCATGAAGGGTATTGGAAAATGATCTTTCAATGTCCATGAATTCAAATTTTGGTAGTCCATGAAAACTCGCCACCCAGTCACTGGCCTAAGTGGAATCAACTCATTCTTCTCATTAGCAACCACAGTCATACCCTACGCATTGTACATGACTCATCCACTTACTATCAGATATTGGGTATACAACCCCTGCGTTGAGCCACTTAATAATATCCTTCTTAACTACTTCTCTCATAGGTGGGTTTAATCTACATTGATGCTCAATGGTCGGTCTGCATTCTTCTTCTAGCTGGATTTTATGAGTGCAGATGCCTGATGGAATACCAATAATATCTGTTATCGTCCATCAGATAGCCTTTTTCTATCTCTTCAGCATAGAAATAAGAGCCTCAACCTGCTGCTCTACCAAGTCTGCTGCAATAATAATTTGTAAGGTGTTTCCACTGCCTAGAAACACATACCATAAATGGCCTGGCAACTCCTTCAATTCCAACACCGGAGGCTCCTCAATAGAAGGTTTGGTCGGTGGTGTTGGACGATTTTTAAGGTCCAAATCTAGATTTTTGGGGTCATAAGAGTATGACCCCATCCCTATCAGTGCACATACATTTTTATCATATTCTTTGATCCCCTCAATATCGAAGTTCATCAATATCGCGACCAACGTCTCCACAACAAATCGCTTCTCAACCGGTACCTCTTGCTCATATTCATAGTATACATCAACAATTGAGAATACACTCATCTCCTTTTGTTGCTTCATCGCTTGGCAAACATCAAAATAGACCATTTCATCATTGAGCCTAAATTTCAGCTCATTTGTCTGCAAATCAATCAATACACTCCCAGTGGCTAAGAATGGTCTACCCAAAATGATGGGCACCTCAAAATCTACCTCGCAATCTAAGATGACAAAATCCGCTGGGAAGATAAAACTGGCCACTTTTACAAGAACATCATAAAGAATCCTAACTGGCCTCTTCACAGATCTATCCACCATTAAAATCTGCATGTTGGTAGGTGTAGGATCCCCCAACCTAATTTTTTTAAACACCGCCAATGGAATTAAATTAATACTTGCCCCCAGATCACAAAGAACCTTCACAAAACAAGTGATCCAATAGTACATGGGACTGTCAATGCTCCCGGGTCAGTTTTCTTTTGCACCAAAGATCTTGTAGCAATAGCACTACAATGGTGAATAATTTCCACCATCTCGTAGCTCACGGTCCGCTTCTTAGTCACAAGATCCTTCATGAACTTAGCATAGCCCGACATTTGTTCCAGCGCCTCCACCAAAGAAACATTTATAGTCAATTGTTTCAACATTGCCATGAACTTGCTAAATTTTATGTCATCCACCTTTTTACAATAGGTGTGGGAATAGAGGAGGTATTTTTGGCACACAAGTCACCACTGCCTCTCCTTCCTTTACCTTACCCTTCTTTAATTCATCAACCTGATTTTGATTAGATGGGACTTCTTTGCTATTTAGCTTCTCAGACTCCACTGAATATTCTTTTTTTTCTTCTTCATCTAAATCCACCACATCATTTACAACAGGTTTTCCCAAAGATGGGCCCGGTAACACTTTACCACTTCTTGTAGTAATAGCCATACAAGAATTATTATTTCGCAGATTTTGCACTGTATCACTGGGAAATGTTTCGCTCTTTCTCTGGTTGAAAGTTATAGACAAGTGATTCATTTGCTGCTCCAGTTGCTTAATAGAAGTTGAATGTGAGTCAACTAACTTACTCATAGATGATAAGTCACTCTTCATTGTTGTTACACCGGCATTAGTTGACTCCACCCCTTTTAATAAATTATCCATCATGTCCTTCATGGATATCTTACCCAAACTAGTAGTAGCAGTATCATGATTTCTAGGAGGCACATACAATCCACTCCTGTTATTTTTATTTTTCCAGCTTCCTTGGTCATAATCTCTGTAACCATCTTTGTCATAGTAGTTCCGACCTTGATTTCCTTGGTTATTGCCTCAGAAACCCCCTGGTTATTCGGATAATTAGCCTTCTCCTCAGAATCAGACTCGGCTCCCCTACTTTGTGACCCCACGACCTTCACCTTCTTTATCTTCCCCGATAGCAAATTCTTGGTGAGAAAGTCCATTAGGGTCTTCATACGGGTCATGTCTTGATCTCTCTCTTCCTCTCTCCTATGTTGTTCAGCTATCATACCACTAGACACAGTATTGCTTGCTACCATAGAATCCCTGGTATGCCAAGCTCTACTTGTCTTAGTCAATCATTCCAACATCTCTGTAGCCTCAGAAAAAGTAAAGTCCATGAATTCTCCCCCTACAACATTATCTACAGTTGGTTTTATGGAGTTCATAGCCCTGTAGAATATTTCCATCAAATTCTCTTCAGTCATCTTGTGATTCGGGCACTGTGTCAACTTCTTCTCGAATATCACCCATGTCGCATGAAGGGCTTCATTCGGTAACAACATAAAGTTACTGATCTCGTCCCTCAACTGTAACATCCTGGATGGTGGAAAGAACCTTTCTAGGAAAGCTTCTTTCAATTGCCTCCAGTTTGTTATAGAATTGGGAGTTAACTCATTCAACCATAATATTGCTTCCCTAGACAGAGATAATGGAAATAATCGCAGATGGATTGCATTCTGCCCAACTCCAGGGTTGTCAAAAGATTTACAGATGTTGATAAAATTCACCAAGTGCATATTCGGGTCATCCCTTGGAAGTCCACCAAACAACCCTTTGAGGTTTATTAGCTGTATCATAGTGCTTGTGATGTTGAACTTCACACTAGTGCTAATGGTGGTGGAATAAGTGCTCCTATAGCACCAACTTCATCCAAATCAGTATCATCCTTATCATCAAATGCAAATTGCACTGCAAGTTGGCGGTTTACTCTTCCTCTACCTGGCCAATTCTGATTTACTGGTGCAGCTATATTATCAGCATGCCTCCTATTTGTAGGCTCAATCAGATCATCATCCCCCAAGTCATCATCATCCGCATTAGGCACCCGACCTGGGTTATTAGCATTTTGCCGATTGAGTTGTGCATTAGCCAAAATGGCTAATCTTTTGGCTTCTTGTTGTTTCGCCATTTTCCCAATAAGATGAGGTTCTGGATTAAAAGGTAATAACGGCTCTCCTGACCTTTGGTTTGTGGCATATACAATAAGGAACCTGTAATGATCAAAAACAACAAATAAAAGTAAAATTAGGAAACTTAACTATAAGTCAATTTACACATATATGCTTAATTGACAACCGTAATCCCCGGCAACAGCGTCAAAATTTGATACGCGTAAATTACACCTCTCTTTTGAGAGAGTAAGCGGTCGTCGTCAAATATAGAACCCAACTAGGTTGGCGTCGAATCCTATAGGGAATATGGTGTTAATCAAGACTATTTGTGCGTTGATCGACTATTAGTTAGTAGTTTCCAGTAAATGGGGGGGGTTAGAATTCAAACAATTGCTACCATTTACTTTGTTTTAGTAACCAAAAATTGATGCTCTAGTATTTCAAATTATTGATGTGGTAAAAACCAGAGTTGTGTTCACTATAAGTATTGTCACTTACTAAACAATAGTTGTAACAAAGATTCTCATAACATGTAGGAAACAACAGATTATCACTATCGATGATTCATTTAAATGTATTTTGACTTATTTAGATACTAGATTACCTAATTCTTTCAAACTTAGAAAATCCTTATATTCAAACTGACTTCATCTCGAGTTGATTAACCTTGTTACGGCGTTAATCATTAGAAGGATATTTGATGACTCCAAATACCCATTGATAATCCATTTCCTCTTAATTGATTTCTTAATTCAAGCAAACCAATATGAGGTTCAATCTATTGTTTGCAACCAACAGATAATACTTAATACAAAAGAATTATCAAGAAGTTCCTACAGTTCTTCGAATCTTAACCAACTAATGAATTCGTAAGACAAAACTCATAGATCCCACAACTCTGGTTATGGGAATTAGTTTCTCATGAGATAGAGGGAAATAATATATATTAGATCCATGATTCAGAAATAGTTAACTTATAAATGATGAGAATATAAGATTGTTCTTCTTTCCAAATCACAAGAGAATCCCAAAACCAAAACAATAATCTCCAAAAACTGATATCAAAATTTTGGAGAAAAAAGTATTAAAAGCTGCTCCTTAGAATAAGTTCAAGATGCCTAAAAACCTAAGATTTTTTTCTATAAATACTCAAGATATTTTTTGAATTTGACTTTCAAATTCCAGTTTTTCCGCCCCATAGCTGACGGCTTATCAGATGGTTGATGACTTATTAGACAAGTCGTCAACAGCTTAGTCCCAATCCTTGCTCACTGCCTATAGCTGATAGCCAATTCTAATGACCTATCACACAATTGATGACTTATCAAACCAAGTCGTCAACTGTTCTTTCCATTTCTTGTAAACTGTATATAGGTGACGGCCTCCTGTGACGACCCATCAGATGGTTGACGACTTATCAGACAAGTTGTCAACTAAAATCTTCCTTTCTACTTCATCAAAATTCGTCCTTCTTGACGTAGTTATCATAGGTTTCTATGCATCTCGACTTTCCTGCAATATCACATGAAATATAATAAAAAACGACAGTAGTTACTTAAGAACTTACAATTATTCTGATTTAAAAGCCTTAAATGTGCTAACACAAAGCTAGTACATCACTATCTAAAATAAAAATAAAATAAAATAACATACTGATTCTAGTCCTTGAATGATGAGGACTCACCAAAGTATTGTTGTTGATGTATTACAAGATCGTGCTATGCGCGATCTGGATGCTAAATGTCAGAACCAATATTATGAGAAAATATAATGCAAAATAAAGTATATGATTAGTATTTTTAATGTACTGAGTATGTGAAATAAGAAATAACTAATATAAGTTGATCATGATGCATGTGACATGGTAAACTAATGCAAAACCAAGTAATAAACACGTATTGTATTATAAGTTGAATAGTTGAATACAAGGTCATACAAGTATCTAAATCTGAATCATGAACTGTGAGCTATTGATTGTGGACTGTAGGAGCTACCGTTAATCGACATACCTCAATTTGAGCTAGTTGGGGTCCAACCTGTAATCCTAACTGAAAGGTGTTCAGTACCTTGACAAGGATATGAACAGTGACTGACATGAATCCACTAAACTGATGTCCAAATAAACTAAGGTGTCAAGCTTAGTCTGACGGGCGACCCTTTAGAATCTATGGTAGCACTGTAGTTTTGGGACTTAGGAACTTCTGCTAGAGGTCTCAGCCTAAGTAACGGGTGAGTGTTCATCCCTGCATCCGCTCGGTGCTAAGTACTACTTATACCCATTGATGAAATTCCACATATATAGAGATAGAAACCTTGGTGAATCCCTTGAATTTGAAGCTTGAAGAAGATAAACCCTAGTTTTTCATTAAGGGTGAAGAGTTACTTCTTTTCTCAGGTTTTGCTAAGTGTCGAATGATTTCTGAGTAATGAGGGACTTAGGGTAATTTTAGACTTAATAATCAGCCTTGAGATAGCTTAAACACCATATTTTTGGTGTTAAAAGAGTGAAAAAAATACCAAACAACCCTTTTAGAAATGTGTGAAAAAATGTTGGAGTCCATTTTGACGACTCCAATAACGGCCTGTGGGGCCTGGACACGGATCGTGGTCCGGGTAGTCGTCTGGGACTTGTTTTGTGCTTTTATCAATAGTAGATACGATCTACCCAACAACCTATGAGGACTTTCTACGGCTCGTGGTACCATCCACGGCCCTTCATGCGTCCTCACGGCACATCGTTGACAACTTTGTGAGTATTTCACTAAAATGGCCATAACTTCTTACTTCGATGTCAAATTAAGGTGAAAATAATTGTGTTGAAAAGGTAATTTAAATATATATCATTTCGTGGGTATTGATCTCAAAAATAATTCAGAATCTATGAGTTACACTCTTTTTAAATTGACTATAACAAAATTCTTCACAAGAAATCAATCGATAAGAGATGATTTGACTTAGCTATGAGCTAGGAGTTACTTGTGGCCTTAATACATGTCTAAATCACTTCTCATACTATCAAAACATAAGTTTGATTCTATATATACTTAAATCATAGTTCTAATCTTGGCTTGAATTTTAAGGTGTTACAGTTATTATCTCAATCAATTCAAATATATGTCCTTTAAATGATGTTACAAATTCAATTATACCTATTTTAAGATAAACAGATTGAACCCACTAAGAGATTCAAGACAATTATGGTATTGTTTTGGTTCTACTTATCCATTGCTAACCATTTTACATTTGTGAAGTTAAAGAACCAATTTACTTAGAAAATACAATATAAGATACAATAATGATACATATATAGTTCTATCATCTATGAATGATGAATCAGTTTAATAAAAACCTTCTCAATTTCACAAACAACATGGAAATTATAAATAATGACAACACACTTCTGTTAGGGTTTTTTCCCTGATTTTCTTATCAAAATTAAGTTTTACTTTTTCTTGTAAGGAAAATAAAAATAACCATAAATACTTTTATTTTTTCCTAAAAGGAAAATATAATTCTTTTCCATATTTGGCTAACCACTTTCTTGGAGGAAAGGTTTTGGAACTCTATATATAGAACACTCCCTTCTCATACCATAACAGAATAGCATCCACAATGTAATCTTTAAAGAGTCTTTGTTTAGGGGGAGATTTCTCCCAATAAGTTTTAGGATTTTCAATTTTATTTTTAATATGTAGGCCGTTTGGCCAAACCATATCCAATAATATATTTTTAGTTTAATTTTTCAATGTGTCGTCTGATTTATCATCTTATGGTTTACAAACTAAAAGCTTCTGCATGACGCTCTCTCGATTTCGAACCCAACAAGTGGTATCATAGCGAATTGTTCAAAGATCAGATGGTTCGATTGAAGATAGTTTAAGATGAAAATTGTGACAAATTTGATGATAATGAAGATATATGTCCAAAAGCTACATGTGGAGATAATTGTCAATCATATTTTCAACAATCCTGTTGTCACATATTTGAAAATAAAACTTACTTTTAACCCTACAAAGGGCTTCAATATTTTTAACCCGAAAAGGGCTAATATATTTTTAACCCCAAAAGCTCCATTTTAAAACATGCCAAACAACAGTGATATATGAAGAATATATATGAAGGACGAAGATCATGCACAAGAAGAAGGAGGATCAAGAATATTTTGAAGAAAATCAAGCCAAAAAGGGGAGATTTGTTAGGATTTTTGCTCTGATTTTCTTACCAAAATTAAGTTTTACTTTTTCTTGTAAGGAAAATAAAAGTGACCATAAATACTTTACTTTTTCCTAAAAGGAAAATATAATTCTTTTCCATATTTGGCTAACCTCTTTCTTGGAGGAAAGGTTTTGGAATTCTATAAATAGAACACCCCCTTCTCATACCATAACACAATAGCATCCACAATGTAATCTTTAAAGAGTCTTTGTTTAGGGGGAGATTTCTCCCAATAAGTTTTGTCAAACCATATCCAATAATATATTTTTAGTTTAATTTGTCATGTATCGTATGATTTATCGTCTTATGGTTTGCAAACTAAAAGCTTCCGCATGACGCCCTCTCGATTTCGAACCCAACAACTTCATGTATTCATCCACACATATATGCTTCTAATGGTCAGTATTTTTGAACGAAATTATGAAGCCATGTCCAATGCAATGGGAGAGGAACTTATTCTAGGAAATGCGCAGTCATTAAGTATAAGCAATATAAGAAGTCTGTCTAAATAACCCAAATTGCCTACTTTGAACCAAGAAAAAAGATTGGATGACATCCATTGGATGGAAGAGAGGAAGAACCATAGGAAGAGGTGCTGAAGCTATTGTCAATTTAGGAACTACACACCATAATTTCTTCGTTAATATTCCCTCAATGATCACCATCGAGTCTTCCCTAATTTTTCTTCCAAATCGTTACAGAAGGAGAGAGAATTCGCAAATCAATTTCATGATTGCTTGCAAATTATTTGATGTTTTGGAGCGGTTATGCCACTAAAGAAGATAACAATATTCTCTATAATATTTTTCTTGAATAAGCCATTGATGGAATCTTAGCCTATCGAATTGCTAAAAAAGTTATCCAATTTTGAGGTAAAAAAGAACTCAAAATTAATTCTTTTGGGACACAAGTGTTATTCGTGGAAGAACGTTTGTTTATCATGATATTAAACCACATAAGATTCTATAGTTGATTTTATATTCACAAAAAAGGTTAGAATTAAGAGTGAGAAAAGAAAGCTTAGGGGAACAATCATGTACATGGCACCAAAATCTATTTTTGATGGAGAATACCAGTTGTTTATATTTGGGCTTTCAGTTAGTACACAATGTTTGATATTATTATTGGAAAAAAATTGGGTCTACACAGGAACAAACAATACTCTTGATCTATTCTACAAAATTGGATAGTAGTCTTTGCCGGACTTGCACGACGAGAAGTTGTCCAAACCTACGAAGGATTTTTTTGAAGAAGTGATTTGGTAGGGATCCACATTCTCGATGGGTGGATGATATAATTTTGAATCACCATTTCCTTTTAACCGATAATCCCGTTCATTAGGAGAGAAATATGAAGGAACTCAGCCCGATTTTGGTTACAAATATCAATCCAATAATGAATGATTTTTATAATAGCACCAAGATGAAGTCAATGAAGATGTTGAACTGCAAAACCAACAAAAGAAGAAAAAGTTGGTGAAACGATGTTGATTATTGATTTTTTTTGTTAGAATTACGTTAATGTAAAGAATCACGTTAAGGCAACCTGTGAGAAAAAGAACGATTAGGTTTATCCCTTGTAAAACAAAACAAATTTGTGTATGGAAGATTTTTTATCATTGAACAATCAGTAAAAAAAGATTTTTTTGCTCGTAAATCTTGTCTGTAAATTAATTCTAGAAATAATCTCATACGTACTCTCTCTTCGTAGTCCTTTCATATGAAATACCTTAACTCCGCCATATTTTAGACATTTACTTGCATGATTTACCTTTCTAATAAGTTGTTCTTTATATTTTACTCTTTCAAAGAAATAATTTTTAATTCATGTCCTTAGAAATCAGACTTATACCTAGCGAGACAATATTTTTCTTAGGGCTCATTGTGATGTGTACAGTGATTTTATTTGAAATTATTGTTAATTTCAATGCAAATCTTTCAGTTTCTTTGATCTCACGTGAAATTTGAAATTGTAGTCTAATTTTCATCTCAAACACATGCGCTACATATGTCAAATATATTACATATAATAATATATAATATATATATAAAGCCCCAAAGCAGGTAGGAGAAAGTTGCCCCCCAACTTGTTGAAATAGAGTTATTTTTTGTATTTAATGATTTCTAAGATTTAATAATATTGTTCCATACTGTTGCATGAAGGTACATTCTTACTGTTGAACCAAAAAAATCAGCCTATGTTAGTGTAATTACTTCTTCGCCAGAAAAAAAGGTAAAAAAATAAATAAAAATAACGTATGTTAGTGTAACTACTTCTTCACCAGCAAAAAAGAAATATTGCCCATGGGTCTCGCTTGTCTTTCTTTAGCTTATAGGTCCTATTGATACCCATTTCAGGTCTACATTTGAGTGACATAGTTTCATTCTCAATTATTTTTGGTAAATTAGAAACTGATATAAGTAAAAAAAAAGTAGTTTACAAGTTCAACCAAGCTCAACAAAAAAGAGTATGGGCATTGTCAACCTCAATGTCTTCTTCTCCAATGATGGAATTACTAACCTCATCTTGGAGCTCAGTGATTCTGCTCCTTCTTCTTCTGTTCATTGTGGAGGCATGGAAGAAGGAGGTGTTGGCATCACCCTCAGTAAGCCAAGTGATTCTGGATTTAGTTTTTTAGAAATATTCTTCACATTAAAGAAGGCTATCATACTCACAGATAAGTTCATTCTCAAGATTTTGGAGGAAAGTGCTTGTGTGGTATCTGACTGATTTTTGGATTCCATCAAGTCTAACCAAGGTAACTTTCAGTTTGTGAAAGATGTTACCAAATACTGATGCATTCCAACTGATAGCATTGGTTTGGAAGTGATTGATAGAGTGTTGGAGAGGATTTAGGTCATCAAAACAACTCTCCACAAGTCCTTGGAAAGAAGGTTGGTTACACCACATGGGTTCAAACTGGAAAGGTTTATGTTGTACCCTTAAAGTCTCTTGGAGGGGAAGACAAACAGTGGTCAATGGTAAGATTTGGTTCTAGATAGATGGGTGATAAGGAATTCAAGGAAGTGATTTATCCAAGAGGTATTAGCAACATATCTATCTATCCTCTCAAGGATAAAGTTGTTCCTATTGTGGTGTCTTTTATTGGTCCAGGTGTATTTGCAACCTCTATAAACTAGATCCACCATATTACAATAATTTAGGCAATTCCACAAGTGACTAGCTTTATTATTGTTTATTGGAGACCCTCATAGTTTCTCATTTGCTCTCAGGACCTCATTAAAATCCCCTCACCCCAATGAACCAATCCCCATTATTAGTATTAGAGATATTACAAAGCTCATCCTATAGGGTCATGTGAGTATTAAAATCAGGACTAGCATAGACAACAGAGAAAAGTCAAGGTTTGCGATCAACACTAACCTTAACAATGATGTGAATACCCTGGGGAAAGATGGAGAAATTTTAAAGCTTGAGCAGGTCTTCTTTCCATATAATTATGATACCCCTCCCCCCTCTCACCCCACTTCACTAGATTTCAAGTGAGCATCAAATTGGAGGGTTTCAGTCATATATTTTTTTATCTATCATTTTAGTTTCAAGTAGAACCACCATAACAGGATTGTGGGACTTCACTAGGGCTTTGCATTGGCGCCTGAAGCTAGCAATGTTAGCTCTTCGGGTGTTATATATGATGAAATTCATGGAATTATAGGGGTTAGGTTGAGGACTTAGTATTGGTTTCTTTCTCTTGTCCTTCTAGAGAGGCTTCTCTTGATCTTGGTATGGGCTCAAAGCAGGCTTGCTCCATCATACTCCTCAAGATCAAATTAAAGATTTTCATTTCTATTAGACAAAGTACAATAGTAGTTGTATTGTATGGCCCATTGTACTCTTTCCGATGTGGTTTTCCTAGGGTGTATACTTCTATACTTGGATCCCCAAAATTGGCTAGGAACTGCTTCATCTCGGTGTTGCTCTTCTGCAACTCTTCTAGCACAGTAGTGCTTACTTTTCCTAGGTCGTCTCCCTTTTTGGTGTCTGGTATGGTTTGAGCTAGAGGAGTTTGTTTTAGTGGGGTCAAAGATATGAACTTCAAAGTTTCCATCTCTAATAGGTACGTGGAGGTGGGGTAGAAGGGAAGGCTCTTGAACATGTGACCCATTAGTGAGTTATGTTTTATCAAGTTCATTATGTTTAGAGTCCCCAACATCTGTGCCTAGAGAATTGTTTGGCCCCAAAATTAAGAAACCAGTTCTTTTTCTATCTGGTCTACCCCTTCCTTCACGATTTGTACCATCCAAGCTGGGTCTTGGATGAACATAACTATTGGTTAGTCCTCTATTATGATGCAGTAAGAGATAGATTTCTCTCTTAAAACAAGCTCCTCCCAAGATATCGGAGTTCGATTTGGAGGGTGAGAAGTGATTAGCGGCTCTTTCAGAGCTTTAGTAAGGTGGGGGAAAGGGTTCTCCATTACTGGAAGTAGTATTGATGGGATGTGGTTATTGTGGTAAACTTTAGGGAGCCGGTGATTTATAGCTAGTAAATGGCGAAGGAAAGTTAATTGACATGACTGCGTTGATTTTGTCAATCGTCTTAGGGTGATGATTATCCCTAGTACCAATGGAGTTACCCTTACCAGAATACGTAGAGATGGAGGTTTCAATGGGAACTTCCCCAGAGAGGGTGAGGGTTCGGGCCCCAGTGGGACTTTCAAAATTAAATGAATAGAGCGGGAGGTAATAGGATAGAGTGAGGGGTAGTTGGGAATTAAACCTTTGCTTGTGATTGGGCTAGTGTTGACTTGGGAAAAATCTTTACCACTAGTCCCTTTATTTGGAGATGAGCTAGTAGGTCCTACTTTAAGTTTTCTCTTTTCTTTTTTGAAAACTTTCCTCTCTTGATTTTCAGTGATGTTGGAGGTGGTTAATTTAATATCTTTATTAATTTATTCAGAAATATCATTTGCAATAAGGGTGAAAGGACTGGAGTCTAGGAACTTACCTGATGCTGCATTGCAAATTTTTACCTGGGTTTGATCCTCATTTGTTGTGCCTTTACCCTCTTTCGTGGTTTGGTGGTGCCTGGCATTAATCTTTCCTTTGGGGAAGGAAATTATTTGCCATTATTTTGGTAGTTTCTGAATGTTGCTTTTAGTGGGGTTGTTATAGCTATTTTTTCAATGGGTCATATGGGATGTCTATTGCAATTTTTTAGGGTGAGCCACAGCCTTCCGCATCCTATACATAGGACCCGGCTCCACCTCATATATTGCCTTTTGTTTATGGCCTCTAATGTTGACAAATATCTTGACTGGTACCTCTAGAGGTATTTGTATGCAAATTCTTACATAACAACCTCACAGGGTAGCAGAAGTTCAAGTGTCAATCTTGAGCAGTGCCCCCAGTTTATTACCAATTCTTTCCAGAATAGCTTTGTCATAGAATTCGGTTGGAAGTTTTGGAAACCTAATCTAGATGGCAGCGTGGATTTGTGTGGCTTCTTCTGGGACAAAGTTCGGTTCCCATTGTTCCACTAATAAAAAATTACCAATGACAAATCATGGACCTCCGTGTAAAGCCTTTAGTATATTGTCTGGCTTATTGAATGGCGATGTAAAAATCATTTCCCAAGTCGATCAGGGTCAATGGTTCAATGGGCTTCCACAGGTCCACTAGTTTTGTTCTCAAGTAACTATGCGATATTTTTTTATTGAATAACTTGACAATTACATAGAATTTTCGTGAAAAATAGATTCTCTCCTTGTCTTTTGCATTGAGGAGTATAGCATATCCGTTATTTCCCTTATCCAAGATTGTCTTTCCATTATTATGATGGATGTAGCTTCCATGGATTTGAGGATATCCTTTGGTGTCTCTGGAGCAGTGGTTGGTGCTACTATGATCCTAGGGTCTGGTGGCTCCGGTGGAGTTGGGACTAACGGGGATGGGGGTTCAGAAGTCTGGGGGTCGGGCATGGGTAGCTTTAGGAAGAGGTCGGTCTTCTAGAGAGAATATAAAAAGTTGGGGATGTAAAAGAATACCCCAGCTAGCTTTTCGCCTATATGTCGATAGCATATCTAAAATAGTTTTACTCAAGACAATATCTTATTAAATTTGATTAATGAAGAATAATGAAAAAAATTAAAGAGCAAGAAAAATTAAACAAAAAAAAAATTGATTGACCCAATAATTAAATATTAATTCTAAAATTTTAAAATATTTTTTTAAAAAAATTTATAATTGCCACATCATTAAATAAGTTAAAGAAATTATATTTCCAAGAATAATGATCATGAAAGCTAACTTGACAAAGTTGAGTGATTCTTGATATCTAAAATAAAGTTGAGTTACCATAATGACCAATTTTTCAAAATTGAATGATCTTCCAAGCTTGTAACTCTCGGTTTAGTCAAAGGAGAAAGTGGATAGCTTGTCTTTTTACCTAAAGTTCACCATCTCAATTGTATCCTGAGGTTGTTGGTTGCTTTAGAACTTAAATAATGGGTGATAGCAGATAGGTCAGGTAGGAAACTCACCCTCATTACACTTTGTTTGGATGGTGGTTTGCCATGATTTATAATGTATGGTAGTGTATGGTATGGTATTGTACTGTACTGTACAGTATAATATAATACAATGTTTGGATGGACTGTATTGTTCCCTGCTATTTAATAATAGTTTTATTTTTTGGCTTGACGGTATGGTACTGTATCGTAACTAATAAGTTTACTAAAATGCCCTTAATCATTATAAATGTTAAATTTATCAATAATTGTTGATAAAATAATATTTTTTTCTTGCTAATTTGTCACAAATTATGCCATGTAAATATATTAAGTTGTTAAACTCATGTAAATTTTAAGAAAATCAATACAAGAGTAGATCAAAATAAATATAAATCGGATTGTTTTTTAAGTAACAAATTTTATTTTATTTTGGCGTTTTGAAACATGACTACCAACGACAATTACAAAGTTTGAATACATCTTTTGTGTATGATACGGGTGTGTTCGGTATAAAAAAAAAAGAAAAATAAATTATTTTTTACTTATTTTCTTGTATTTGTTACACAAATAGAAAAATATTTTCTAAAATTATTTGTATATATTTAACACAAAACAACGAAAACGAATAGAATAAGGGGGTGAGGTAAAAAAATTATTTGAATTTTAAAAAAAATAAACTAAAAAATATTTTTTTGTGGATGGATTTGGGGGGGGGGGGCAGTAGGACGTGGTGATGGGGTAATAAATTTTCTTCTTGCACCTTTTAAAAAAAATTGGGGAAGAGGGGTTGGTAAGTGGTGGAGGGGGGGGGTATGAAAAAGTTTTGAATTTATTTAACAATTTTAAAAAAAAAAAAAAAATTGGAGTGGGGGTTTGGTAAGGGGTGGGATCGGGGTAAAGGTAGGGTTGAAATAAGAAAAAAGTTTACAATTTTTAAAAAATAATTTTTTTAATGTTAAGGGAGGGGGAGGGGGGGTGGACTATACCATACCATGGAAAATCACCATCCAAACAATGTTATAATTCAGATATGAAATTCAAAAAACTGTTTAGATGTATTTTTGACCTTTTTAACTTTAAGAATAGCGTATACTTTATTTAAGTTTTTGAGAAAATAGCCAAATAACCTCCCAACCTTTACCTGAAATCCTAACGACACACTCGAACTTCACGGGGATGCTATCACCCCTCTAAATATTTTAAAAATAAAATTATTACCCCCTTAAAAACTCACATCCATATGTGTATTAGAAAGTGATCAACACGCACCTATCATGTAATGCCACGTAATTTCCACGTAATATCATATTTTTATATAAAAAATTAATTATTATTCTTTAATATATCTCTTTTCTCTTTCCTTTCCATTTCTCTTTCTCTTTTCTTTTTTCTTTTTTCTTTTTTCTTTTTTCTCTGTAACTTCGATTCCTCAATTTAATTCTAAAGATGCTGAAAATATTTATGCGGAGTTGTTTGGGTCTTCTTTGTCGGGGGTGACGGCAGCGACAGCGGCAAGGGAGTAATAAGAGGGGGAGGAAAGGTAGGAATGAATTTTTTAGGAGTAAGACGAATGATGGAGTGGAGTTTTTTGGTATGGAGAATTCGGGGACTGGAGAAGGTGGATTGAGAAAGTGGCATTGGTGGAGAATGCATTGTTGTATAGTTTGGAAGATTTGTATAAAGGAGTGAAGAAGAAGATAAAGATTTTTAGGACTGTTGGAATTTATTTAATTCCAATTTTTACCCCTCTTGTTAATTTAGTTTAGATTTGCTTATCCTTTTACATTCTTCTGGTGATAATTGCTAGAATTTTTTTTATCTTTGTGTTGAAATTTGAATTTTCTTTTTGAAGTTGAATAAAAGATTTTTTTTGTGCGTTTTGTGCTTGGGCACATCAATGAAATTGAAACATAGAAAGAGATTAATCGAAGATGAGGAAGATGAGAGATTAGTCTTGGATGCCATGGATGAGTTCTTCGAGGTTTTTGTTTTGTAAGACAGTAGAAGAAGGAGAAGAAGAAGGAGAAGAAGAAGAAGAAGAAGAAGAA
Source organism: Capsicum pubescens (assembly GCA_030864215.1). Classification (NCBI taxonomy): domain Eukaryota; kingdom Viridiplantae; phylum Streptophyta; class Magnoliopsida; order Solanales; family Solanaceae; genus Capsicum; species Capsicum pubescens. The sequence continues at coordinate 251,127,038 of CM061549.1, forward strand.
GAAGAAGAAGAAGAAGAAAGAAATTGAATAAAGAAAAAGAATAATTAAAATTATATATATTTATGTAAAGAAATATTAAAAATAAAATTTTAATATATAGTTTTAGTGTTCACTCTCTCAGAGAGAGTAAAATGCACTCACTTTGCCACCTTAGCATTTAGAGAGTAAATAATTTTATTTTTAAAATGTTCAAGGGGTGATAGGACTCCAGTGAAATTCGGATGTGTTGTTGGAATTTCAGATAAAGGTTGGGAGGGTTTTAGGCTATTTTCTCTTTAGTTTTTTTTAAGAAGGGTTTGATGGACGTAAGGGGTATTTTTTGTCTTTTTCATTAGGCCAAACCCATCGGTGCCCCCCTAAACTTGGAACCATCTTTCACTTAGGCACCTCAACTGGACCATGTTTATTTTAAACACCTCAAGTAGATAAAAGTGTCTTACTTTGACACTTTTTGCCCTTATTAAAATTGAGGCAAGGCGCGTGTAGGTCAAACGACCCACGTAAATTTTATAAGCCAATTATAACCTGCCATGAAGGAAACTACTTTACACATCATTTTTGTCCAAGATTAAGGGATAAAATCCCACAAAATTCACATTTTCATATCATTTCTCAAACCCGATTGAAGAGCTCTGGTAAAAATCTTTTTTTACTTTTGATTCGATTTTTGTTGATTCGTAGAGAGATCTAGCTAATAATGATATTTTTTGTAGGTACAATGCATGCAATGAAGTGTTGATTAATGTTTATCGACGAAATTGAAGATTTTTTTTTGAAATTGAAGAAATTTGAGGTACAACTAAAGTTGTTCTTTACTTTTTTTCTATTTTCCTTACTGTATGGATGTTTTACCCCAACAATTTGTAGTGTGTTTTCTGAATTTTCATTATTAGGGTTTTTTTAGGGATTTCAGTGACAAAGCTAGGATTTTGTGTGGATTTTTTGGGGATTTCACTAATTTATGTGTTATTTTCCAGATTTCACTAATAAACAAGGTTATTTTGGTACTTTTCTGGTTCAAGGATATTTTGGATATTTTCTTTTATTGAGAATCTTGTGGGGGCTGTTAAGAAAATATAATGGACAACTATATTTTGACCTATTTTCATCATGGGGGAATATTGCAGTCGACCCTAAGCTTAGTTATAAAGGTGAGGTTGATGTCTTTGTTGTTACTATTGATAAAGACCACTATAGTCTTTTTGAGTTTCTTTGCTACGCCAAAGATCTTGGGTATTCAAATATTGAGGGGTTCTATTGTCAACATACAGATGGTGAAGAGTTAGTTCCAATTAATTCTGATAGGGAGCTATTAGACTTTGTGATTAACTTGAAAGATGGTAATAAGTTTGATGTGTTTCTTCTTCATGGTATTGATGAAGATATTGAGGTTGTGTCACAGTCTTCTCTTATTTTAGAAGGGCCACCCGTGTGTATTGATGAAGATGATATATGCAGTGATAGTAATGAGGGTAGGGGTCTTGATGAAGATCTGAATGGTAATGAATCAGATGTGCCCAGTACTGATTCAGATGTTGAAATCCCTTCTGAGGATGGTTCAGACATTGATGATGAGTTGAGAACCTTTAGGGCTGAAAGTAGAAGCAAAAAAAATCCAAAAAGAAAAGAAAAAGCTAGAGAAGAAATACTTGTAGGTGAAGCCAGTATTGACAAAGGTTTTCAGGACATTTTTAGAAAAAAAAAATAGATATGTGGGTAGATTAGGAGGTGATGGAGAGTTCATTGATAGTTTAGACTGTGATAGTATTGATAGCACTGATTTGATAGATGAGGATGCTGTTGTGGGTGCTGACTTACCAAGGAGAAGAAGAAGTAGTAAAATCAGATTTGATGATGATTGTGGTGTTGTTGTTTTTGAACTTGGGATCATTTTTAATGGTCCTAAGGAATTTAGAAAAGTATTGGGGAGGTATACAGTAGAAAATAGAGTTCAAATTGTTTTAAGACCTAATGAGACTCATAGAGTGAGGGCTAAGTGCAAATTGAAGCCAAAATGCAGTTGGTTGTGTTATGGTGCAATTGACAGAGATTCTGGTAATTTCATGATTAAAAACTCTAATCCAGTGCATAAGTGCATAACATCAAATAAGAACAAGATGTGTACAACTAAATTTGTTGCTAACAGATTTAGAGATAACATAATTAAACAACCATTTTTTAGGATTAGGGAAATACAAGAACTGTGCAGAGAAAAATTGGGATTATATGTGGGTAGAATAATCTGTTATAAGGCTAGATTACAGGTTCTAAGAGAGTCCATGGGGGACTGGAACTTGGAGTTTGCAAGATTATGTGATTATGCTGAGATGATAAAACAAACCAATCCTGGTAGTTCTGTTTGGCTGAGAATGGATATAGAGACTGTCCCTAATAAAAATTTATTTGTGTATTTCTATGTGTGTCTTGATGCATTGAAGAAGGGTGGATAAAAGGATGTAGAAGAATTATAGGGTTTGATGGATATTTCTTAAAGGGTGCTTGTAAGGGTGAACTTCTAGTAGCAGTTGGGAAGAATGGTAACAATCAGATGTTTCCTATAGCCTGGGCTATTGTGGACAAGGAAACTAAGCATAGTTGGAGTTTTTTATTAAGTATTTGAAAGAGGATCTGCAGTTGGGTACTGGAGCAGGTCTTACTGTGATGGCTGGTATGCAAAAAGTAATATTTTAATTTTTTTAACTGTCAATAATTGAAATACTTAATTTCTTTGTCTAGTACTTTAACTGTTTTCTGTATGTAGGGCTTTCTTGCTGCTATTTTTGACTTGCTACCAAATGCTGAAGTAAGAAGATGTGCTAGACACATTTGGTCCAATTGGAGTCAATAGTGGAAGGGAGAAGAGAGGAGAAATTAGTTCTGGAAATGCTCAAAGGCAAGCTTTGAAGTGAAGTTCAAAAAGGAACTTGATTACATGAGCCAGCTTGGTATGCAAGGTAAGGATATTGCTGGTGATTTATTGCATTATCCTAGGCAGTCATGGGTTAGGGCATTCTTTAAAGAAGATTGTAAGTGTGATGTTGTTGAAAATAACATGTGTGAGACCTTTAACTCATAGATCTTAGTTCCTAGACGCAAATCTATCATTATCATGTTGGAGGACATTAGGAGAAAAATCATACGTAGAACAGTAGATATGATTAGGTTTGCCAATACTTGGATATGTGATATTTCAACTATGTCTAGACTTATATTGGAGGAGAATAAGGAAAGGGCTAGGGCTTGCAAAGTTCTTTGAAATGCTGATGTTGGATTTGAAATCGGAGAAAGGGAGTTTAGGCATACAGTGGACTTGAGTAGTAGGATTTGTAGTTGTAGAACTTGGCAGTTAAGAGGCATTCCCTGCCAACATGCTATTTGTGTTTTGTATCATGTTGAACAAGATCCTGAACCTTATGTGGAGCATTGGTATAAAAAAAAAACCTTCATGAAGTCTTACAGTCACTTTATACAACCAATCTCCAATATGAAGATATGGCCTGAGACAAACAATCCAAAGATTGAGCCTCTTGAGCCTAAGAAAATGCCTGACAAACCTGCAAGAAATAGAAGAAGAGGTAAAGATGAACCAAAGAAGAAATATGGAAAGTTGTCAAAACAAGGGGTGAAAATAACATGTTCCAAATTTTATCAACAAGGCCATAACAGAAGATATTTTAAGGTAAAACAATGACTTTAAATTTAATTTTAGAAGTTGATTTCATATTGATTTAACTGTTGTGTATGTGTTTATAGATTCCTGATCCAAATGAACAAGTTCCTAGCCAAGGGTTCCAGCTTAGTAGTCAGAGTTCACAAGCAAGTTGCCAGCCTAAAAGCTCAAGCCAACCTGCACCTTCAACCTCAAAAAGATCAGCAAAATGTAGCTCAAGTCAGTCTGCACCAACAAGCTCAAGTCAAGTTGTAACTTCAACAACAGTTTGTGCCGATACAAGCAGAGTTAGGAGCTTGAAGGCAGCTGCAACATCTACCTTTTGTGGTGATACTAGGATCCCTGTTACAAAAGGAATAAAAAGCCAACTACCTCCTAGAAATAGAAAAACTGTTGGGCGCAAGAGAGGTAGAGTTGAAACAACAATAGATGTTGATTGTGGTGGATCTAAAAGGTCAAAGAATGTTGGATTTAGAATCTACACAAGTCCAAGGGGAACCCAAATATTGAATGTAAGTTAACTCAAACATTGGTTTTTTAACAAGAAAGTACATATATTAATTATTGTTCCTTCTTTAAAAAAAAAAAATAGTTGAGGACATCAAGCCAAAGGATCCTATAAAGTGGTACAACTTACAAGGATGCAAGTTCTACAGGTGTTGATCTTGGTTATAAGCCAAGAGGCTTGAAATGGAAAAATAAAAATGTTGTCACCACCAATCAATTGTAGCAAATGGCAAACAAAAAGAAGAAGAAATAGTCAAGAAGAAGTATATTTTTATGGTGTTTTGTGATTTTGTTGTGTAACATATGGTACCAAATAATTTGGTAGTTTAAGTATAGCAGCAAACAAGGCCTTTACTTCTTTAGTTTAAATTTGGCCTTAAATCTGCTAGTGTATGCAGTAAACAATTGGCCTAAACAATTGGGTCGTTTGAAGCATGTTTTGTATGTACATTACTGTGACTTTGAACTCAAAATGGAGCATAGTTATGAAGTTATTGATGGTGTTGCTTTGTGAAGTTGTTGTTGGTGTTGCTTTGAGCTATAATAAGTTGTTGTTGCTTGTCTTCTTTGACACTTGTTTTACTATAAATGTGTGATCAAAAGTTGACGATAAATAAATATTTTATTTCAACAAATGTAAGAAATATTACAAGGCCAACATTACATCAACAAACTACACCTGTAAGAAATATTACAAGGCCAACATCACATCAACAAACTACACCTTACAAGTCCTAATGCACATCACAACTATACACCTAAACGACCAATTTGCAACATCAATATCAGTAGAATAAGTTCAACGCAAAACTTCAGCAATTAGCATCAATATCACTAGAATGAGCTCAACGCAAAACTTCAGCAATTAGCATCAATACCAGTAGAATGAGCTCAACGCAAAACTTCAGCAATTAGGTTTCAACATCCATATTCCCGACAACACCAAAGCAGTGGCAATAACACCAATAATATATAATCTTCTTGCTCGATTTTGTTTTTCTTCAAACGCCTTGACTTTTTTCAACAAACCCCAAATCACCCTATTTGCTTGCGAAGGGTGTCGTTCTTCATACCAATAAAAATAATCACTGCCGCCCAATTTCTACAAAATCAATTACAAAATCGATGATGAAATCATAATTAATCAACTAATTTAATTAAGAAGTCAAAAACATTATCTTTGAAATTTTGCAAGTAAAAAATCGACGACCTGAATTTTGTTGAGTCCGAGAAGTCTTCAATAATGCTTCATGACCACATTTACAATAGTGGTAATCTTTTTCAGAATAGGTTATAAACGATGAGCTCGACATTGTCCAATATAATTCGAGAAAATTCAGAAAAAAATTAAACTTCTGAGAAATTGAAGAATAAATTTTCCGTTCAAAATAAAATATGAAATTAATTTAAGGCCTAATTTTAATAAGGAAGTTGAAGAAGAATGAAGAAATTTGAGAAATTAGGGTTATTTTTGAATGGTGGAATGAAGAAGAAGGTGATATAAATAGTGGAAGAGAAATAACCGTTGGAGGGCTGATTTTTATGCCAAATCAGCAACAATTAGGCTTGGACGCGCCTCTGCAGCGTGTGAAACATGCATTTTGCCAACAGGGCAAAAAGTGTCAAAGTAAGACACTTTTATCTACTTGGGGTGTTTAAAATGAACATGGTCCAATTGAGGTTCCTAAGTGAAAGATGGTGCCAAGTTTAGGGGGGGGACCGATGGGTTTGGCCTTTTCATTACTCTCCGGCTAATTAATTTATTCCAATACTAATTACTAATCCTAGTACGAATAACTTATCTCAGAATTAGAAACCAAACATGGGATAAGGCACTACTAATTTGTGACAAAACTCATGCATCCTTACCCCATCTACCAAACGACCCCGTGTGCTGACGGAGAATTTCCTCATCACCATCAAAATAGAAGGCCCAATTTACGTGTTGGCAGAATAATGCTCCATTTACAAAGGCTTCCTTCCTAAAGTGCACATCCTTTAAATTTGGATTTGAAAGTTGATCTCTCAAATGCCTCCATGAGTTCATCTATAAAGAGTATCCTTCCATCAGAAAGTTTACATAATGAAACAGGCGTCTGACACCTATATAAACAACTTTGACATGGCGCGATATGGAAAGAACGAAAGTTAAACTCATGTCTAGAAAATTTGTACAAGATACATGGAAAGTTTGCAATACACTATATTTTTCTGCTAGAGGTATAATCTTTTGCCACCAAAATATGTTTCCGGGTACTTTTTCTACTATAACTGGAAAATGGAAATTGTCAAAGCAGGGAACAATTTTGTCTGGTCATCACCAATGGAAGGCTGTACAGTTATAAACAGGGTGAGAAGCCTACCCCTTAGTTGAAAATGAAAGACGCCTTTACGATCTGAAAGGCTCCAAGCAGGGACCAAATTGATCACCAACTCCATTCAGTTGTGTAGAAACGCAAATATCAGATGTTAGTATTCTGCATGTGTCATGTTGGTCAACATCTTGGTTCCTTGTGTCTAAATTCCTACTACACTCGTGTTCCATATTAATGAGTCTAACCCCGGGATGGCAAGGGGAATCTTTTGTAGATGTACTGATATAACAGGAGCTCAAGGGACGTGGGAAGAGGCCCTGAGGACTGCCAGAATTCACACCTTTCAATATGCTCAAGGGATTGGGGAAACTCTGGCCCTGAGAACAACCTGTATTTGCACCTTCGACTTCATTTAGGAGATAGCTAATAGCTGCATTCTGAATGCTGCTAGTTTGTGCAAAAACGTTAGCAGTTGATATACTTCAGCATGAGGGTGACTTGTGTCTAAACACGCCCCACAAATAGTACTTCCTATGAAGCCCTGAAAGGTGAAGGTTAATTAAGTGTTTGATTGAATACAACTGATATCTTGGTTCAGTGGGAGCAAATAAAGACTTAAAGGGCAGTCCGGTGCACTAAAGCTCCCGCTATGCGCAGGGTCCAAGGAAGGATCCGACCACAAGGATCTATTGTACACAGCCTTACCTTGCATTTCTGCCAGAGCTGTTTCCAAGATTGAAGCCGTGACCTCCCGGTCACATGGCAGAAGCTTTACAGTTACTCCAGGGCTCCCCGGCTCCCCTTCAGGAGCAAATAAAGACTTGGGAAGCAGAAATTCATCACTTACTCCAGTGTTGCTGTGGCAATTCACGAGACGAAAAAATCAAAAGCTCCAAGTTGTCAATCGTGGCGTTCATTGCAAGATCATTGTCAATTAAATCTTCCAAAAGAGCATCATAAGAATTTTCATCACTGAAAGACAGTATTAATAGATAAGGTTCCAGAACATCTGGATCATAATGTTCAATGAGTGCATTACCATAATAAGTTACCTTTCCAGCTCAGGAAAGAGATACAAAGCAATACTGCAGTCCGTTGGTGGCAACCTCAGAAAACTCTTCGGCCATATATCACTCTTGGCCATAAGTTTTACATCAAGTTGCACCGGAAGCCTATTTGCTGCTATTAACGCCTTTTCACAGGCTTTGTTTGACAAATGAGCTAAAATATTAATACTGCCTTCACTTTCTCTATTGAAGATAAAACATCCCCTACAGTTAAAATAAAGAAAGTGAACAGAGAATTCTTTTTTCCAAATTCAAAAAGAATCCTACTGATATTTTGCTTGCTTCTTTTAAAAATAAAAGAGAAAGGCTGCACCAAGAAATTAAGGGGAGGGGGAGGAGAGGCAATAGCAGAGAGAACTAATCCCAAGGAAGAGTAAAGATGTAACTGCTCGTCGCAATCGCTGAAAAAAACTTTTTTTGGGCGACTCATATCTGAAATGAAATAGGTAAATGCCTATCTAAAGCAGTGGAAGTTAAACTTTTACCGCCAAATGGGATCAATAACTGGCTCTGCAGGCAAACAATTCACAGATTCTACTTGAGTATCACTATACAAATTGTTGAGTGGAAAATAATGCTCATCGGAGAATGAAGAAAAATTTCCACCAATTGCCCCACCCTCTCCCTTAAAATCACTGTCATCATCAAGAACTACAAACCTCCTCCCTGGCTTTCTCATCTTTTGTTGTTTTCCAATTTCAATAAGTAACCGAGCACTCTTTGGATCTTGCGGAGAAGAGTCACCTCTTAATTGAGATCTTTCTACCATTCCGCCTTCCTCGTTCAATGTTGAACAATAAGATTCCGGGTGTTTGCTTATTAGCGGAGCGTTCCATGCTTTTACTGATTTAATTTGCTGTTCAGAATCGCATACATCTGCACACTCTTCTCCAATGTCTTTTTGTTTCTTAGTTTCAATATGTGAAGGCTTTTCCTTATGCAAAATTTGTAAAGGATTATGGGTTGAAGCTGATTGGACTGCTCCGTTTGCGTCATGTTTAGCCTTAAATAACCTTTTAGCTTTTAGTTTACAATTGTTAAGCTTTATTCTCCGTTCCACTAGAACATCAAAAGCACGGATTTTTCTCACACTTATCCGTTCACTCTTTCTAAACTGCTCAACCTTAGCAACTTCAGGAGCGCAATCCCAACATATCCATTCAATACGGTCATCATCAACGGAGAATTTTTCTAGGCAATAGCTGCAGAAATAAGGACGAACAAAATAAAATACTCCTGCAGAGTTACTAATCTTTTTCAGAGCCAGTAAAGTGATATTGAAGCCAATATGGGCATCTTTAGATGCGCATGGTAATAATAGGAGGACGATATACAGACCACAAATATCCATGCTATTGAAGCCAACATAGGCACATGAAGATGTGCATGCAATAACAGAATGGAAATATTCAGACCAAGACATTCATCCGTACTTTTTCTAGACTCTGTAAAGGGCAAAAGAAAAATTGCGATCATAAGAATGTAAAGCTAAGGATTACCGTGTCCAAAGAAGAGGACAATGACTTCTAATTAGCTCTTAATTTGGAGTGACAGTATGAATTATGTTCTACAGTATCCAAAAGGCTAACAGAAAAGGAAAACCACAATGGCCTTGCCCACTCATATAGTGATTCGGTTGCATCCGGTCTTGCAGTCAGAAAACCAGGCAACAATTGGTTTTCTGACTCTAAATGTTTGCAGTCTAAATATCTGAAGGATGTTCTGTTTCCAACAACATTCATTCACGTTTTTCAGTGGCCTTTAGATGGACTGGGGTGGAGTGGTGGTGCGGTGTGGGGACGGGGGATGCGGTTACGGAGAGAGGTTATACTTCTTTGAAGATGAACTGAATGTTGTCACTTTCTATAAGTAGAATTTGAGAGGTACAGAAAAACAAAATAAACTACTCAAATGAGACAGAAAATAATCAAGCAATAATAAGAAACAAACATTTACAGTCAGAAAACAGGCAACAATTGGGCTGATGATGTCAATTGCCCATGAAAAACTAAAATACTACCTGAAATAAACCTGTTTCAACTGCTCATGACCCACTAGAAATTTATTCAAACAGAACGGGGTTCTAGCTTGAAGCTACGAGAAAATACAAACATTGTGATTTTGTACATGTGGAATTTGGTAGGTAGAAAGAAAGAATAGTCATAGACCACCCAAATGAGATGGAAATAACAAGACAAAAACATTTGTAGTCACAAAACTAGGCAAGACTAGGACTTAATGATTAAAATACCTAGGAAAAACTATGTCCGATATTTAACCTATTTCAAATGCTTATATCAACTAGAAATTCATTCGAAAAATAGAGAATATTGCATACTAATTAAACTACTGATGATACTTACTGGTGTACAGCGGAATCACGACATTTCAAGCAGTATATAAGAAGCTTGGTATCTCCTTCATCCCCACATGTCAGACAAACAGTTCTCTGAGAAAGAAAAAGAAGACGCAAGCAAGCACTAAGATTGTAAAAGTGTAAAATGAGATGAACAAGTAATGATGAAGTTATCTCTTTCGATAGCCAAATTGGTTAAATTTATCTTATTGACTTCAAAAACTTATGATATCAGAAACCTTAAATTTCTACAGAATCAGACTGCAACAACAACATGACACATTACCTTTCAACGATCAAATCTCTGAACAAGAATGCAATCATTGTTGCATGACCCTTAACATTGACAGTTCTATTGAGTTGATTTTCTTTTTAGACATACTCATAGTAGTTTGCAAAGATGAACAAACCCAGACCTTCACGCTAGAATTAAAAAATGAAGAAACCATTTAGAATATGGAAAGACGACAGGCCAATCAGGAAAATGTGGAAGATGACCCAAATTGCATCTTTTGGTGTCTATGGCAAGACAGAAATCGAAGATGTTTTGATGGCATTTCAACTCCAAAACACCTTCTGAAATCTAAATGCCTTTTGTATCTTTTTAGCCGAAACACTCTCCACCCGTTAAATAGTGTTGTTACCCTCCTAGATTGTAGCAGCTCACTCAATCTAGTTTAAACTCTCTACTTTTGTTCTTATATATTTTGTGCTTAGCTCCCTGGGCCTGAACTGCGAAACAATGTAATAGAGCTAACAACTGACACTTCTGTAAATTTGCATCTTCATGAATCATGATGCCAGAAATGAAACAACTTACTTCATCAAAACAAAAAAAATGAAATGGAGGAAGAATATAAATTATAGAAACAAACTCAACTGCTTGAGGATTGAGGCCTAGTGATAGAACAGCATAGAATTAGTGAAAATACTCTAGTTAACCCCAGATATATTCTGAATTTCACAAGGTAAATTTTGAAAGAAGCTATAAGTATCTGTACTCCCTAATATTTTCGCACAGAAACTATGTTTTATCGTCCAGTAAGCCAAATGAAAATGAGATCCTCTATTTATGATCATCTTACCCCTTCCAAAATCAATCAATGCACGGGAAAGAAAAAAGGAGGAAAAGGTGGGGACTAATCCTTGAGACAAAGCATAAGTTATTTCTTGTGGGGAGGGTAAAGTGTATGCATTACCCTTGTGGATATGTTAGACCTTAAAGATTCAACATTCACCTATTTTTACAATATTCAGTAGAACAAAGACAACAATAACATACCCCATGAAATCCCACAAGTGAGGTCTAAGGAGGGTAAAGTGTACACAATCCTTACCACTACCTCGGGGAGGTAGAGAGATTGCTTCCAAAAGACCCTCGGCTCAAGTGCAACAAATCTAGGTACAAAGAAGAAGAAAAAATATAGCAACTAACAAGGGAACAATACAAAATCTACAACACAGAAACAACATTAACAACAAAATAATGCGAAAGTCAAAACACAATACACGACAGACTATGATGGATATCGCAACCAGGAATCATCTCCACCTCAACATCTATGGCTAAACCCTAAACTACCCTACTACCAACAAGCCTAAAATCCTCAAAAGAACAAGACAATACTCCTACCCGACTAACCTTTTACTCTAATACGCGTCTTCACACCCTCCTATTTAAGATCATGTTCTCGGTAATCTAAAGTTGCTCCATGTCCTGTCTAATCACCTTTCCCTAATACTTCTTTGGCAACCTCTACCTCTCCTTGTACCTACTATATCCAACCTCTCGCACCTCCTCATTGGGGCGTCTGCATCTTGACTCTTTACATGTCCAAACCATCTCAATCTCGCTTCCCTCATCTTATCCACCACGGAGGTCACTCCTACCATATCTTGAATAGCCTCTTTCCTAATCCTATCGCACTTAGTATGTCCACACATCCATCTCAACATCTTAATCTCTGCAACATAGTAAAACAAAGACTAATATTTGTAAAATTTCTTGAAATGCACCTAATTTCAAATAGATCAAAACGTGACTTTTACTATTACATAGTACAATCTAGCATATTTTACCCATCCCAACAAATAAAGAAATCAAAAAAATAAATCATAATGCTAGAATTCATCACCGATAAGAGTAGTCTGTGAAGACAATTAGTTAAAAGTCATTACTCGTTGAAACTTAACCTCTAAAATAAACAAGTGTCATCACTCATATACACAGATCGAAGACATAAAGACGAACTACCTGTTTCTAGAATTAAGCTCCAAATTTCCTTCTAAAAAAAAAACGTATTAAGTTCCAAATGAAATTCATTTATACATTGTTCTCAGTAATATATACGCAATGTTTGGGTTCCACTTTTGAGGTTCTATCTTCTCACACCTTGATAACGTCGTCCCCACCATCCAACACACCTCATATTCATCCTCACCCCTAACCCCATCTCCACCACCCCGCACCCCCTACCCTCCACCTTCACCAACTAGAATTTTGTCCAGATTATATACTAATGTTTTTTAGGATAATATTTGTTACTTGCATACAGAACACAAGGAAATAAGTAAAAAAACCAACTTATTTCCAAGAAAATATTTTCCATAGAGAACATTTTCCATCATACGAACATAGCCCGGAAAAAGGCATATAATGATGAGCACATTGCTCTCAAAAATGGGTGCAAAAACTTATTTAGAATCAAATAGCAAATCAACTCCAAAAGCACAACACACATACACACACAATATCTATCATCGCCATTTCTCGAACAACTAACAACCCAAAACCACAAAAAATTATGCAAATAAAAAACAAAAAAAAAAGAAGAAGAAAGAGCAACATAGTTACACGCATTTCCACAATACCCTTAACTACCCCCATCAAATAATAGTTTTAAAAGAGTTTGCCTTCAAAACCCTTCTTCATTGCAACAGTAACAATAACAACACCAACATACCCAGTGTAATCCCACTCGGGGAAGGGTAGAGTGCACGCAAAACCTTAAGTTGGAGGTCAGAGAGATTGTTTCCGATAAACCTTCTACATTAAAAAGATAAAAGAGGTAGGTTCCTCAAAAACTTCAAAAAGAAAATAAAAAAAAACTTTTCACAGAACCCTTTTGTATTGCAACGACAGTGTAACCCCACTCAAGGGAAGGATAGAGTGTACCTAAAACTTAAGTTATGAGACAGAGAGACTGTTTCGATAAATCTTCGACATTGCAAAAACTAAAAAAGTTTTGCAAATGCAACCGTTTAAACAAACACGTTTACTAAAAATAGAAAAGGGTTCCTCAAAAACTTTTAAAAAAAAAAAAAAAATTCTTTTCATTTCACAAATGCAAAAAAAAGAGTCAAAAGGAGAGTGTAATTTTACCGAAGCAGAGGAAGAAGGGGATATAGAAGAAGCCATTAGCGTATTTTGCTTGCTTTCTCCCTTTTGCGAAGTATTTTGGCAATAGGAGAAAGCAGAACGTTTTTGTCTAACAAACGAAAGTGGAGCGAAAATGAGAAAATGCACAAATGCAGTGGCTCCACTAAACATATGAAATAAGGCGTCATTCGGTTTGAATACTCTGTTTTAACTGGCACGATTTTCGAGAAACAAACAAAGATTTGTGTGATAACATAAATGTTTACCCACTCTTCACTTCACACATATATTAAAAAATTATATAAATAACATAAATACCAATTCAAGTAATTATACTCATTCCTACTTTTTAAATTATTTTACTCTCTCTTCCTATTAATATGCATAACATAACCGATATATACATAACATTCTCTGTATATATTAGAATTTTTATAATATATTTAGTGAGTTGAGATTTTTTATAATATTAAAAATATAAATTGTGTATTTGTATAGTTTTTAGTAAAAAATTTACATCTACAAGCCATTTAACTTTTGGTCCTTGTTAAAAGAATCGGCAATAGACAAAATTGTCATTTATTATTTTATTAAATTACTTTTTAATTATTTTATAATATTTTAAGGAAAAAAGGATCAAATATACCCCTCAATTTTACGAAAAGGTCCAAATATACCCCGTTACAAGTTTGGTCCAAATATGCCCTCGCTATTAAAGTTTACGAGCAAATATATCCCTAAACTTTGCGAAAAAGTCCAAATATATCCTCCGTTACAAGTTTGACCCAAATATGCCCTCGCTATTAAAGTTTAGGAGCAAATATACTCCTTAACTTTGCGAAAAGGTCCAAATATACCCTTCGTTACAACCCATAACCTGACCCACCAATTTGGACCAACCCATAACCCATAACTCTAGTAGTCATCTAAACGAGGATCATTCTTTACGTTTATCTAGCCTTCGGAGGAGAAATTACGAATCTGTTCCGTGAACCTAACTGTGTAACTTGAGGCATCAAATCTGTATATTAAAGTGATTATACTCTTCCCCTCGAGAAGTTTGTTGTAAAAATTATCAATATTACTTTCAAAGATTGAAACAAGGCCTATTTCGGATATGACAATCCTTTTTGGGGGGTCTGTCTCTCTCTTAGGGGCTGAAACAGCTGGAGAAGCCATGACCCTGATTCTTCCACATTTTACAATTGTTTTAAAATATTTTAGTAGATTAGAGTCCTTCGCGATAAAATCAAACAACATGAAAACAAACCAAACTTTGAAAAATGCAATATCAACACAATATTTAAGTAGAACTCATTGGTAATAAGAAAAATGCAACATTAATATAATATTTGAAGAGTCATTGAACTGATGAAATATTTCGATAACATTATAAAATTGAAAATTTGATAAATAAAATATGGGTCGGGTTATGGGTTGGTCCAAATTGCTGGGTCGGGTTATGGGTTGTAACAGAGGGTATATTTGGACCTTTTCGCAAAGTTAAGGGGTATATTTGCTCCTAAACTTTAACAGCGAAGGCATATTTGGACTAAACTTGTAACGGAGGGTATATTTGAACCTTTTCTCAAAGTTGAGGGGTATATTTGACCCTTTTCCCTATTTTAAGTGTCCCATTAATTACAATTTGATTATTAAATCTTTTCTTATTTAAACATAGTAAAAATTAAAATTAATTTTCAATGATCAATTCATATTTGAGGAATTAATAAATTAATCACTTAGGAAAAAGTCTTACGTAACCAAATATGACTTTTAATACTAACCAAATACTACTTTAGTAGTTAATTTTTGACCAAATTTGTGAGTTTCTTTTTAACACTAATTTAACATAAATAGGTGGGTTATTTTGACAAGAATTTTACTTAAAATAAAAAATAAATTAAGTAAACTCTCCTTTTTAATATCAACACCAAAGTAATTCTATGAATCTTCATCTCTTTGTTTTTCTATTTAATTTGTATTTTTTTTTTTGCGTTTTGAAATTATTTTTATCAGCTACAGGTTGTTCATTGCTTTTAAACGTTATTTTGATTGCTTAATTATGTAATTTTTCTATGTGTGCTTTGTGGTATTTTGAGATCCTATTCTTAATTTTTGAGATTCTATCATAATTTATGTTTGATAGGTTGTGACCTCGCTCAGAAGAATGCGGTAAGGATGAAAATTTCAATTCAAATCATAAGCTTCAAAAGAACAAGGATAACAGAGGTATAACTTCTACCAGTTTAACTTAACATATGATTTATTATTTTTAAAAGTTAGATGATCTACCTACATTTATTATTTAAGAGGCAATTATTCTCTCAATAATTTTTTTGATCGATCATATGTGGGTCAATTGATTAGTTATAAAGAAATTGAGGTTTACGCTTTTAATATGCATCATGATGTTATCGTTAGTATATCATGTAAGTATTTACATCTAATTATGCACAGAAATTTTTTTATCCATGTACGGCCATTAGTTGTAGCAAGGTAGAGGAGTGATGTTAGACAAGATCGAAAAATGATAGTATATTCTTACAAAGTGTTTTGTTATTTGTGCTCTCATAATTTTCTGACTTTGTTCTCCCTTTTATGTTAAATTTTATATTATAAATATTAGTCTCAACCCTAAATTGGATCGTAGATCGTACTAATAATATTTTTATTTTAATATAATGTATAGGTACAACAAACGTTCCTCTGCGGCTTAATATTCCTCTACACATTTTTCTTTGGTGAGCAGAAATTTTAATTCATTAAATTTTTCATTTTATAATAGTTTTCTTGATTAAGATGAAACACTTATAATGACAAATTATACCTTTTAAATAGATATAACATTTATTTTAACTCAATTGTTATTTTTAAAATTATTTTATTTCTTTATGTATAATTTTATTATCAACACGAGATCACACACGTGCAAAGCACGTACACTTGACTAGTGATAATTTTATTATATTATCTTTTGAATATAATAAAATTTTTATTTTAAAAATACAATAAATGATGTATTGTACTTAATATCAAAAGTAAAATAGATAACAATAAATAAATTATCCATTAATTTTATAAATTGAACAAGTATTATTAGACATTTCAAAATAAAAAAAAGTGGACAGGTAAAGATGAACGGAGGAAGTAATATGAATGTCATGTTACTTGTGAATGTTATTAATGAGAGATAATAGTTAGTAGCCAAATTGAACTTGAAGATCAAGAATTACTAGTTCAAATTGAATTTCGAATATCAAAATTACTTGTTCTAATTGAATTTGAACACTAAGGTTAGTTGGTCAAATTGTCAATTTAATGTCAAGTTTAACTGTCAACTTGATGCCAAGTTTAACAAGCTTAGGAAGCAAGTTTGATGGTTTTGTAAATAGTCACCCTTTTGTATATTTTTATATGTAAATCCAAGTAGTAAACAAAAGTACTACAAAAATTCTCTAAAGTTTCATCCTTTCTTTAAGTTTGATATTGATATTGATATTTTATCTTTATTTTATAACACGTTATCGGTAGGTAACTCTACCGTCTCAAAATTTGAAGGCTAAGAAAAAAATTGAATCCAAAGGTGGAGAAGGCAAGACTGCAAGAACTATGTGATCATCACGATTTGGATTTGACCTTTCTACTATTTATGAGATAAGTATAGTATTAACTCACGTTCTTTAAGTTTGAAAAGAATACTGATAATCATAAGTAGTGATATTGTTATATGCTCAAGTTTGAGTTGATTATACTTTGGCCTGATATGTTATTGATCGAGGGTGTAATGATGGATTTAAGTCGCATGCCATTAAGAGGGTAAGACATCTGGTTAGAGTCCCGATGCACTGTGATGATAAAATATTGATTTTAAGTGTCATCGATCTATGGCCTAGGATGATTTTTATTTGGAAACATGTTGAGTTTGAATCTCAATGCACCATATTTATGATATCAATGGCGGACAAAATATTTTATATAAGCAGGTTCAATTAATAAATAGGGAACGGTGGTGATAGTCGATAGAAAACGATGGTGATAGTCGATAGTGTAAGCAACATGAGCAAAAGAAATGAGTTGTTCATTGCCCTTTTATTTGTTCTTTTTTTTTGTTAATAATATAATATCAAAATAAGTTTTTTTTTTTTTTTGAAAAAAACTCGCATGTATCTTATTTAACAAATTGAATTTCTTTTTGAAAATTTACAAAAGAAAACTATTTACATTTTTAAAAATTTCAATTAACGTAAACTAAAAGACCATATATAATTTCAATAAAAATAGTTATACCATTTATCAAATAATTAGGAAAGGGAGTACCAGAATTTAATTTTAAAAAGTTTAAAAGTTTTTTGAAGTAAAATAGACTTTAGATTTTTATTGAATTTGAGTAAGAAGAAAGTGAAATAGACAAAAAAAAGAAAAAGAAAATATAATTGATAAATTTACTAAATTTCAATTGGTTAATTCTTTCTTATTTTTTGATAACATGACCCATCAAACGCAGTGATTTTCATACTTAATCAAAGGCAGCAAATTGTGACGTTTAAAGCAGCTGACAGGATTCGAATTCGCGTGCCCAAAAATAATATTGAACCCACTTGACCACTGCACCTCAACAAAACTATGTTCCAAATCGGTTTAATTTAGTTCTTTTACTGAAATTTCATATAAAAAAAAAAATTCTAACGTAGTGGGTTCAACTGAACCCACTAGGAACCATATGGGTTCTCCCCTGGATGATATAATGACTAAGGTAAATATATGGAGAAAAGTCATGAAATATATCTCATTGAATATGCTTCATTCCCTGAAGTGAATGTGGTAGCAGTGCATAATATTTCTGGAAAAAAACATGCGATTGAATTTATGAATATGAATGTGGGTGTAGCAAAGGATAAAATCTTTTGTTACATTATATGTACACCTCGATTTGCTCTTGAAGGAGCAATATCTTGAAAGAGATTCTAAACTATCATAATCTGGTAGGCTTAAGGCACAATTATATTTTATTCCTAAGAAATGAGAATTTTGATTGTTAAAACTATAGAATTCATTCCCTGGAGTGAATGTGATATATAGGAGTAACACCCCAGAAGAGGTAGAATAATTGAGAAGAAATATTATAAAATATACTCCCAAATAGAAAATGTGAAAATTTATTCATGTTTTAATAAATCTGAAATTTACTAAGTAAAAATATGTCATGATAAACTTGAAATTTACTAGTACAAATAAGTTTACAAGTTAACATGAATGATTTTGTCATTTCAAAGATGTGCACATTACTCAACATATATATTAAAGAATTAGAAGATTCTTCGAAGAACATTATGAGTTCTCAAATGATCCTTCAAAAGTTGAAGGTAATATTTGTCAATAATGGGCATGATATGAAAGGTTATTGAGTATGTGATTGCCTTGCGATTTAATTTGGTACAAGTTTTATAAATCCTCCATCAAAATAAAAGAATATAAAGTGATGGTGCGCTTGACCTTTCAAAGTGATGTTGAGGTCTGTCATGTAAATATGATAAATTTCATGGCGCAAGAATGAGCTTCTAATGAAAATTTATGAAGCATGTACATATAATTATAGCTCATTCCTTGGAGAATGAGACTTGTGATAAGTATCATTGATACTCGACTATTCTTGAAAAGAAAATGTGTCAAGAGATGTGATAAAAATTATGAATAAGAACATGTCCATGTATGGTTTGATAAACATCACATCTCACCTCTATGGGAAGTTTGAGAAAAAAAAATTAAATTTTTTTTTGGCATAAATGATCATTGATCGCGTACTTGTAGTATGCCATAAATATTTTAGTATGTTTATCATGAATTATTAAAGGGTGAAAGTAAGAAATAAGTCTTGCCTATATAATGTTTTAAGATTATGACCATAATTATATGATTTTCTCCTTGACGAATATGTTCACCATATGAATGGTGTGTGAAATATGTGGTAGTACACAAAATTATTTTAAAGCTCCAAATAAAATTAAGTGTTACTAATCTGGAGGAATCAATTGTTCATAATACTAGGATTGTAATAAGTCTCAAAAGAAACTAATTAAGTTTCAATGATATTGACCAAAAATAAGTAATATTGAGACTATAAATAATGAAAAGATGTTATATCTTCATATTTACTACAATTAGAACGAATTATAAATATTTATGTAAAAGGTTACTGGCCATTTTCTTTATATTTGTAATACAGAATATGAGCATGATGACAAAATCACATGCAATAGTAAATTAAAAGTTTACTGAAATAAATATTAGTTCGCATAAGGATTGACCATCTCAATTTAAATGTGATGCAAAAATAATTGTGAATTCATGTGATTATATATTGAAGAAATAAAAAGTTCTTCCCGAATTTTCCCGTGCCGCTTATTTTCACAATGAATTGATCATTGTACCAGCTAAGGTTGGGATTGTATGTCCTAAATTTTTGAAACATAATTTTTGACACATTTAAAAAGATAAATATAGGCCCATTCGCCTGCCATATGGATCGAATATTATATAGTTTAATAGATGCATTTATGAAATGATCACATGTGCTTTTATATTAATTTATAATTTGATTTTTGCAAAGTTGTTTGCTCAAATTGTTAGATTAAGAGCACAATTTCAAACTATAAATTATGTTGATAACGTTAGTTGGTTTAGTAGAAATTGTATGTCTCCAGTTATAGCTAAATTATTGATTATGGGAATAAATCTCCTAAAAGAAATTTGTATGAGATGTGTCATTTAAAATATGCAATATTTGTATGCATCAAGCCAACAAGACTCCTCTATCACTATTGGTTCAGGGTTAGGAATCAAATAACTCTCATTTGAAAGTTTGAGGGTGTGGTATATAATTCAATTGATCTACCGCAACACACAAAGATAGATCTCAAAATAAGATTGGAGTAAATGTTAAATTTTTTGACATTAAGAGGGGAGATGATTAACAAATAAAAATTACGTATGAAATAAATTATCTAGATCTTTATAAAAAAATATATGTGTGAACTTGAAGTTCAAGAGATAATTCATTTGCAAAATATTTCAAACTAATTATCCAGATGTGTTGTTGACTCTATATCATAATTCAACTATAAATGGTCTAATGAAAAGTCTATAAAAGGACCGTCTATGACACACATAAAGCATGATAGATCAATAAGTTTCAGAGGTAAAATTCTTTGAAGAAGAAAAAGAGCATATTATCAAGTCATGATAATGAGGCAAGTGCTTTGAAAATGCACCAACATAAAACTTCATAAAATCTTGACAAAGGTCCAAGTACCTAAATAAAAATGAATGAAGAGATCTTGAAAAGTTATGTCTTATTGAAATCAATATTAAATAATTGTCGATGATATCTTTGATATAATATATTGCTCAATATTATAAATAGTATAGAGGATCTTGGATACAAATCTGTCGAAGAGTATAGACAGATATATTATTAACCAAATAAAAGTACACAATTTAAGTAGTTTGTTTCACTTGAAAAGTGAATATTTGAACTTATAATCCAAAGATCAAATATATAATGTCCGTAGCGTACAAATGAGTTATTATGCAAAAAGTAAAATTCGTAAAATATAAAGTATGACTTGTGCTTTGGGGCATAAAGGTTTCACAAAGTTCCTAGCATTATTATATGAGAAGTGTTCTCCTATGATGGATGAAATGAGTTTTGTTTTAGTTTGGCAATACTGAAAATCCTGAATATTTATAATGAATTATTGTCATGTCTAGCTAGATGACAAATATTATATGAAAATTTTTGAAGGATTTAAAAGGTTATAATGCAATTCCATTGAATGCCCCAATGATTTTAAGATTTCTTAACTTGAAAAAAATTAATTTTGATCTCATAAAAATGATTCGTAAGTATCAAGTTTCAGTGCAGTTGGTGCAGTTATGAATTGGGAAGCATCCTTTATAAGAGTAAAGTGATGTTTTAATCGATGTGAGTATAAACACATTGTACTTTTTTTTTCTTAGCGGAGGTGTAGTCACACAAAAATTTTCTGACAAGATTTTTAATGGGACGGCTAACAATGTGTATTACTGAATGTATATTCGAAGTATTTGACAAATGAAATATTTGTCCAGCAATGAACATACATTGACAAGGTATTTATTTGATACGCATGAAATTTTATCTCAGATGAGTTATTTACTTACCTATGGAGATACAACTAAATCATGACATCCGATGAAGAAAACAATAGTTGTCATTTCTTCAAATCTTGCAGAAATAATAGTCATTCATAAAGCAGGACGTGAGTATGTTTGGTTGAGATCAATAACTCAACATATTAAAAAAATATGTGATTTCCTTTGAAAAGTATTCCAACTATAATGTGTGAATATAATATTGCAAGTATAGCTCAGCTGAAGGAAAGATACATTAAAAAAGACGGAACAATACACATTTCACCAAAGTTCTTCTTCAGTCATGATCTTGAGAGGAAAGTGAAATAAATATTCAACAAATTTGATTCATTGAAAAATTAATGAACCTGGTCACTAAGGCATTGTCAACATCAATATTTGAGAAGCTGATATATAAGATAGAATGCATCGTCTACGAATATCGAATAAAGTTTTCATCAAGGGGTGTAAAACATACGTTGTACTCTTTTTTTCCTTAATCAAGATTTTGTCCCAATCTGATTTTTCGGATAAGGTCTTTAATAGGAAAACACAAAAGGCATATTACAATAAATGTGTACTCTTTTTTCTTCACTAAGCTTTTTTTCACTGGATTTTTCTAATGAGGTAAATTATTTATTAATGAATATCCAAGGGGAAGCGTTATCTAATATGAATGCCATATGGCATATACATATATATGTGTGTGTGTGTATATATATATATGTGTGTGTGTGTGTGTATGTGTAGGGGGAGGGGAGTGTCATTAATGAAGATAATAGTTTTTAGCCAAATTGAACTTGAACACCAAGAGTTACTTATTCAAATTGGATTGAATACCAAAGTTACTTGGGGCTTTCAGCTGTAGGTCACAAAAGAGTTTGAAAATGAGGTGTAGGTGACTCAAGTCTTAATAATTGAGTGGAGGTGGCAATTACTTTATTATGGATTAAGAAAGTTGGGGAAATTTCAAAACAACCCACAAGTTTTTAAATTTATTCTTTGATCCAAATGTTAGTTGATATAACGGGAAACAGAGAGAAAAAAGTGTGTTTCTCTCTTTTCTCATCTGTTGTTGTTTTCTCTCTCTTCTGCTTTATTCATCATCTTTTGCTTTATTATCATTATCTTATACTTCATTATCCTCTTCATAATCTTCTTATTGACCATTGTTATTATTGTTGTTACCGCAACTGGTGCTCTTTGATCAATTTCTTAGGTCAAATTTTATTTTGTATATCACTTTCAACTTTGGCATTTACTTGATATGAGACTTTGGTAAGTCAAACTATGCTTTTTAGTTGAATTTGTCATCTGGGTAACTGCTAGTGTGCTATTTTTTCAACAATAGCTAGCATGCAAACATGAATGCAACATAAGAGCCATCTGTTTAAACAGATCCATTATCTGTTGCACCAGATAGATATTCTGTTATAATAGAAGACTCATATATTAGATTCATGTTTATGATTATATAGTGCCCGTAACATGAATCGAATAGATGGGTATTCTGTTGCGACAGATTAGTAATCTGTTCCAATAAATAATTAATCTGTTGCACCAGATTAGTAATATGTTCCAACATAAAGTAATCTGTTGCAACAGAATATTTATCTATTGCAACAGATTATAACTCTGTTGCAACAGATGAATAATCTATTTCAAACAACACAATACAACTCCTGTCACAAACCCAATAAATAATCCGTATGTTGATCTCTTGCTATTGATACTGGATTCAAATTATTCCTTAATTGTAGATATGTTTGTTGAGAAGAAGAAATAGACAGAATGAAAATTAAATGAGAATTAAAATGCCAAAGTGGATCAAACATAAATTTTTATTAAACAAAAAAATAAAAATACATAGGTAACAGATGATGGATCTGTTCCAACAGAAGACTCATATGTTGGATTCATGTTTATGGCTCTATAGTGCTCGTAACATGAATCAAACGTATGGGTATTCTGTTGCGACAGATTAGTAATCTGTTCCAACAGACAATTAATCTGTTGCACCAGATTAGTAATCTGTTCCAACATAAAGTAATCTGTTGCAATAGAATATTATCTGTTACAAAATATTATAATTCTGTTGCAACAGATGAGTAATCTGTTTCGAACAACACAATACAACTCCTGTCACAAACCCAACAGATAACTTGTATGTTGATCTCTTGCTATTGCTACTAGATTCAAATTATTCCTTAATCGTAGATATGTTTGTTGAGAAGAAAAAATAGACAGAATGAAAATTAAATGAGAATTAAAACGTCAAAGTGGATCAAACATAAATTTTTTATTAAACAAAAAAAATAAAAATACATAGGTAACAGAAAAAAATAATCTAATTATTATTATTATTATTATTATTATTATTGCCAGTCGACCAATCTTCAACCAGCAGCAGCAACGCCCTCCTTATTCTGCGGATCTCTCGCAGCATCCTTACTCTGACGGCGGCCAACTCCCACTGTAGGTCATGAACCTGCGTCTGCAGTTCCCGTACGACATCTCATAAAATAGCGATATCCCACACTGAATCATCCATATCTAAAACACACATAAATTGACAAAAACGCAAAAACAAAAGTAAAGAAAAAAATCTGAAAGTAATACAATGTATATTTACACAAAAAGCAAGAAAATAACTTAACAGAGACAAGAAAAAACTATCAAGTCCTTGAAGAGAAAGTAGTTGAAGGTGTAATATGAAAGACAAGAGCAAGAGATAAATAGAGTGTAGTAGAATGAACGAGTAAGGAGGGACCTATTTATAGAGGATTGAATTTGAATGAGTTAGGCAAAAAGGTGCGACTATTCACCTCCATTTATTAAGTACAATACATTCAAACTGGTGACTTTTTGATTACCGTGGAAAGTTATGACTTGATAAGTTATGACTTAATTAGTTCTTTTCAGTAACCGTTTTTATTGAGTTGTGGCAACTGACTATATATCTATTGCATCAGATAACCCATCTGTGACAACAAATATATCAGTTATTGCAACAAATTGACAATCTATTGCATCAGATCATATATCTGTTACAACATATATTTTTTTTAATAATCATCATATCTTTATCTTTAATCCAAATTTGGTGATTTTTTTTATTATATAAATTAAAAAAACAGATTCAAAAATAAAAATATCAAAAAGTCACTACTTGTCGCCTATTTAAACATCAATTATTCAAATTTATGTTTAGTTAAGTTATGACTTAATTAGTTCTTTTCAGTAAACATTTTTATTAAGTTGTGGCAACAAATTATATAACTGTTGCATCAGATAACCCATCTGTGACAACAAATATACCATTTGTTGCAATAAATCGACAATCTGTTGCATAAGATAATATATATATGTTGCAACATATATCTTTTTTAATAATCATCATATCTGTATCTTTTAACCCAAGTTTGGTGACTTTTTTATTATATAAATTTTAAAAACAGATTTAAAAAAAATGTCGAAAAGTACTACTTGTCGCCTATTCTGTTCGTTTCATATTAGAAAACTTGGCACACCCATTAAGAAAAATATTTATTAGGGATCTATTTTACCAAATTAGCTTTATTAATTATGCTTTGAAAATATATATTTTTGAATATATAAATTGAAAATCTGTTGCATCAATAAGGTACAGCTGTTCACCTTCATTTATTAATTACATTCAAGCTGGTGACTTTTTGATTACTAAGAAAAATTATGACTTAATTAAATCAAGCTGCTGTCTGACTTTGATTATTGTGATATGTCTTATTATTATTAATTAATTCTTTTTAGTAACCATTTTTATTGAGTTGTGGCAACAAATTATATATCTGTTGCATCAGATAACCCATCTGTGACAATATATAATCTATTTGTTGCAACAAATCGACAATATGTTGCATCAGATAATCTATTTGATGCACATATAAGCTATCCTTTTTAATAATCATCGTATCTTTAATCCTAATTTGGTGACTTTTTCATTATATAAATTAAAGAAAATAATTTAAAAACAAATATGTCAAAAAGTCACGATCAATCATTAAAATTAAATAACCGTTCCTTTGTGGTTATAAATTGTGTTTATCATTTATTTTCTTATTTTACGAATCATTTTTCATATGAAATAATCGAAAAGTCATGACTAAAGACTTTCCACCCTCTCAATAATAATAATAACCATTTTTTTTTATTAATAATCGCCTGTTGCAACATATGGTTCATCCGTTTCCACAAACGCTCAATCCCTTCCTCCAACCGTTGACTTGTTGAGAATAAGGAATAGACAGAATGAAAATTAAATATTAAATAAGAATTAAAAATCCAAAGTCGACCAAAGTTTTTGAATTCCTTAGGTAGATCCAATATAAAAAGGGAAAATACATACTCTAAAAGGAAAAACATAACCTATTTATTATTACTACTATTATTATTATTATAAGTATTACTATTACTACTTTCATTGTCTGAAGTGTAATTTTCATTCGGCAGCAGCAGGACCCTCCTCGACCTTGCTTTGAAGTTGGTCAAATCCCTCTAGAGTGCATTATACTGCCTTCGAAGTTTTCAAAAGGACTCGATATAAATCTTCTTGTATGAATCTGGATCAGCCATATCTGGAAGTGTAGTAGTAGAATGAACAAGTAAGGAGGGACCTATTTATAAAGGAAGGGGTTAGTCAAAAAGCCACGACTATTCATCCATCCCTTAATTAAATAAAATTAGCGACTTTTCGAATATGTAAATTAAAAAAACAGATCTAAATAAATATTTTATCTTTATTGTATTTCGAAAAAAAGAAAGTTGCTTTAAAATAAATCTAACAGATGGGTAATCTGTTGCAAAATACATTATATCTGTTAGATAATTTACAAAATATTGAAACTGTTGCAACAGATGCATATATCTGTTTGATTTTTCAAACAGATAAGTCATATGTTACAACAGATTGATCATCTATCGTAACATATGTCTATAACTGTTTGATAATTTTAACAGGTTAGTGATCGGGAGTTAAGCCATAGATGGGCTAGAAAGAATAAGGTACGTGCAGATGGATGGATCCACTTTTATGTGTGGGAGTTATGTATTATTGATAAGGTCACTCAGACAACACACACAAAGTACAATGTTTTTGTGAATGCAGTTTTTAACCGATTAGGCCTTGACCATTCAAACAAGATTCTGCATTGTACAGTTAAGTTTGATGGGTTCAAATTGATAAGGACGAGGGACCCATGATGATGGTGTCGATACCCTGTTACGAATTACTGACGGTTGTTGCTCATGTTTATGTGTGTCAAGTTTTGAGAAGGGATCAATATTTGGTGTCATTGCAGAGATCCAATAGCGATTGGACTTAACTTTAAGTGTGCATTGTACTTTGAGAAGGCCTTCAAAGACTTGCACTACATCAAACAAGAACAAAAAACCAATAGAAATTCCCTAGCCCAAATTTATATGGAAGGGTTGTTAAAGAAGATCATTATACCCCAGAAGGAGCCGAAGGAGAATGCCTACGAGGGAAATGGGAGTTGATGAAAAACTATATCATCTGAAAGCTAATTGAAGAGGAGACATGGGGTAGCAAAGAACTTCTAGAAAATCTGGCCGATGAAATTGACTTAAAACATGAGAAATCTGAATCAAGTGCAAATATAAAAGTGCACTTTTGGAAAGCTTTTCAGAAGGGTATTGGTACCCAAGCTTACCTCAGTACATCCTTCCACCCTCAAGACAGATGGCCAAGCATAAAGGACCATTCAAACCCTTGAGGATATATTGAGAGCATTTGTAGGGAAATTGGGAGGATCACTTGCCTTTGATTGAATTCGCGTATAATAACAGCTATCATTCCAGTATTCAGATAGCTCCATTTGAGGCTCTATATGAGAGAAAATGTAGATTTTCGATTAGTTAGTTTAAAGTAGGATAAACCACGTTTGTAGGGACTCACTTGGTGTTTGATACTTTAGAGAAAGTTCAGTTGATCAGGGAGAGACTTAAGGAAGCCCAGAGCAAACAAAAATCATATGCAAATGTTAGGAGAAAAGATCTAAAGTTTGAGATTGATGATTTCGTATATCTGAATATATCTCCCATAAAGGGAGTGGAGAGGTTTGGTAAGAAGGGGAAGCTTAGTCCCCGATATGTTAGCCCTTACAAGATTTTGAGCTATTTTAGAAAGGTGGCTTATGATCTTGAGTTGCCTGCAGACTTAGCATCAGTGCACCCAGTATTCCATATCTCTTTGTTGAAGAAGTGTATTGGTGACCCAGTTGTAGTCGTTCTCTTAAAAAGTGTAGATGTTCAGAATAGTCTTTCAAACGATGAAATTCCAGTCAAAATTTTGGATCGACAAGTTCGTAGACTAAAGAACAAAAAAGTTCCCCTAGTCAAAGTTCTTTGGCGGAATCAGTCCGTTGAGGGAGCCACTTGGGAAGCAGAAGAATATATGCGGACCAAGTACCCTCATCTTTTCTCCACAAACTCAGATTCAGCTTAAGGTAACAATCTTCTTAGAATTTCTCTTTTCCATGCTCGGTTTCAGCTGCATATCATTCTAATGTCAGTCATGCATTCACAGAAATAGTTCAGTCATGTGTCATGTTCAAACTCAGTTATGCAATCATGTTTTCATCACGTATATTCAGCATGTAATCTCATTTTCTCATGTTTTCGACTTAATCAGTCTCATTCGAGGACGAATGTTCCCAATGGGGAGATATAGTAATACCCCAAAAATCTAAACCAATGTTAGCGTTATGTTTTAAGCTCATGCATAGTACATTATCATTCTTTAATAGTTTTATAAGTTAGTTTGAGGTATAATAAGGCCCCAAATAACTCCCAGCTATTAGACGAATCAAAATAATCCTTACTGATTGAAATTTTGATAAGAATATTGCTTTAGTCAACTTCAAATGAGCACATATTTTGGTTTATTGAGAATTTTCCATTCCAAGACCCACCAAGTTGTAGAAAATTGAATTAGATTTCCAACAATATCAATTTTTCCCAAATCTGAAAGTCGGTTAAGAAGTTATGGTGATTTTAGTAAGAGCAGTAGGACGCCGCGATTAGCCCACGTCGCGATGGAGTTCCAGTTCACATTCATCCTTTTCCAACAAAGCACCACGATGGCTCTGCGTTGCGCCAAGGTATCATTTTACAATCGTCCATTTTTCAGTGACGCACCGTGATGGCACCGCATCACGTCGATGTGCTATCTCGCGTTCGTCTTTTTCTAGTGGATCATCACGATAGCGCCGCGTCTTTCCAAGTGCCAATTTTGTATTCAGTGGAGTACCGCAATGGCGCCGCGTCACGCCAAGGTTCCAATTCTCAGTTGTCAGCATTCCAGTGGCCCGATGCGATTACACCGTATCGCGTCAGGTGTCAAAATCAGGATTTTAAGTCCGTAACTTAATTTTTCCAGGGACCGTTTGGTCAATTACCAAAGTTCTAAATCTGTGAAAAATACGGGATTAAAGCCCCAATAGCCTATTAAGTCAAATTTTTATTTAATTTCTCCCAAATCAAAAGTAGTCTCTTTCAAGAACAAACCCTAGCCCTCAAGATTCATGATCAAATCTCAAGAATTCATCATCAATCCTCACAAATTTATAAACCAAGGTATGTTAAGTGTTCATCCATGGGTTCTTTTCACCCAGGGAGTCCAAATATCCAATTCTAAATTCAAAATTGGGATCTTTACAAGTTTTCATGATTTTTAATTGTGATTTTAACCATGAATTTCCATGAATTGTAATTCTACATCATGTTTATATGAAATTATTGTTGTTATTCAACCCCGCATGTTTTAATGATGTTATTCGCTGATTTAATTCATAATTAGTGATGTTGCTGTTGAAATCATGTATTACTACAAGCTTTAAACTATTCCCATGCTTAGCTTACATTATGTATATCAAGTGTTTGATGAAATGCCTACAAGAATGAATTTTGAATAAATGCTTTCATATTATGTCCCCAAAGTTTCAGTACTATTTTGCGATTATTGCTATTGAGCCCTGGGGGTTATGAATACCCAAAAACTTAGCTATTTACTTAGTCTCAATATCTTCAGAATATGTTATGAGCATTATTAGATCAGTCAGTCATCATAATCAGTTAAACGTAGAAAATTCAATATTCCGAGCCAGTCCAGTTGGGGAGTAGAATTTAGCACCGAGCGAGTGCAGGGATGATGGCTTCCCCATAAGATAGACAGAGTCGTTAGTAGCAGTCCCTGTACTCTAGAACTACATAGCTAGCATAAGATATGAGGAGTCACCCATCAGTTTAGGCTTGACACCCTTTGTCCTTTGGAATAACATATCAGTAGATCCACGCATCCAGTGTTAGTACCCGTGGCACGATACTGACACCCTTCACAACTGGGGTCACAAGTTGAACCCTAATTTGCTCATATTGGGGCATGTCGGTTAGATGATAGCTCCCATAGTCTTGGTCCAGTAATTAGCTTAGTAAATAAATTTCAGTTGCTTAACCATAGCATACAGATATTAGTAATTCAGTTATCAAATTTTAGTATCTCAGTTACAAATTATATTTAGAACATGTTTTATGCTTGGTCACGCATCCTCAGTATTTACAGATTTTATGCATCTTTAGTACTTACAAATTTCAGGCATTCTATTTAGTATTTCATGCTATTTATTTAGTTAGTTACTATTCATGCACATGAAACCATGCATATCATCCTACCTCATTTAGCATACCAGTACATTCAAAGTACTGATCGCATACTCTGTTCTTGCGCTATGATGTAGTATATCATAGGTTCGAACGCTCAGTTCCCGGATCGCGCATAGACCTTCCAGATTATCATCCGTAGTAGTGGTGAGTCCTCATATTTCGAGGACAAACTATATTTATTTTCATGCTTTCAGTTTAGTAGTTAGTTGAAGTTAGTTAGGGCCTGTCCCATCAACTCCCATTCAGTTAGTTTAGAGGCTTTCAGATATTTTAGACAGTTAGTCAGTTATTAGATTTCAGTTGTCATTGTCAGATGTTATATCAGTATTATCATTTTTCTTTATAGATTTTATTAGATTTATTACTTAAAACCTTATGGCATTTCTCAGATAAATTCCATATATGACTTTTTGTTATCAGTTTTACTCAGTGCTCACAGCAGGTACCAACTCATGAGTTATTTTGTGATCCCTTAGGACTGTAGGCACCGTGTGGTGTCTGGGGTGTACTCTCGGTACATTACACATTTCCTTTATAGATGCAGTTAGTGCATTAATCACTCCATTATGTTACGCCTTGCAATCTTGACATTTACATGCAGAACATTCGCTAGAAGTGGAAAAATTTGTATAACTAGTATGATCATAATCATAATGGTTTGTTGTGTCAAAAACTGTAAGAGCAGCATCATTAGCCCAACAGCATCACCACTACCACTGCCACTACTATCATCAACAACAACAAGCCCACCCTCTAAAATTATTTTTCTTGTGATGGTTGTTGTTCTAAATAATTCTATTTTTATTCTATCAACGATCTTAGAGTTTGATAAAGTTGCACAGACCATAAAGTAAAAAAAAAGGCATCTTCAACTCTCGATTGGTCAGAACAAGCCACGGATGGACAATATAAAATAAATTAGTACATATATTAGAATGATGATGAAATCATTTAAAATACTTATTAATTAAAACAAAAAATTTATTAGAATTAGACTTACTGCTTCCTTTGGGAGATTGAAAAGATCAAGAAATTTTACATTTTTATTAGTATTGGCCGACAACCATCTCAGAATTCTTGGACAGAAAACTTCTTCCTGGTTGTTCACTTATTGTCTCAAATAAGGAATGACTTTAAATGCCCAAGCCTATAACATAATGACAATTAATCAAAAACAATATTAAATAAAAAAAATGAATCATATCATAATAAAATAAATATTTACCATGAAAGCCCATGAAAAGCAGTATAAGTTGACTGTCTTTGGCGTTAATGGAGTCAACAAATATTTGACAGTCATTTTGAAACTTTCATAACCCCAAGGATAGATATTAAATGCCTCAAGATCCTTAGAGAGATTTATTAAATCGAGGCTTATGTTGTTGTTAACGTCTCTCACCCAAAGAATATTATGTACAAATCAAACCAAGCACAATGATTGCTTGTGCTTATTTGAAAGTCTTTTACCTTTTAACGTTTCTATCAAATTTTTATTTTTGAAGCTTGGACCAACAATGGACACCAGGTTATCACGATCACTCGATTTGCCTTTGCCTTTTTGGGGTGTGCGGGGTGCTTTTTTGGGTTAGAGTAGGTATAACTTGAGAAGGAGGAGGAGGATAACATTTTAGTCCAGTAACTATGGCAAAATCCTTCCAACCAAAACAAATAGGTATGCCACAGTAATTTATCCACACCTCATCCATTTTATCTTTGTTTTCATACATAAAGCTACGCTTGAGAAGATCATATACCATTTTCATTTGTAAACGAGCATTGTTGTCCTCCTATAAATCAAGATATTGTCCAAAGCAGCTTTTCCTGAAATAAGAATCCAATTTTTGTTCTCGAAGTATTTTTTTGAAGGCGTCGAAAGATTTTTCTATGGCTGATTTAACCATGAAATCACCCATTAAATCTGTGGCACTATCGTACTGTATTTTCACAGGATAACAATCAATGCTGAAGGTTTTGACCAACTCTTCAGTGGAAGGGCTATTAACATTTGGATCATCTCCTTTGAAACATTCCTCCTCCCCGTGTTCATTATCTTCTGCTCCTCCTGATTGAAATAACGTTTGTAAAGCAAGCTCATAGAGTGGTGGATGTAGCCTAGCTGCTTCACTTGGACTTGATTCGATTTCTTTTCTTTTGGGAGCCATATTATCTTAAAATAACAAGAACATAAAATAGATTATAATTGATTAATGATTCATTAAAAAAGGATAACAGTAAATCTAACATGTATAATAGTAAGATAATAGTTCCAACAGACCACATATCTATTGAACGAGGTATGTTATCGGTTGCAACATATAACCGACCTGTTGCAACGGATGAGTAAATCATTGAAAATAATAAAAATAGATCAGTCATCTGTTGCACCAGGAAGGTTATCTGTTGTAACATATAACCAACCTATTGCAACAAATGAGTAATTCATTGGAAATAATAAAAATAGATTACTCATCTGTTGCACCAGGAATATTATCTGTTGCAACATATGACTAACCTGTTGCGGCGAATGAGTAATGCGTTGGGAATAATTATAAAAGATCACTCATTTGTTGCACCAGGTAGGATATCTATTGCAGCATATAACTAACTTGTTGTAGTGGATGAGTAATTCATTAGAAATAATAAAAATAGATCACTCATCTGTTGCACCAGGTAGGTTATTTGTGGCAGCATATAACCAACCTATTGCAGCGGATGAGTAATTCATTGGAAATAATAAAAATAGATCACTCATCCGTTGCACCAGGTAGGATATCTGTTACAGCATATAAGCAACCTGTTACAGCGGATGAGTAATCCTTTGGAAATAATAAAAATAGATCACTCATCTGTTGCACTAGGTAGGATATCTGTTACAACAAATAAGCGACATGTTGCAGCGGATGAGTAATTCACTGGAAATAATAAAAATAAGCCACACATCTGTTGAAACAGATCACTCATCTGTTGCCAAATGAGTTATCTGTTGGATCAATATTGTTTAGATTTCTTTCAAATAGAAGAGTCGTCTGTTGCAACAGATGAATGATCTGTTCTGTTCATATATTGCATTAGATGTTTAATCTGTTGCATCAGATGTTTCATCTTGTTAATTTGTTGCATTAGATGGTTAATCTGTTGCGTCAGATGGTTAATCTATTGCATCAGATGGTTAATCTGTTGCATCACTATTTTTACCAAGAAAAACAACAAATCAACCCAACAACAGCAACACAACACACACACACTAAGAACATCAACGATGACCAAAAATCACCAACAAATTGAACCAACAGTTCGACAACAAGAACTATAATAACAACAAAAAATTATATTTCACACCGGAAAGAGTAGAGAAGAAATGCCAGAAATTAGGATTTTATTCAGTTCACATTTCAAATTTAAGAAAGAAATATTGAAATTGTTAACCAATACTAGAAGAGAAGTTGGCTCAAGTCATAATTTTTTACCCGTGAAAGAAGAAATGGGACAACGAAGAACTCGAAGTTGTTGTCGCTGGAGAAGTTGTCTCAAGTTCCTCTATTTCTTCACGTCGATTGACGGTTGAAAGTCGAAAAGGAACTCGCCCAACTATTTATCGTCGGAGCTTGAAGAGAGAGATTTTGCAGAACTGTTGGTTGGGAGAGTTGAGAGATCATCGAGAGAGGGAGTGGAGAGAGACGATTGATTTGGAGGAGAGGTGTGTGGGTTGATTTGTATTTTTGAAAAGATTAGAAAGTTTTGAAAATATTAATCAAGTCCACAATTAACTTAGTCAAGTTTTCTAATTATATTTGACCCTTTAAGTTGGTCAATGTCACCAATCCTTCATTCAAGACTTAAAAGACACCTTTCCTTCAATTTTCTCAAGTTACTTGCTCTAATTGAATTTGAACACCAAAATCAATTGGCCAAATTTTCAACTCGATGCTAAGCTTAACAAGTTTAGGGAGCAAATTTAGTGGTTTATAAATAGTCACCCTTTTTATACATTTTTATATATACATTCAAGTAGTAAAAAAAAGTACTACTGAAATTCATTAAAGTTACATCCTTTCTTTAAGCTTGATATTGATATTTTGTCTTTATTTTATAATATTTTGAACGAGTTAGGGTAAAATAATCCTATAACATTTTGAACGAGTTAGGGTAAAACAATCCCTAGACCCTGTTTGGCCATGAGAATAATAATCTTTCGGAGTTGGAGTTGAAGTTTGAGTTGATATTGTGTTTGGTCATGAATATAAATTGGAGTTGTTTTTTAAATTTCATGAGAGAAAAAAGAGTGAAATAATTCTTATGGACGAATACTACTATTTTCACATTTTTCATTAAAGTGAAATAATTTTTTGAAAAAAGGTGAAAAAATTCTCATGGCTAAACGCCTAGTTAAATTTTTATGTGATTATAAATTATTTTATTAAGGGATTATTTAGTTGAAAATAAGTTATCTCGAAATAATTAATCTCAGGATTAGCTATTTATTTATCCCATCATGTATATGAGATATCATATCCATCACTACAATATAAATAGTGGTATAAATAATTCCGGTACTAACTTATACTTCCAACTAAACGAATGATAAAATAATCCTTCAATTTTTTTTCGAGACTATTATACCTTATACCTCATATCAAACGACCCCTAAAAGTAAAAAGAAAATTTTAAAGCTAAATTCTGACATTTTTTTTGGACATACTAAAAAGAAAAAATGTGTTACAAAAAATGAGATTGAGGGAGTACAAGTTATGGTCAGATTAGTTATTATGCTGTTATTTCTTATTAATTACTAGTGAACTTGTCGCGCTTCATTCGGTAATAAAAAGTGATAAGATACTAAAATTTTTAGTAAATAAAATACAGATATATGAGATGTATTTAAAATATAATAGAGGAAAACGTTTGATTAATAGTTAGCAGACTTTGAACAAAGTTATAAGTTACTATTTTGTATCAAAAGAAATTGCTATAAAACATATAAATATCAGAAGTTTATATAAGATAATACAAAATAAAGAAAGAGTGCATGAAAAAATAAATAATGCAATATCATTCTTACAACCTTAATTATTAAAAAATACTCTCTCTATCCATCTTTACTGATCCACTTTTCTATTGACATTGGAATTAGAAGTGAAAGGAGTAATTTTATCATATTATCCTTTGAATATAATAAATCTAATACTTTGAAAATTTTTATTAGCTAATGAATCTGTATTTAATACTGAGGATAAAATTGATAGAAATCGTTTGATTTTATAAATTGGACAAATATTATCAAACATCTCAAAATAAAAAAGGAGACAAATAAAAATGAATAAAAAAAATAAAAGAAGAAAATACAAAATCAATGCATAATATTTCGAGCTCTTCTCGACATCCATTTCACAAGTTAATCATCACTCAATAATCGCCATCTTTTTGTTTAGTCAAACTAAATCACAAAGATGATAAACATTAAAATATAACAGTTAAAGCTTGTATTACTATTTTTAAAAAGTTTTACAATATCTCTAATTTGATTACAATATAAAGTACCAAATAATGTCATGAATATAAATATTAATTATTTTTATTTAAGGGTTATGATTATAAAAAAATCTTTCTCCATTTCATTTTATTTGACCTTCTTTCTAAATATGTTTGTTTCAAATTAATTTTTTATTTTCGCAAATCAAGAGTATTTTATTACTCCATCCATTTCATATTAGTTGACCCTTATTGACTTGACACATCCATTAAGAAAATATTAATTAGGGGGTTATTTTACCAAATTAACCTTATTAATTATGCTTTGAAAATATAAATTTGAGTAAATACACTTTGTTTAGTCATTTAATATTAAGGTAATATTGGAAGAACATAATAAAATTCTCTTGATTTCATCAAAGGAACAACTAAACTGAAACAAATATTTTTAGTAAGAGGGCCAATTAAAACGAAACGGAGGGAGTACTTTTTTTTTCATATTACCCCAGTATTAAATAACTAAAATAGATAGTAATAGTTAGATTTAGAGTTTCAAGACATTATTAATAGGGTTAACTTTGTAAAATGCACTTATAGTTAATGTTTTATTAATGAATGTATCAACTTAAAAAGAGGCCGATAAAATAAAGCGGGAACAATATTAGAGTAACAAAAATGAAAACCATCAAGTTCTATAACTTGTGTGTATATCAGAATTTCGGTGTGGCTACAGCTATAGCCTGTATACTATATGCCATTAAGGGATCTATTGGTTAGACAAAATACCTGATGTATTTATAACAATGCTTAGTGATGAAATTTAATATGACATTGCGTGGCTCTCTTATCCCGTAGGAAAGACAATTACCAGATAAATATAAGGCGTTAAGTATGATAGCCTCTTCTCATTAAATGTTGAACCTAGTCTTTCGCCTATATTTGCAAAATAGCATAATTGGAGACATTAATATATTTCATAACATTAATAGAGAACTAAATACTAATATTGATAATTATAGTTGTTGTTTACGTTAATGTTTTGTTGATTCCAGCGTAGATCATGAACTAAAAAAAGTAGTGGAATGAAAGATCGTAAAAAAAAATGAAATACTGCTTTCTCTTTCCTTGATCGTGTAATCTAAGTTGCAATGAAGAACTCTGAATCTCCCACTTCATTCTTTGCTTTACTTTTTGTTACTTCGAAAGGGTTCTAATATACTAAATCACATGTTTCTAAAATGATTGATAGAATCAATATTTCATAAAAGAATGATCGAGACCTCGGTAGGAGAAAGCGGAGCTGTTTGATGCTTTTGAAACACATTTTTCTGAGTGTCATTGTTCTTTTGAATTTCTTCCGTTTCATCGATTTTGTCCGACTCCAACCCTTTTTTCAGAAAAAAAGGGAAGGAGATAAATGAGGAATCTTAACACCGAAACTTCAGAAAGAAAAAGTAAATTGTACTGAAAAAACATTGAACTGAAAAAAGTAAAAAAATAAAAAGAGAAAAGTCTATTATGTAATTACCATAATCTTATTTCAAGAATCACCATTCATGCGTTCACTTGATCTGCAATCCACAAATAACATAAAATCTGCTAATTCTTAGATACTAAATGAAAGGGTCAAGTACTTCGTGCGCTACTAATTACTCTTTAGAGTAAAAAAGGAAGAAAGTAAAAGAAATTAATGAAATGAAATGGCGGGTTATTGGCGGAGCTTTATTGTCATCCCACGATATGAATTGTCTGAAAAAATGAAAAGTTTTCAAAATTAATAATATTTTAGTTTTTCTTTATCAAGTAACTGTCGGATTCTGTTACTATTACTAATAAAAGACATGGTTTTTACACTTCTTAAATAAACCAAGGAAAAATAATTTTTCATTATTTCTTAAATGTAAAATAAGAAACAAAACTCAAAAACTGAAAAAAAAAAAGAAGAAGAAGGTTTTCTTGCATCTAAGAGGTGTCACATCAACATGCATATGATTCTCCTTTATTTATATAGATATATAGATTGGAAAAGGGTCAAAACTATCCCTAAACTATTCGAAATTGAGAAAAAATACCCTCTATTTATTTTTTTGGTTCAAAAGTACCCCCCTCCATTTATTTTTTGGCTTAAAAATACTCCTCAGTTTATTTTGTGGCTCAAAAATATCCATCACTTTATCAGAATATCACCAACCACATGAATTTTTTTTTCCATATGTCCAGTCCACATCAGCATCACATTTATAAAAAAGGGTCAAAACTACTCCTGAACTATCTGAAATGAAGCAAAATACCCTTTTGTTTATTTTTTGGATAAAAAATACTCCTCTGTTTGTTTTTTGGCTCACAAATACCTCTACTTTGATGGAGTGCCACCTAGCACACAATGTGAAAAAAAATATTATCACATGGCTAACGCACATCGGCATTCCATTTAATACCCAACCGACCCACTTAACCATCTAACTTAACATCCCATTTAATACATGTATCCGATCTGTCTTAAAAAAATTTGACACGTTTTCACTTAAACTTCCCCAAAAAGATCGATGCAGACTAGGCATTTTGAAGGAAAAAGAAAGCCCTTAACATATGGGTTGAACTCCCTCATATTCTTTGATATGATAAAGACGGATCGAGTTTCAACCCATGTACTAAGAACTTTCTTTTCTCTCAAAATTTCTAGTTTGCATCGATTTCTTTCGGAAGAGTTCAAGTAAAATAAAGGGTGGATCTATCTTTAGCCTTTACTTATGAAGACGGGTTGAATATTTTGAAGATGGATTGAGTACGGGTATTAAATGAGCTGTTAAGTTGGATGGTTAAGTGGTTTGGCTGGGCATTAATTAAATGGAATGTTGACGTGGACTGATCATGTGACAACTTTTTTGTGTGTGGTGTATTTGGTGACACTGTATTTAAGTGAGGAGTATCTGTGAGCCAAAAAACAAACTGAGGGATATTTTTGAGTTAAAAAATAAATTGAGGATATTTTTCAAAAAATAAATTGAGGATATTTTTGCTTCAGTTTAGATAGTTCAGGGGTAGTATTGACCCTTTTTCGTAAATGAGATCCTAACGTGGATTGGTCATGTGGCAATCTTTTTTCACGTGGTGTGCTTAGTGACACTCCGTTAAGGTTAGCAGGTTTTGACCTTTTTCTGTATATAAATTTGATTTGTCATTTTTAAATAAGTTGCATAATTTCTAATTAGGGGTGTACATAGGTCGGGTTGGTTTGGTTTTCTATTGAAAAAAAATCAAACCAATTATGTCGGTTTATTAAAACTATAAACCAAATCAAACCAACATAAAATCGATTTTTTCGATTTAGGTTTTAGTCGGTTCTTTCGTTTTTTTTTTTCTCATTTTTTTTATAATCTTTATTTTTTACAATTATATTGTGATTGAAGTTTAGATCAAGTATGTTTTCACTCATGCACTAATGAAAAACCACAATTATGAAAAATTGAGGAGCGAAAATCTCTCTTGAAACTAAAAAATAAGATGAGGAGTGAAAAGTTTAGATTTTAAGTTTATATTGGATTTTAGATCATTTTATTAGCAATTAATGGATAAATATTACAACTTAAAGACCCAGATATAAATATATATGTATACATACATCTACTTTCTAAATATTAAAAATTAATAAAACTAATTGAAAAGTATATAAAAAGTAGATTATAATTAATATTTTATGTATAAAAGTTAAATTATATACATGCATATATATATATATATATATATATATATATATATAATATATTAAAAGTGTGAATATCCTTAGAAAGTGAATTGAAATTTTTGCCTTTCATTGAAATCCTTGTTTTAAACAAAATCGTCTTTTTCACTATTTCTTCTTAATATTTTAAAAAAATTGTCTTTTTCACTATTTCGTCCTAATATTTAAGAGTTGAAAATTAATTAAATTTATTTATGATAAAAAAAATTTCTTATTAGAAGACATCAGAATTTCTATATCTTTTTCTAATTTAAGAATTGAAAACTAATTAAATATATTTATGGTAAACCTTTCCTTATTTGAAGTCATATAACTGAAACATTTTTTATTATTTTACGAATTCTAAATCAACGAAATTTGATTTTAAGAAGATTTGAAAAATCTAAAAATAAATATAAAACTATTAGAATAAGAAAAAATTAAGAAGTTTCGGATTTTTAAATGTTTTAAGTACGTAATAGAATGTAATCAATAAATTTGTAAAGAATTGACTTTAAAAATAAGGAATGATATTAAATATATATATATATATATATATATATATATAAATAAATAAATAATCGTAACACAAATATGGTTTAAATTGATTCATCTCTGTTATCCTGTTGCAACAAGGGAAAGAGGTACACAAATGTAAAAGTGATACCATCAACCACTTGGAATTGGAAAATATATATGTGTATGTGTTTATGTTTACATTATTACATTAAAGTGTGAAAGATTTTTGAAAAGTGATTTAAACTTTTACACTTTATTAAAAATCTCCGCAATAGATAAAGTCATTTAATTTAAAATAATCAAACGTTCGCACGTGCGACTAAACTAGTATACACACACACACACACACACACACACACACACATATATATATATATATATATTATGTCGGTTTGATTTGGGTTCAGTTTGACTCTTTTTTAGTTAACACCAAACCAAACCAAGAATGGTCGTTTTTTTTTTTCAAACGCCAAACCAACCAAATCAAACCATAAGTCGATTTTTTTTTCCGATTTGGTTTGACTTGACGGTTTGGTCTGTACACCCCTATTTCTATTGATAAGTTGTTTGTTTATAAAAATACTCTTTGTTTTATTTAGTTTTTTATGTTAGTGATTTTTGAAAAAGGCTTGAGAGGTATTTTAGTTGTTCTATATTGGGATAAGATACTAAGAATATTATTCCTCAAGCTATAGATAACTTATCCCAGTATTATTTCATCTGTTTCAAAAAAATGACTTATTTTGACTTGACATGAAATTTAAGAAAATAAAGAAGATTTTTAAATCTTGTGGTGTTAAATTAAAATTATGTCAAATGTAATAAAATATCTTTTAATCTCGTGATCTTAAACATGTCATGTGAAAAATTAGAATTAGAATATTAACAAAAAAGGAAAAGACCATTCTTTTTTAAATAAATTAAAAAAAAATATTTCATTCTTTTTTAAGAGAGAAAGTAAATATTAATCCTTGGACTACCTCATGTTATTCATGACACCAAGCGTGCTCTTATACTTCCTCTCCAATTTTTTAAATGGTGGGAGTAATTTCTTTTTAAACGGAGGAAGTAATTTTTAAAAGTTTCCTAGGACTATTTCCACCAAGCATGCTCTTATACTTTCTCTCCCAATTTATGTTATTGTTTTGTCTCATACTGGTTATACACTACTTCCTATCTTTTTTACATACTAGTCAAATGTACGTGCTTTGTACGTGTCTTGTATTATAAATAAAATTATATATAATAGAATAAAGTTATTAAAAATAGCAATTGATGTTAAAATAAATGCTACAAGTATGAAAGGTTTAACTTTTAGTGATAAAATATTAAGAAAATCAATAACTTTTTTGCGTGAAAAACCTTCCTAAAAATATGGTACATGATTGAAAGTTTCTTTTCTTGATGTTGGTTGATGAATTTCACTTTTGTCATTTTTGTGATTTTATAGTGTGTATTTTGACAAGTTAGTGCCTATGTATTACTATTCTTTGATGCTTTATGTTGTGTCGGAATTCACATGATTTTCATCTCCTAGTTTTAGATTAGAACTAAGCATGTTTTGATGGACCTTAAGGTCAAGCATGGCCTCTATTTCACAAAGATTATTTATGGTGCAAGACTCTATTTTCAAGATTTTTCAAGATAATATTGATCCATAAAGTCACTTATAGATAGTTTTTGCTTTTGAGATGCAGAAACTGTTTGGGATATTCCTCAAAAAATATATAAAATTTAATACAAAAAAAAATGCAGAGACCAATCGAGATATTTCATAAAAATTAAAAGATAAAATAAATAAATTTAATTAAGACGTCAAAATCAATTAATTTAAACCTCCCAATCATTTCTCTATTGATTTGTTTCACATAATAAACAATGACCACCAAATAAAATCATTAAAAGCAATTGTAACTCACCTCTTAGCATCTTTCTTTCAATTCACAGGGAAGTCACAAAAAAGAAACATTCAATTTTGCAATTTAATAAATAAACAACTGTACCTTTATTAGACAAAGCTGAGAGAGATGGAGCCATGAAATTATAAAGTTTTTTGTTGAAGTAGAAATTTCATAGACCAAATTGAATACAAATTAATATTTTAGGAAGATTTTTCATATATTGATATTTATTATAGCTTAGCAGAATTTTATTTTAGGAGCCTTACCATATATATTAGTGTAACGCCCTGAGACTACCCCTGGATGTCACACGGTGCTTAGAACCACAAGTGATCCTAAGATAACCCATGATACTTGTATAACTCGTGAGCAACTGAATATACTACATGAATCTGAAAGAAATAATCGAAATATAAATCTTTTCTGAATATGGTAAATACAAAACTATATTAAACATGATTACAATTCTGGTTATACAAAACAAAACTGGAATCAAATACATCAACTCTACTGACTGTTTATGAATCCTCTACTAATATTGACTATAGGTAGCTGGGACATGACCCCCAGCTATCCCTAATCAATACGACTGAATAAAAAAAATAAGATTCTACTCGAACTATGATTGACTCGAGCCCTTGAATCAAAAGGATTCATCACCTGCTGACTAGAAGCTAAACATTTGATTATGATTTGTGGGCTACAATTGGTACCTGCATCATGAAATAATGTAGCACATTGACATATATGTGGATCAGTACTTTTGGAATATACTAAGTATGTGAGGGTGAATGCATAAGTAAAACAATAACTGAATATACACCTAGACTTTAAAATAATGCATGCTAAGTGATGTTAAAACTTTTAGAGGGATATGATCTATATTGTTTATCCATCAACTTTTGATTAAGGTCTAAAAAAAATTTAAATTTGTTAGAGCTTTAATTATTAGGGGTCCGGACAGAAATAAGACATTTGTTTTCTAACTAAGAATTAAATAAAAAATTTAATATAGAATAAGACTGTTAAATTAATTGGAATAGTACAAAACTAGTTTGACCATTTCACTTTTCTTCTTAGATGACTCACCTTGAGCTTGAATAAGATGAAAGGCTGTAAAATCATAAACATAAGTAATGAAGCATAAGGATAAACTTTGTGATCCATAACACTTAGTTCTAAAAGTTTTACTTTTACTCTTTATTTTGAGAGATTCTTCTAACCGACATAAATCATGTGAGATATCATGGAGTCCAACGTCTTACCCATTTTGGAGAGAGTTGTTCTACCCTTACCATCAGAATAGAACCTAAGTTAGAGTGATCACTACACTGGACCTACTATGGGTATTAAAATTCTACGGTGACATGTAGTTCTGGGGCACGTGACCTTAAATGTATACCCAATCCGTTGCTAAATACTACTCTCATATTACCTGTATGCTCATACCGTAGAAAATCCACCTTAAAATAACACAAGGATTTATATAATGAAAAATCAATTATACTTCTCTTTACTTTAACTTATAAACAATATGAATAATGTGAATTTCATAATCTTAGCTTGGGATCAAAAGATCCATCTTTGCTTTTAAAGAACTTATCAAAACTTGAGATCATAATCTCCTTATAAACTCATCACTTGTACTTGAGATTCAAAATATCCAGCTTTAATGCATCAATAATCATATTTAAACTTCATGCTCAATAATTATCTTAAAAGCTTTCAACAATCTTAATCAAGATAGTGAAATATAACTCATACTATAAATCTCATGATTTCAAACATGGATATATGTAAATCTCTTGCAATTGAAGCCTTAAATAACATGATATTTTCATAAATCAAAATAATAAGAATTGGGTATGAACCGAAACTTAAATTCATGCAAAAATTCAACTTAAAATCAAGTTTTGGGCACAAAGGTGAAAGAAAATCCTAGTTCATAATCCCACATACCTTGACTAGACGAATCCTTGGAGAGAACTTTGAATTTGGAACTTAACGTCTTGATTCTTGAGAGATGATACTTGGATTTTTGTTCTTGGAAATGGAAGAGGGTTTTTGATTTGTTTACTGATTTCTTAGGATTAAGAGGATGAAGTTAATGTGTTTAATACATCATCAAAACGTTTTGAAGTGATTAGGGACAGTTTAGGGGTGTGAAATCACTTCAACACCCTTAATTAAAGTCAAAACGGAGTATTTTTGGTACTGGACAATGACCTAGGCGACGCCCAGTCAATCGCCCAAGCCAAGGTGGGCGATGCCTTGCCAATCGCCTATCCCTAGGATGGGCGATGCATGGCTAATCACCTAGCCCTTGGTTGTATCGCACACCCATTCCAGTAGCCTTAGGTAATTGTTAGGCGACACATACCCCTTTGGATGACCATAACTTTTTGCTCGAGTATCGGATTAAGGAGAAATTGATATCGTTGAAAGCTAACTCAATTATATATCATTTGGTGGGTCTTGAGCTAAAAAATTCCATGTATATAAGAAGTTATACATGTTCAAAGTAGACCTTTGTAGAATCAAATACCAAACTTTAGATGAATCAAAAACTCTTAGCTCAACTTTGTTCTAAGTGATTCCTATGAATATTTTCACCTCGAAAGCACTTCACACACTAGGATAAAGATCATGACACATGAACTCAAAAGTAAATCATGGGATTATAGTTTACACATGTAAGAGCGACGCTTTAAAGTCTAGCCCAAAAATATG
This sequence comes from Capsicum pubescens, assembly GCA_030864215.1. NCBI lineage: Eukaryota > Viridiplantae > Streptophyta > Magnoliopsida > Solanales > Solanaceae > Capsicum > Capsicum pubescens. The sequence goes on from CM061549.1 coordinate 251,171,562, forward strand.
GGGTGTTATATTATCACCCCCTTGGAATCATTTGTCCTCGAATGATGGATAGGAACTCGTTGAAGTCTTAGAAGTATGGAATAATGTATACATGATATGTCTGCTAAGAAAGGATATAGCTGAGCTGAAACATTAAAACTTTCATCATGAAACTGATTTCTGAGCTGGCTTGACTTTACTTACTATAAGGAGCTAATTCATGCTAAGAGTTTAGAACTCATTTGAAGTGTTCATGATACAATCATATATATAGAATTATGAAGTGATAACTTATACAAGCACGAACCTGAGACAACGAGACTAAGATAATACAAGGGGTATTACACTGTTTGAGCTGGAATACTTGAAAAACTAAGATTATGCGCTGAACACTTATGAACTGAGTCATGAGTCATGACTAAATAGTTGAATCTGAAACTTGATGCATGGACTGAAGTGAATTCCCAACTTATATGCATGTGAACAATTACCTCATGGAATAGCCATATTCATGAAACTTCAGATAGTAAGACTAGACGGAAATATGGAAAATAATAGGAGATTATTTGTATGATTACTAGATTGAATTATTAGCTATACAGACTGAATTATACTTAAATCTTATACTCAACTGGAGTATTTATTCAATACTCTTTGCAAGAAGTTCTAATAACATTAGGGAGGAAAGAATTATTGGGCATGATCTGAATAAGATATCTGAGCAAGGAATTTTAATATAGCTATAACTCTGTAACATAGAACATAGGCCTACGAAACATAAGCTGGGGTAGAATTACTAGGCCTTAGGCAATACAACTTTCACTTTCAAGCTTAGACATACTCCTTATATACTCCCTTAAATATACGTTCCCTATCAATACTGCACTTCACTTGAGGCTACTTACGATCTTCACATGGAACTGATAATCCTATCTATTGAAGTCTGAGATGAACTAAATTTTCTCACTATGTTCTAGCCTATTCGACTCTACAAGGTACTACACATAACACCATAACACTAGTCTGAACCATGAATTCAATACCCCATGCATTTTCACAACATCATCTCGCAAGAATAACTCTTCTTACCCCTTCAATAACTAAATTCAATCCTTTTACTAGGAATTCACTAGGACACAATGCACCCATTCACTTATAAACCAAGATGACATTCCAGCCTATCATTATAACCACATACAAACTTCTAGGCAAACAACCCATAAAAATATCTTTCTTACATTCTCTAAGACTCAATTAATAACAAATTTCTTGCACTATTCTTAAGAACACACACACAAAATTTCAACTGACCATGACGTATATCATAATTTTTTGCCTCAATCATCCTTCACACTTATAACCTGATACAACAAGGACGCAATAATATTTTCTCAACATGAGATATTTACTCTCTTCTCTCTAAATAATTACTCATTACTATTATCAATTAACAAGGACAGGTCACTGAAGGATTAGAACATGAGGACCTGGAATATGAAAGAATACTATGCATAACTTGGACACTTAACTAAGGTCGTGAGTTCTAGGAACTAAGAATACTGTAAAACATGAGTACATGAGTCATGAGCTATATGACATGAGTTTTGAGTTCATAATTTCATGGAATATGATTTGTACTGCTGAGTGAAATGGAACTCCTTATACTTGGGACTGGAAGCATACATGATTCTATGAAAAGTGCATGAATATGAGCTATGATCATGGAGCTGACATGTAAGGCATGAGTAGATATCGTGATGACTAAAGTACAATAATTTGCATTGTGATAAAAATGGGTAGGGCATCTTCCTCCCTTACTAATGTTCTACAACATACTGACATCACTACTAGAATCTGAAAGCCTGACTTGGTTTCTTATTCTATCACCTCTCCCTTAGTTTTTTTCCATCATTCCAAGTCCGTCGACCCTTAATAAATTCTAAACTAAACTGTAACTATATTACTCTAGGGTCCAAGATATAATAATACACATAAATAATAAATTCACCCTGAAAGACTACACCTGAAAGTGTAAAACCCACTGCTAATACTTCCTTCTAAGATAGAACTCTTAACTTTCTATAGCCCTAATGGTCATCATATGATAACTTGAACAGTTACTAACTTACAATCTTCATGAGCATCACCATACCCTGAGTTCACACCATCTAGAGCTTCAACTCATCTTTCTGTTAGCTCAACATCCCAGATTCAGACTTAGATTCTAACACTTAACATGGATATTCCCAAACTTCTAATGAACTATACTAACTTCATCCTTGAACACCCTCTTAATATATACTATCCTTAACTTTCCTTAACTTCAACACTCATCACATACTTACACACTTCTTGACAACATGCTTGCCTTACTAAACACATAATCTGCCTCTTTTCCATCATGGCCTACCATTCTCACGTCTCTAAACTTATATTCTTCCCTAAACCACGAGAATCAAAATCATACCAAAAGACTCAACATCACCTATCCATAACTCCTTAGCTTAGCTATTAAAAATACCATATACTATATAACTAGACTCTTTCCCATTTAACAACTCGAGGGTATTACTAACCACACACAACCTTTAATAATCTTAGAAAATTATACAACCCCAGTATCACCTTATGTACACATCTAAATCATACTTATAACATCATACTTCATCTCAAATCAATAAACTTAAATTCTCGCATGCACTGTATCAAGCCTATTAGTTCACCTCTATATGACTAGTATCACTCATTAAGCAATCATTATTTTCACCTTGATGATCATCCACTATTCAAACTTAGTGTTTAGTGCTAGACATGATTAACAACCCAACCTCATATACTATTCTCACTTAGAAGCTATAAAATAAAACATCAAGAAACACTAGTACACTAGAACCTCATAATAACAATAATCGATTATGATGTATGACCTATCTTATTATAATCCATTAGCACATCCTCCCTCTACATATCATTACTATTCACCCATCTATACACCTAAATTTTTTCATAGCTCTATACGTTTCTGCTAAACTCCTTGCAACCTTAAGAGAAGCCTAAATTCACAATGCTCAACCACCAAATACTTTCATCAATAACCTATACTATTCTAACACAATAAATACCATCAATAAATCCTTCTCTACCTTCAACCAAGGAACCTGTACTATATTTATTACCCCTAAACTAACACACAAGGATCTATCCCCTTACTACTAACTCGATCATATGCAAAAGTTCATCTATATACATACGATCAACCACCATTACCACCTTTATTGTCACTACATTTCTAAACCTATACCTCTAACTATAAGAAAGTTCTACTATCTATGAATCATAACACTCCAGGTCATAATATCCCTTGAATGCAAACTCTATATAATAATCTGGGTTCATACTATCTCCTCTCATGAGCACTATCTGGATAAAAAGGGTTAATAAGGAATATGAATACCTATCTTGTTCTGTCTTAACTAAACAACTCATATGGACGAGGACATAATCTTTCAACTTAAGGGACTTATCCCAGACTTAGAATATATTAAGTATTCAGACTTAGTGCCATTTTAGCCTTCGAAGGTTGAAAATCTTATTTTGTGACCTTTATATCCATTTAATGTTGGTGTTTAGGTTGATTCATGATCAGGAATGTCCGTAGGTATTTTCGAACAAGTTTTAAATTTTTTGGACTTCGTTTGAAGCTCCTTTGAAATCTTAAAACAGTGGATTAATGCGATCTTAACGCACTACGTCAACTATCACATTGATTAATATTTTCCCCAGCTACCAACATCCAATTCTAATGAATTGACACGAACATGATGCAATGCGTTGGCTATCGCATCGATGCCATCAACGTGCCACATCGGTTTGTGCATTGATAAGTTCAGTTTCAGTCATTAAAAAAAGCGTCCAGAAGGGGTATTTGGGATATTTTCCTTACTTTGACCCAACCCCTAAAACACGAAATTCAGCCTCCACAAAGCAGGTTTCACTCTTTTCTCTCAAATTGCTCTCAAGAACTAAACCCTAAAACCTTAATTTCAAGATCAATTCTCAAAGAAACTCCATTAATCTTCAAGAATCCAAGCAGTAAGGTATGTTAAGTGTTCATCCAAGGGTCCCTTCCACCCTTGTAGTCCAAGAATCCCTTTTTAACTTTAAGAAGTTGATATTGTGATTTTCATGATTGAAAATAAGGTGTATTCATGATTGTTGTTTGGATTAGGTTCCTAATTCATGTTTTATTACATTTTTCATGTGGAATTTATTATCACGTGTGTAAATCTATGTTAAATCCTTAAATTATGAAATTTGGAATTTAATCATTGTGCCCAATTGTTGTTCAAAGTTATGTGCATATGCTATGCTCACCAAGAGCTTGATGAATTGTTCATGTGAACTATTAAGAGAATGAAATTATGCCAAGTTAGCCTATGTGCAAATGATATCATGCAAGTGTTTGTTAAAATGACCCAATGAATGAATAATATTGATTAAGTTCATGGTTTACATGTTTCAAGTTTAAGCCAGTGTCTTAATTTATGCTATCGAGTCCTGGGGGTACTTGTACCCGACAATTTAGCTACTTGTCTAGAGCCATAGTCAGTCATAAAATAGTATCAGTAATGTCATGATCAGTAGTAATCTCAGTCAGTTATACAACTCAGGAAAACTCAGTAGATTCAGTATTAGACCAGTCTAACTCAGTATTCAATTTAGACCTCAGTAAACTTAGTCAGCTATCAAAATTCAGTAGTATTCCATCAGTCAATGGAATTCAGTGAACTCAGTTAAGTTCAGTTAAACAACAAACTCAGTAATAGTTCAGTCCAGCCTAGTATAGATTAGAAATTAGTTCAATGTCTATTCAGTTGGGGGTAGTATTCAGCACCGAGTTATCCCAGGGATGGGAGCATTCCTGTCAGCAGAGGGTTTGACCCTTAGAAGCAATCCCTGTATCACAGAACTATGTAACCAGTGTAGGTGGAGATATCATCCTTCTAGACATTATGAGGGTTGATACTTTTCCCCCGAGTTATCCTGCCAGCGAGGGTTGACAGAAGAGCTTTCTTCCAGAGAGGATTAACTCAAAATTTAACTCTACCCGTGGCACGGTATTGTCACCCTTCCAACTGGGGTTACAGGTTGGGACCCAATCAGTTTAGAGAGGGGCATGTCAGTTAGATGATTACCTCCTATAGTCTCAGTTTCAGTCTCAGTCTCAGAATAGAACTCAATTTAATTCTACAGAATTCAGGACTATTAGATATAGTCGTTCAACTCAGTTCAAAACTTAGCATAGTTCCAAAGAATTCAGGACTGTCAGATACAATCATTCAGTTATCAGAAATACAGTATCAGTAAACTCAGTATCAGTTAGTCAATATTTGTTACGATCTCAGTTACAATATATGTATTCATAAATGTACTCTCATTCAGTCATACTCATGTTTTTCAGATATTATTGTTCATGCATATGAACCCATGAGTTTCAACCTACCTCACTGAGCATACCAGTACATTCAAAGTACTAAAACATGTTTTCTTTTGCGCTATGATGTCTTATATCATAGGTTCAGATGCACGGGCTCTCGAGCACCCTTAGCAGTTCAGATTCTCAGTGTACAGAGTTAGTGGTGAGTCCTTATAGTTTGAGAACGTGACTATTTATTTCAGCATTTTAGTTTATTTTTAGTAGTGGGAGTTAGCTGGGGACTTGTCCCATCAACTCCACAGTTCAGACAGTTTAGAGGCTTTTTAGACTAGAGTATTTTCAGACAATTGTTCAGTTTTTCAGTATTGATGTTCAATATTGGTATTATGATACCGTAATAAGTATTTATTTTAGATTTGAACCTTATGGAAAATTTCTGCCTAAATTCTATAATTATTTACAGTATTATTATTCAGTTATTACAGCAGGTACCAGTCATGGGTTAACTTATGATCCTTTGAGATAATGAGCATCGTGTAGCGTCTGGGGTACAAACTCGGGGCGTTACAAACTTGGTATCAGAGCCTAAGGTTCAACAGTGTCCTAGGAAGTCTGAAAGCCACATCTAGTAAAGTCTTGTGCATGGGTGTGTTATGCGCCACACTTTTGGATAGGAGGCTACGAGATATTTTAGGAAAAGTTTCCTTTTTTTCAATAATCATATCGTGCAAGTGGGAACAAGCTCAAGCTAAACTCTTAGTCTAATTCATATCTTCCTTATTCTTCCAGAACATGACTTCTAGAGAAGCTAATGAAAGAAGTAATGAAAATCAGTCAGCCCCTCCGCTCGTTCAGGCAGATCTCCTGAATGAGCATGTCTTCCACTCTAAATTTAGAGCTGCTTTCACCACCTTAGCTTATTCAGTGGATGCTCAGAATAATCAGCTGGCCATTATACTATCAAGGCTTATGGATTATGCTCTGCAGAGTGGGGAGAAGAGGCGAAAGAAAGAAGAGAGGAAGAATAAGAGTGCCAAAATGTCTAGGTCAAAAAGTGGCTAAACAAATCCTCTCTGCCAGCAGTATGGCAGAAACCATCAAGGTATCATCAGAGCTAGTAGTGACGTGTGCTTCAGATATGGTAAGACAATCCACAGAGTCAGATAGTGCCCTAAGGTTAGTTCGCAGAGTCAACATACCCGTCCCCCAGCTAAGTTCGATCGCCCGAATCAGTAGGGTGCCTCTTTCAGTGCCACCAGTGGGCAACACCCAAATAAACTCTATGCTTTTTAGTCCCGACAGGATAAAATAAGTTCTCCTGATATGGTCACTGGTACATTACAAGTTTATCATTTGCATGTTTACGCTTTTCTAGATCCAGGAGCTTCTTTGTTCTTTGTTACTCCATCTATAACAGTTGATTTTGGAGTCAGTCCTAAAATTCTAGCAGAGACTTTCTCAGTCTCTACCCTAGTGGGTAAATCCATCATAGCCAGGCAGGTATACAGGAACTGTCCGGTTATGATATCTTAGAAAGTCACTTCAGCAGACTTAGTCGAATTAGAGATGACTAATTTTGATGTCATTCTCGACATGGATTGGCTTCATTCTTGCTATGCCTCAGTTGACTGCAGAAATAAAATTATCCAGTTTCAGTTTTTGAATGAACCCATCCTAGAGTGGAGGGGTAGTACTTCAGCACTTAGGGGTCAGCTTGTCTCTTACTATTGGGCTAGAAAAAAAAGAGATTTCTAAGGGATGTGTCTACCATCTCATTCGAGTCCAGGACTCTAGTTTAGAAACCCCTTCTCTTGAATCACTGTCAGTAGCATGTGAATTCCCAGATGTGTTTCCCAAAGACCTTCCCGGAGTTCCTCCCGAAAGGAAAATTGATTTTAGAATCGATCTTCTCCCAGATACTCAGCCCATATCTATCTCGCCATACAGAATGGCTCCAAAAAAACTCAGCAAATTAAAAGAACATTCAAAAGATCTCTTAGATAAGGGATTTATCAGACCCAATGTGTCCCCGTGGGCGCACCAATGTTATTCATGCGTAAGAAAGACAGTTCTCTCAGAATATGCATAGATTACTTACTGTCAGCTAAATAAAGTCATGGTCAAGAATGAGTATCCACTTCCCAGAATCGATGACTTGGTTGACTAACTTTAGGGTGCCAACTATTTCTCTAAGATAGACCTCAGATCAGGCTATCATCAGCTCAGAGTCAGGGACTATGACATCCCGATGATAACCTTTAGAACTTGATATGGTCACTTCAAATTCTGAGTCATGTCCTTTGGTTTTACTAATACCTCAGCAGTTTTCATAGACTTGATGAACCGTGTGTTCAAGCAGTTCTCGGGCATGTTTGTTATAGTCTTCATTAATGACATTCTTGACTATAACAAACCCATCAGTTATCATGATATCTATTCATGTCTTACATGTCAACGCTATGATTATAGCCCATATTCGTGAACGTCAGCAAAAATCATGCACGCTTACAATTTCTAGTATAAAGGGTCCCAGTTCACTTAGTATCACGAATCATGTTCCATGAATATCGAAACTCTAGACTTAGGTCATGCAGCTCATGACTCATGTGCCTATGCCATGATTTACAGTATGTTCAGTTCATATAACCTATGCTCCACGCCTAATGATCAACTAAACTCAGATTATTTCATGTATATTCTTGATTTAAATCTCTTGGTAAACCTATGGTGTTGATATTTAATCCCTCAGGCCTCAGTTATAGTGTCGATTCAACATTCAGTACTCTGTAATCAATATTCTACCTTAGAATTCAGTAAAGAATTCAGAGAGTTCTACAGAACCATGGCTATCAGTTATTAGTTGCTTAGCCATCAGAATCCAGCACTTCAGTATTAGTCTAAACCTTAGTTACCAGTATCCAGTTATCAGAACTCAGTATTCAGATCCAGTATGAGTCCTAGTTACATCTCAATTACAGTCTCAGCTACCATTTTAGTTACGGTCCCAGTCCCATTCTAGTAATCAAATCAGTAACTCAGTTTAGTTCAAGGATTCCTTGACTATAGCATATAGTTATCAGTTATTCAAATATCAGTATTTCAGCACCTCAGTTTACAGACTATTTCGGAACCATGTTATACGCTTGGTCTTGCACTTTTAAATAATATAATCCTCCATAAATTCATGCTCAGTTGTCTTATGTTACTCAGTTAATCTTTACCTCATATGCTTAATGCTCTATAGTTTCAGTCCAGTTATTTTATTCAGACTAAGAACAGTTCAATCTTGTATGACCAGTATTCATCTATCAGCCATTCAGTTAATCAGATAAGATAGTATGTTCATACATTCGTGCTCAATGCCCATGTGGATATTTTCAGTAGTCTCAGGTGAAGCGTTGTACTAAGGTGGAAAGTATAGTTGAGAGGGTATCCAAGAGATATGTCTAACTTTAAAAATCTTAGTTGCAGTGCATGAGACTTAGTCACTCTATCTTAGTTGAGGTGTCATAGGCCTCACCACGTATTACAAAAATTTAGCTAGAATGTGACTTCTTATTCAGACGCTTCATTCAGTCTAGGCAAAAATTCTTTGCTCCCTAAAGTCACTAGAAACTCTATAGAAAGAGTGTCAAGGAAATGATCCAGTCGAGCATGAGTTTTCAACACAAGTTAGTTTGTAAAGCCAGAAATTCAGTTTAGCAGTCGGGTGGACAAATTCGTATGGCTTGGTTTCCCAACTTTCCCCACTAGTTCCACTATCTGAAGTCTCATGAATGTAACTTTTCCAAGATGGGGCAACCAGGTAGTTGCGTGATTAGCTCAATTCATGTATCATGTCTTAATTTTAAATCCCAGATACTCAGTTACGACTCAGTTCATAGGTTCCCGATGCATCATCCCAATTTTTTCTCAGTATTCAGCCAAGTTAGTATTCTTTGAGGGACATAATGTCCCAAGGGGGAGATGCACTATAACCCCCGAACTTTCATGCCCTAAACCTTCCAGCTTCTCCACACGTAACGAATTCAATTAGAATAGTGGGTACTCATAGGTTGACCCTCAAGTTCTAATCTCAGCCGTAAGCCACGTATTCAAGGGCTTAGTTCGGCCCAAGATACTCAGTCCATGTATCCATTTTAGGCTCAGTATGTTCTCATGTTCCCATTAATGTGTGTACAGTAAATGATCTCGAGTTAGAGATTAGTGATTTGTGTATATAAAAATCTCCTCTATGAAAGGGGTGAAGAGATTTGGCAAGAAATGGAAACTCAGTCCCTGATATGTCGGTCCTTACCGAATTCTCAGCCATTTCGGAAAGGTAGCTTACGAGCATGAGTTGCCTTCAGATCTATCTTTAGTTCATCCAGTATTTCATAAATCCTTACTAAAGAAATGCATAGGTGACCCAGTAGTCGTAGTACCTATGGAGGGCATAGATATTTAGAACAACCTCTCTTATGAAGAGATACCAGTCAAAATCCTTGACTATCAGATTCATATACTGAGGAACAAAAAGTCCCTCTAGTCACAGTTCTTTGGCGGAATCAGTCCATTGAGGGGGCTACTTGGGAAGCAGAAGCAGACGTACGGACCAAGTATCCTCATCTCTTCTCTGTTAATTCAAACTTAGCTCAAAGAAATAGTTTTCCTTAAGCTTATTCAGTTTCACACTCAAATATTTGGTACAAACTTGGTATCAGTTACCATTGCAAGTTCAGTCATATATTCATGAGTTAGTTCAGTCATGTATTCATGCATCAGATATGAATGTTCAGTATGAGAAACTCATCTTATCAGTAATCTTAGTCATGCATTCATGAATCCACTCAGTCATGTACTCATGCATCAGACATGTATGTTCAGTATGATAATTTAGTACATCAGGAATATCAGTCATGAAATCATGCTTCAGTTTTGAATGTCCAGTGTCAAAATCCAGTCTCTTAGTATTCTCAGTTTAATCAGTCTCATTCAAGGATGAATGTTCCCAAGGGGGAGATATTATAAGACCCCACAAAATTTCTACCTTAATTCAGTCCTTTAAACTTGTTAAGGGGTCCCAGACTTAGAATATATTAGCTAAGTGTTCAGACTTAGTTCCATTTTAGCCTTCGAAGGTTGACAATCTTATTTTGCAATATTTATAACCATTAAATGTTGATTTTTAGGTTGATTCATGATTAGGAATGTCCGTAGGTGTTTTCGAACAAGTTTAGGATTTTTTATACTTCGTTTGAAGCTCCTTTAGAATCTTAAAACAGTGGATCAACGCGATCTTAGCATGCCGCATCGACTATCGCATTGATTAATATTTTCCCCAGCTACCAACGTCTAATTACAGTAAATCGACGCGAATATAGTGCGACACATTGGCTATCACATAGATGCCATCGACACGCCGCGTCAGACTGCGTGTCGATAAGTTCAATTTCAATCATTAAAAATAGCATCTAGAAGGCGTATTTGGGATATTTTCCCTACTTTGACCCAACCCCTAAAACACGAAATTCAGCCTCCACAAAGGAAGTTTCACTCTTTTCTCTCAAATTGCTCTCAAGAACTAAACCCTAAAACCTCAATTTCAAGATCAATTCTCAAAGACACTCCATCAATCTTCAAGAATCCAAGCAGTAAGGTATGTGAAGTGTTCATCCAAGGGTTCCTTCTACCCTTGGAATCCAAGAATCCCTTTTCAACTTCAAGAAGTTGATATTATTATTTCCATGATTGAAATTAAGGTGTATTCATGATTGTTGTTTGGATTAGGTTCCTAATTCATGTTTTATTACATGTTTCATATGGAATTTATTATCATGTGTGTAAATCCATGTTAAATCCTTAAATTGTGAAATTTGGAATTCAATCATGATGACCAATTATTGTTCAATGTTATTTACATATGTTATGCTCACCAAGTGCTTGATGAATTGTTCATGTGAACTATTAAGAGAATGAAATCATGCCAAGTTAGCCTATGTGTAAATGATATCATGCAAGTGTTTGTTAAAATGCCCCAATGAATGAATGTTGATCAAGTTCATGGTTTACATGTTTCAAGTTTATGCCATGTCTCATAATTTATGCTATCGAGTCCTGGGGGTACTTGTACCTAACAATTTAACTACTTGTCTAGAGCCATGGTCAGTCATAGAACAATATCAGTCATGTCACGATCAGTAGTACTCTCAGTCAGTTATAAAACTCAGGAAAACTCAGTAGATTCAGTATTAGACCAGTCTAACTCAGTATTCAGTTCAGACCTCAGTAAACTTAGACAACTAATAGAATTCAGTAGTATTCCATCAGTCAATGGAATTTAGTGAACTCAGTTCAGTTCAGTTAAACAACAAACTTAGTGACAGTTCAGTCCAGCTAGTACAGATTAAAAATCAGTTCAGTGTCTATTCAGTTGGGAGTAAGATTCAACACCGAGTTAGCCCATGGATGGGGGCATTCCTGTCAGTAGAGGGTTTGACCCTTAGTAACAATCCTTGCATTATAGAACTATGTAGCAAGTGTAGGTGGAGATATCTTTCTGCAGACATTATGAGGGTTGATACTTTTCACCCGAGTTATCCTGCCAGTGAGGGTTGACGGAAGAGCTTCCTTCTAGAGAGGGTTAACTTACGACTTGTCTCTACCCGTGGCATGGTATTGACACCCTTCCAACTAGGGTTACAGATTGAACCTCAATCAGTTTAGAGAGAGGCATGTCAGTTGGATGATTACCTCCCACAGTCTCAGTTTTAGTCTCAGTCTTAGAATAAAACTCAGTTCAGTTCTACATAATTCACGATTATTAGATATAGTAGTTTAGCTCAGTACAAAACTCAATATTGTTCCACAGAATTTAGGACTATCAGATACAATCATTCAATTATTAGAAATATAGTATTAGTAAACTCAGTATCAGTTAGTTAGTATTCTGATTCAGTATTCAGTATTTGTCACGATCTCAGTTACAATATACATATTCATGCATGTACTCTCATTCAGTCATACTAATGTTATTCAGATATTATTGGTAGTGCATATGAACCCATGCATTTCAACCTACCTCACTGAGCATACCAGTATATTTAAAGTACTGACACATGTTTTCTTTTGTGCTATGATGTCTTATATCATAGGTTCGGATGCACATGCTCCCGAGCACCCTTAGCTGTTTAGTCTCTCAGCGTACAGAGTTAGTTGTGAGTCCTCATAGTTCGAGAACATGACTATTTATTTCAGCATTTCAATTTATTTGAGTAGTCAGAGTTAGATGGGGACTTATTCCATTAACTCCACAGTTCAGACAGTTTAGAGGCTTTTTCAGACTAGAGTATTTTTAGACAGTTGTTCAGTATTTGTATTATGATACCGTAATAAGTATTTATTTTAGATTTGAACGTTATGGAAAATTTCCACCTAAATTTCACAATTATTTATAGTATTATTATTCAGTTATTGTAGCATGTACTAGTCATGGGTTAGCTTATGATCTTTTAGGATGTTGAGCACCATGTAGTGTTTGAGGTACAAACTCGGGGTGTTACATCTAAGTAAATGAGTATTCCTAAATAAAATTTTAAGATACTCAGTATTTTTCAGTTTAGAGCTTACCATTGCATAAAAAATTCAGTCAACTTTCCAACAATATAAAATTCACCCAAATCCGGTACCCGGGCGAAGAGTTAAGCCATTTTTGTAAAGCAGTGTGCTAACTGGCACTTCAGCACATCGTGGAGCATGACCAAATGGCAATTGCCAAATCCAGTGAGTCTCCGCGATCATGGTGCGTCACGTCAAGGATCAATTTCACAATTGTCCTCTTTCCAGTGAAGCTATGCGATGTCACCGCATCGCGGTGAACTGCCAGGTCGCATACAGTATGGAAACACAATACCACTACATCGCGCCACCGTACATTTTCCCAGTTGTAAATTTCCAATGACACGACGTAATAATGCCGCATCTCGCCAAGGGCCCAGATCGGGTTTTTCAATTATGAATTTTCAAGTCATTCCAGGGATATTTCGATCTTTTTCCACGACCCTAATCAATCCTAAACACGAGATTATTGTCCTAAATAGCCTATTACATCATTATTCACTTAATTTCTCCTAAATCAAATCACTCTCTCTCAAGAAGGGCAAAACCCTAGCTTAAAAAACAAGAAAAAAGCTCAAGAAACTCACCAAGAACTCTAAGAAATTATCAATTCAGGTGTGTTAGGTGTTCATTCATGGGTTCCTTTCACCCTTGAAGTCCAAGAACACTTTTCAAAATATAAATTGTGTATTTATGAATTTCCATGATTGAGTTGAATTGAATTCATGTTCATGTTATTATTGAATTTTAATCCATGATTTAAATTACAAGTTCCAAGAATTGATCCTAGTATGTGTTGATTTACATGATATTCATGATAAACTCTTCAATTTGCAAGTTGATTCTTGAAACCATGTCAACCCTAAGTGTTTATGATTTAATGATCCAGTTATGCCTCCCATGTGTTTGATAAATTGTCCATGCAAATGGAATAAGGCCATTACAACATGCTAACATGTCTTCCCCATTTATATACAAGTTAATGCATTACAATTGTTTGATGAAATGCCTCTATGAATGAATTATGACCAAGTGAACATTGTTATGTTATTTATGATTATGCCATGCCTTTCTTTTATTATATCGAGTCCTAGTGGTATTTAATACCCTACAATCTAGTTGTTTACCTAGAGCCAGTGTCAGTTACTGAATAGTATCAATCATGTCAGAAATTAGTAGAATTTAGTCAGTTACAGAACTCAGTAGTTATTAGTCAGTTACAGAACTCTAGAAAACTCAGTAGAACTCAGTCAGTTATAGAACTCAGGAAAACTCTGTAAACTCAGTCACAGTCTAGTCTAATTCAGTATGCTCAGTTCAGTGTCTTTCAGTTTGGAGTAGGATTCAGCACCGAGTGAACCCAAGGATGGAAGCTCACCTTCCAGTAGAGGGTATGATCCTTAGAAGAAATCCTTGCATTCTAGAAAAACAAAGCCAGCGTAGGTTGAGACATCAACCTTCCAGTTGAGGGTTGATGAGGTGCTTTACCTTCCAGTAGAGGGTACTACCGTCCTCGTTTGGGGCACCTGCTAGTAGAGGATAACTCTTCAGTGTCTTTACCTGTGGCATGGTACTGACACCCTTCCAGTTGGGCTTACAACTTAGAAACCAAATCTATTTAGTAAAAGGGCATGTCAGTTAGATAATTACCTCCCACAGTTTCAGTTTTCAGAATAGAACTTAGTTTAGTTCTACAAAATTAGGACTGTCAGATACAGTCAATAAGTATCAGTAAATTAGTTATCAGTAACTTCAGATATTAGTTACTCAGTATTAGAACTCAGTGCTTAGCTTCAAATAATCTCAGTTACAATATACACGTACATGCACATTATTGGATGCTTAGTATTTACCGCAGTTAAGTTATCTATGTACTCTCATGTTCAGTTACTCTATATCATTTAGTCAATTATTGTTTATGCATATGAACCCTTGTATTCAACCTTACCTTATATAGCATACCGGTACATTCCACATACTGGTGCATACTCTTTTTTTACGCTATAATATCTCATATCATAGGTTCGGATGCTCAAGTTCCCGACCGCACATAGACAGATTCAGATTCAGCCAGCAATGTCAGAGTTAGTAGTGAGTCCTTATCTATCAAGGATATTTTATTATTTTAGTTTCTCAGTAGATAGAGTTATTTGGGGGATTGTCCCATCAAATCCACTTTCAGATAGTTTAGTTAGCGTCTTTTTAGACTAGACTTTCAGATAGTATTCAGTTTATAGATTATTATTATTAGTTGACATTCTTTACCAGTATTTACATATTTTGAACCCTATGGTATTAAAACCTATTTTTTGCATTTATTACAGTATTATTATTCAGTGCTCATAGCAGATATCAGTCATGGGTTAGCTTGTGGTCCTTTAGGGTCGTATGCGCCGTGTAGCGTCTGGGGTACAAACTTGGGGCGTTACAAACTTAGTATTAGAGCCTAATGTTCAACAGAGTCCTAGGGAGTCTGAAAGCTGAATCAAGTAAAGTCTTGTGCATGGGTGTGTAGCGTGCGACACTTATGGATAGAAGCCAGTGCAATGTTTTAGGAAAAGTTTCCCTTCTTTCAGTATTTATGTCATGCGAGTGAGCTTGAGCTTAAGTTAAAACTATCAGTCTAATTCATCTCTTCCTCATGCTTCAATAACATGCCTCCCAGAAAAGTTAATGGAAGAAGGAATAAAAACCAGCCAGCTCTTCTGCCTATTCAGGTAGATCCCCTGAATGAGCACGTCTCCTATGCAGAATTCAGAGCTGCTTTTACTACCTTAGCTTATTCAGTAGTTTCTTAGAACAATTTGTAGACTGTTGTTCTATCTAGGCTTTTGACTTGCACTCAACAGAGTGATGGAGGGGATCATAAGAAGAATAAGAGGGCTAGAACAAATAATTCTAGGCCAAGATCAGGGGGTAGTAACCGCTCCCAGTTCCATCAAAGATTCTCAGCACCAGTTCCACTTTCATTCTGGGCGTTAGTGACTAAGTCTAAGAATAACTGTCGAGATGGAGCACCAGGCTCTAAGTCATAAGGTTGTGGGAAGGGTGTTCATACTTATCCACTTTGCGGAGAATGTGGTAAAAACCATAAGAGAGTGTGTAGAGCTTGTAGTAATACATGTTTTGGATGTGGTAAGCCAGTCCACAAGATGTGGGAGTGTAAAGTAATGGCTCATAGGGGAAAGGATTTGCGCCAATAGGACCAGTCTAACCGTCCTTCAGCTCAATCCAGTCACCCGAACTAGCAGGGTGTCACTTCTAGTGCTATCAGTGGGAAACGCCCAAACAGGCTTTATGCACTTCAGTCCAGATAAGATCAGGAAAGTTCTCCTGACATGCTCACTGGTACATTACAGATCTTGCATTTACATATTCATGCCTTATTAGATTTAGGAGCTTCTCTGTCTTTTGTAACTTCTTGCATAGTAGTCAACTTTAATTCAGACTAGAAATCTTAACAAAACCTTTCTTAATGCCTACCCCAGTAGGTAAGTCTATTATAGCTAGAAGAGTATATAGAAATTGCTTGGTTACTGTATTTCACAAAATCCCTTCAGTTAATTTCAGTAATAGAGTCGTTCTATTTCAATTTTTTGATGGACCAATTATTGAATGAAGGGGTAGTACCTCAGTTTCAGTTGATTTAAGTTTAAATTTCTAGATTGAACTAGTAGAAAGAAAAGTTAAGAATTCTAAGTTAGTCAGTGTTGAGGTTGCTATATGATGATTGTTGGGGCAATAAAAAGCTAAGAATTATGTATCAAAAGGAAGTACTAGCAGTGAACCTTACATTATCAGGAGTAGTCCTTCAGAATGAGTTTAGTGTTTATGAGTATTGTTATATCTCAGGCTCTAGAGTAAAGTAGTTTCAGTTCGATTTAGAGTTTATTAAGTGCCTCACAGACTTAGAATAACGACTTTAAAGCTAAGGGGGAGATGGTAGCACAAGTAACCACGTCACACTTTCAGATTTTAGTAGTAACGCCAGTATGTGTAGAAAAGCAGTGGTAGAGGTTGATGCCCAACCCATTCTTACCTCAGTGCAAAGTTTTGCACTTTAACTATCAAGATATCTACTTATGCAGTACATGTCAGCTCTATGATTACAACTCCTATTCGTTCATATTATAGAAAATCATGTACGCTTACCGTTCATAGTATAAGGAGATCCAGTTCACTCAGTGTTATGAATCACGTTCCATGAATACAGAAACTCCAGACTCAAGTCATGTAGCTCATGATTCATGTACTCATGTCATGCATTATAGTATGCTCTATTCCCATGACTCATGCTACACTCCTAACAATCGACTAAATTTAGGTTATGTCATGTATATCCTCAGTTTAGATCTATTGATAAATCCATGATGTTGATATTCTATTCCTCAGGCCTTAGTTAAGTGTTGAGTTCGGTATAGTATTCATTCATGATTTAGGTCCTCATGTTTTAACCCTTTAGTGAACTTTTTTTTTGGAATGATATAGCCATGATGATTGCTTAGATGGGAGAGAGTAAATGTTTTATGCTAATGACAGATTTTTGCATATATGTTTTATACGAGGCTGTAGTTGTGAAGATAGGCTTGAACGTCAGGTTAGTGTGCGAGTAAATGGCTAGCAAGAAGTTATATTTAGTTGCTGAAAGGGATTAGAATTTTTCATGAGATGAGAAGTTGAGAAAATGCAGAGTGTGATTATATATTCAGATCCTCAGTTTATATCAGTTTCCATCACATAGTTTTAGACTCAGTATTTAGTTCCAGTATAGTCTCAGTTATAATCTCAGTTAACATCTTAGTTATAGTCTCAGTCACAGTCTCAGTTCAGTATTCAGTTCAAATATCAGTTCAGTTTCAGGTTTTCTTGACCATAGCATACAATTATCAGTTATTCAGTTATCATATTTCAGTACCTCAGTTTACAGACTATTTCAGAATCATGTTATACTTCTGGTCTTGTATTTTTAAATAATACAGTTTTCATGAATTCATGCTCAGTTATCTCATGACTCAGTCAGTCCTTACCTTATATGTATAATACTCTATAGTTTTAGTCTAGCTATTCAGACTAAGTGCAGTTTAGTCTTACATGACCAATATTCAGCTATCAGTCATTAAGATAATAGATAAGTTAGTTTTTTTATGCATTCATGCTCAGCGCCTATGTGAATATTTTTAGTAGTTTCAGGTGAAGTGCCGTACTAAGGTAAAGAGTATAGTTGAGAGAGTATTGGAGGAATAGAATAAGTCTAAGCTTGAAAATTTGTAGTTGCAGTGCATAAGGCTTAGTCACTCTATTTTAGATGATATTTCGTAGGCCTCGCCTCATGTTACAGAATTTTATCCATGTTGCAATTTTTATTCAGATATTTTATTCAACCCATACCAAAATTCCTTGCTTCCTAAAGTCACTAGAACTCTATATAAAAAGTATCAAGGAAATGCTCCAGTCGAGTATAAGTTTTCAGAATAAGTTAGTTCATAAAGCCAGTACTTCAGTTTAGCAATCAGGCGGACAAGTTCATATGCTTTGGTTTCCCATTTTTCCATCTAATTGCACTATCTGAAGTCTCATGAATATAACCATTCCAAGATAGAGCAACCAAGTAGTTGTGTGTTCATCTCAGTTCACGTATCATGTCTCAGTTTTAGATCCCAGATATTCATTCATGATTCAGTTCGTAGGTGCCCTGTGCATCATCCCAGTCTTTACTCAGTAGCTTAGCCAAGTCAGTATCCTATAGGGGACGTATTATCCCAAGGGGGAGATGCACTATAATCCCCCAATCTCTCATGACCTAAACCTTCCATGTTCTTTTTACATAGAGAATCTAGTTTGGAGTAGTGGTTACTCCTAAGTTGACCCTCAAGTTCCAATCTCAGCCATAAACCATGTATTCAGGGGTCAGTTCAATTCATGATATCCAGTTCATGTATCATATTTCAGGCTCAGTTTTGTTCTCACGTTCCCATTCATGCATGTTCAGTAAATGATCTTGAGTTGAGATTGGTGATTCTATATTCTTGAAAATATCTTCCATGAAGGGAGTGAAGAGGTTCGACAATAAGGGAAAGCTCATTCCCAATACGTCGATCCTTACAAAATTCTCAGTCGTTTCGGAAAGGTAGCTTATGAGCTTGAGTTTCCTTTAGGTCTAGATTTAGTACACCCCCTATTCCACGTCTCCTTGCTAAAGAAATGCATTGGTGACCCAGTAGTTATAGTTCCCTTAGAGAACATAAATATTTAGAATCGTCTCTCTTTCGATGAGGTTTCAGTCTAAATCCTCGATTATCAGATTCGTAGACTGAGGAACAAAGAAGTTTCCTTGGTCAAAATTCTTTGGCAGAATTAGTCCATTAAGGGAGGTACTTGGGAAGAAAAAGTAGATATGCAGACCAAGTATCCTCTTCTCTTCTCTGCAAACTTAGATTCAGCTTAAGGTAACAGTCTTCCTTAGCTTTACTCAGTTCCATGTTCAGTTACAGTTATAATCTTGATATTTCTTACCGTTGCATAGTCAGTCATGCGTTCACGAATCAGTTCAGACATGCACTCATGCATCAGATATGCATTTTCAGTATAAAACTCAGCTTATCAGTAGTTTCAGTCATGCACTCATGCATCAGATATACATGTTCAGTATGAAAACTCAGCTTGTCAGTAGTTCAGCCATGTAGACATATTTTAGTTATGTATGTTTAGTATGTAAGCTTAATCTATCGGTGTTTCTCAGGTTAATTAGTTTTATTCGAGGATGAATGTTCCAAGGGGGAGATATTGTAATACCTCATATTTCTCATGCTTAATTTAACTCTAAGTACATGAGTATTCCAAAATAAAATTTTAAGATACTCAGTACTTTTAGGTTTAGATCTTAGAATTTCGTAGAAAATTTAGTCAGCTTTTCAACGATATAAAATTCGCCCAAATACGATACCCGAACAAAGAGTTAGAGCCATTTTTGCAAAGCAGTGTGCCAACTGGCACTTCAGTGCGTTGCGAAGCATGACCAAATGGAAATTGTCAAATCCAGTGAGCCTTTGCGATCATGACGCATCATGCCAAGGCTCAATTTCACAATTGTCCTCTTTCTAGTGAAGCTACGCGATGTCACCACGTCGCGGTGAACTTCCAAGTCACATCCAGTGTGGAAACGCAATACCACCGCGTCATGCTACCGTGCATTTCCCCAGTTGTCAATTTCAAGTGACACAACACAATAATGTCGCATCGTGCCAAGGGCCCAGATTGGGTTTTTCAGTTACGAATTTTCAAGTTGGGTCTTTTTCCACGGCCCTAATCAGTCCTAAACACGAGATTCATGCCCTAAATAGCCTATTATATCATTATTCACTCAATTTATCCTAAATTAAATCACTCTCTCTTAAGAAGGACAAAACCCTAGCTTCAAGAAACAAAAACAAAGCTCAAGAAACTCACCAAGAATTCCAAGAAATTATCAATTCAGGTATGTTAGGTGTTCATTCATGGGCTCCTTTCACCTAAGAAGTCCAAGAACCCTTTTCAAAATATAAAGATTGTGTATTTATGAATTTCCTTAATTGAGTTGAATTGAATTCATGTTCATGTTATTGTTAGGTTTTAATCCATGATTTAAATTACAAGTTTCAAGAATTGATCTTTGTATGCGTTGATTTACATGATATTCATGATAAACCCTTCAATTTGCAAGTTGATTGTTGAAACTATGTCAACCCTAAGTGTTTATGATTTAATGATTTAGTTATGCCTCCCATGTTTTTGATAAATTATCCATGAGAATGAAATAATGCCATTACAACATGCTAACATGTCTTCCCCATTCATGTACAAGTTAATGCATTACATGTGTTTGATGAAATGTCTCTATGAATAAATTATGACCAAGTGAACATTGTTATGTTATTTAAGATGCTATCGAGTCCTGGGGTATTTAATACCCAAAAATCTAGCTGTTTACCTAGAGCCAGTGTCAGTTACAGAATAGTATCAGTCATGTCACAAGTTAGAAGAATTCAGTCAGTTACAGAACTCAGTAGAACTCAGTCAGTTATAGAGCTCAAAAAACCCAGTAGAACTCAGTCAGTTACAGAACTCCGGAAAACTCAGTCTCAGTCCAGTCCAATTCAATATACTCAGTTCAGTGTCTTTCAGTTAGGAGAAGGATTCAGCACTAAGTGAACCCAAGGATGGGGGCTCACCTGCCAGTAGAGGGTGTGATCCTTAGAAGCAATCCTTGCATTTCAGAACTACGTAGCTAGTGTAAGTTGAGGTATCAACTTGCTAGTTGAGGGTTGATGAGGTGATTTACTTATTAGTAGAGGGTACCACTATTCTCATTTAGGGCACATGCCAGTAGAGGGTGACTTTTCAGTGTCTTTACCCGTGGCACGGTACTGACACCCTTCCAGCTGAGGTTACAGGTTGGACCCCAAATCTATTCAGAAAAGGGGCATGTCGATTAGATGATTACCTCTTACAGTTTTAGTTTCAGCCTTCAGAATAGAACTCAGTTCAGTTCTATAGAATTAGGACTGTCAGATACAGTCAATCAGTATCAGTAACTTAGTTATCAGTAACTTTAGATATCAGTTACTCAGTATCAGAACTCAGTGCTTAGCTTCAAACAATCTCAGTTACAGTATACACGTACATGCACATTATTGCATGCTTAGTATTTACAACAGTTTAGTTATCTATGTACTCTCATGTTCAGTTACTCTATATCATTTAGTCAATTATTGTTCATGCATATGAACCCTTGCATTCAGCCTTACCTCATCTAGAATACCAATACATTCCACATATTGATGCATACTTTTTCTTTGCACTATGATGTCTCATATCATAGGTTCGAACTCTCAGGTTCTCGACCGTGCATAGATAGATTCAAATTCATTCAGCAGTGTCAGAGTTAGTAGTGAGTCCTCATCTATCGAGGATATTTTATTATTTTAGTTTCTCAGTAGATGTAGTATTTTAGTAGATGGAGTTAGTTAGGGGATTTTCCCATCAACTCCACTTTCAAATAGTTCAGTTAGTGGCTTTTCAGACTAGACTTTCAGATAGTATTTAGTTTTACAGATTATTATTATCAGTTGATATTCTTTACTAGTATTTACAGATTTTGAATCTTATGGCATTACAACCTATTTTCCATATTTATTACAATATTATTATTCAGTTCTCACAGCAGATATCAGTCATGGGTTAGCTTATGGTTCTTCGGGGTCGTAAGCACCATGTAGCATCCGGGGAACAGACTTGGGACGTTACAACGACATAGGGGCTGGAGTTTCTTTTTATTTTCCTGCGCAGTGACCAGGTGTTCAAGCAGTTTTTGTGACTGACATTGAAGTGGTGAGATTTCATACTTCGGAAGTCATACATTTCATAGTCTTTATCTTATGTTATAGACTTGTCTTAGACTTAGTTTTGGCTATTGTTGGGGGCAAGTCCCGACATATTTATATATATATATATAGACGTCGAATTTGTGTAGAGGAATTATGGATAACTGTGGACTTGGATATGTTGGTTAGTATGTTGCCATTAATGGAATAATTAGACATTGTTTAAGTGATGATTATTAGTCTTGTTTCCGTTACCTTGATATATGATTGGAGTTCATCCGACACTTGTGGATTTATGTGATGATCAGGTTGGGCTAACAGGGCGATCTCCAGTCCTTGTTGGGCTTGAGATGCCCATACGACAAGGCACGATTTCGGGTTGTGTCATGTTGAGGGCATACAATTTCCAAAATCATAATCAAGGCAAAATCATCAAATTGGGGTTTACCCATGACCCCCCAGTTTAATCACCATTTTCATGCACCTACAAGTTCAAAACCATATTTAAAGCATGATTAATCATATGTAAACCATGGAAAAACATTGTTCAATAACAAAGATTCAAAATCTTCAACTCTTGTAATAAAATCAACATGAATATCTCATGAACAATACTTTAAATCACATGATATTACAAAATTGACAATGAAGGAAAAGTAACATGCCTAAAATTTTCACAGTTATGGAGAAGAAACCTTAACTTGACCCTGGATGCTCAGCGCTGAGGAAACCCTAGCTTGCTTGGCTTAAGATAATTTGAGAGAGAAAAGGATATGTTTTGATTGTGATATGGGTGCGAATAAAGTCTCAGTAAGGTTTATAGGTCATGCGTTATGTTTAGGGCAAAAGGAGAAAATCCTTATTAAAAGTTGGAAATTAAACCGTCAGTCATTACTGGTGACCTTACTACTCGGACCCTCCAGTCGTAACCAAACTAGAACCCTCTTGGGCTCTTCACTGTGAACCCTATACCTAGAACCCTACGTATCGTAATGAGACACTACGACTCGTAGGGTGAAGTCATAGTCTCAACAGTTTTAATAGAGGCACTACACTGGACACATTACGGAATACCCTCCTTATGACTCGTTAAGTCTAGTCCTTATCAAAGCAGTGATGTAGGTAAATCCTTCTGGTTTTATTACGACTAGGTCCTATGACCCATAAAGATATATTATGACTTTTCAAATGAGTCGTTGTCAGGCCAGAAAGCTTAGAACTCAGAAAATTTTCAAGGGCCAATATCCGAGGTGTTTTAGTTCTCTCCACTTGGATCAGTTGTCCTCGAATGATGAGTCAAAGCAATTACAAGCATGATTTTAACATAACTAACAACCACACCTTGCTTTAACAAAGTTAGAAAACAAAGATTCCAAGGAATCACAATTTTCTTTAACAAAGTCAAAAAACAAAAATGTTAAGTATAGCACATACCTTAAGCACGATTATCCGGGGCAGAAAAAAAGAATGGATACTTGGATTTTATGTCCTCTCTAGTTTACCACATAGCTCCTTCCTCCCAAACAATACATCTAATAATCCTTAAATATGGCCACACTCTCCACTAAGATTTCAACTATGAATACAACACTCCATCATTTCAACCTCCTAACTCCCCCGCGAAACACATAACTACAAGACCTGAGCATTGCTACATCTCCCTCCCATGTTAAAGCCTAACTCAGAGTTAAAGGTGCTAGTGTAAGATATGAGACCCTATACTTTACACCACTCTAATAGTACTACTCAATCTTATCACATCAATCAAGTAATCTGATGTCTAAATCAAGGAGTACTAACCATATAATACAATGGTTTGTGTATCTATCAATCACATATTCAAGCCTACATTTCAACCCCTGCTTTACAGATCTACCATCCAAAACTAGAAACTTTAATCATTATCGCAGTGGATTTCACCACATCTCTTCTTCTTAACTATTTCACATAACAAAGGTTCATCTTACTCTTTCATTTTTATCTATAATTTTAGCTTGAGTAGTCACCCCAAAATTTTTACAATAAAGAACATATACTCCCTCATCCAAAACATTACTACACTTCTATATCCACTGCCATCCTAACATAAGAAGGGCCACTGAGGAGCTAGAGTACAAGCATCAAGAATAAGGGGGGTTACTTCTCAATTACAATTCCTATTTGTCGTACTACTCAAAGTGTGAGACCCGTGAAATGAGACACGATACATTAGGCATGAAATATTTCATAGCAACCATCTAGGTTATAAATGAAGGTTCATTCTGACATAAACATACCATAGCACGAATCCTTAAGACTGGGTACCGGAAGAAACACAACTGCATATATCATGGGTAATATAACATAAAGACGAGATTCATATTCAGGGAACAAGGTGGGGATTTCCTCTTAAAACCACTATTTCTTGGAACTAGGCATAACGTGAGATATGAATGTATGGATCATGAGAATCATGACATAGAGCTTGAATACAGAGAAGCTCGAATTTCTGAGAACCATTATTGCCAACCATTATTGACTTTAGTTCAGAGGCTGGAGTATGGACATACGCGATATGTAGAATGCGGGCCTTAGGCATAAGAACTATTAGAATGCGTACAACACTAGTAGAGTGCCCTCTTAACCAAAATAGGAGAAAATTGCTAGAATAGAAGTAAATTCACCCTGACTCTTCCTTGAAGCCCACCGCTAGGAGAAAATTTCCATCTCCATCTTATTACACCTATAAGCACAACACTCCGCTCTAAGGGGTATCACCATGGACACGCACTAGGGATACTTGGCTCTTTTATACTTAAGACCTCATCTATCCAGATGCTACCGGGGTTCAAGATATTCTTACAAATTCCATGACCTAATCCATAAAATGACTTAGCCCCAAAATCCATTAGTTCAACTTGGATCGCTAGACTATATATCACAATTTTCCTACTCAAGTATTTCCTAAGTCATCAACTCATCTCTTCCACACACCTCGTCAAGCCCACCAATTTATTCCCACAAATCCTGCATCGCTATCCTCAAGCTAACATACTCGTTTCACCAAAATCAACATCTAAGGTTCAAACTTAGTGTCTATCAACCATCATGCACTACTAACAGAGTACCCTACGTAATATATATATATATATATATATATGGCAAAATGCTCTTTTGGATCCTTGTACTATGTCCGTTTTGTAAGTTGGACACTTCTACTTACATGTTTATTATCTGGACCCCTGAACCCATTAAAAAGATATATTTTAAACCCTTTGACCGTTGACTTTGCCTATGTGGCATTAAATGACTGACTTGGACAGGGAAAGTGTAGTCACTCGCCCTAGGGTGCGAGTGGGGTCAATTTTTGGCCAATTTTTATATTAAAATAATTAAAAAATGCAATAAAACTTCTTTTCAGTTTTTTAATTTAAAAATATTTTAAAAAATTAAAAAATAATAAATTTAAATATAAAAAAGCAAAAAATCCCCCCAAACCCCCTTTCCCTGTCCAGCTACTCCCCCACCCCACCCCATCCCAGGCTCCGTCCCAGCCCTTCCACCCCACCCAGCCCCCATCCCAGTCACCCCCACCCTAGCCCCTCCTCACACAATTAACACAACCATTAACACATATACTCACAAAAACAAATCCATCGTCATTGCACAACTTCCCCAACTCCAACATTTTTATCTTCTCCACAAAGCACAAAACACACTCCTCCACATCCACACACAAATTGCAAGATAGGCAGTAAGAGAAAATAGAAAGAAAAAAATAAGAGACCAACACTATCATTAAACACCATGAATGCAACAAAATTATCACCGTAACCCATCATCACTACCCTCATTTCCAACCCTGATTTCAACCTCACTAAACAACCCAACAGAATATCTTCATTACCCCAACAAAACCAACAACAACGACCCAAGATTAGCTCCGACGGGGAACAAGATTCCGATAATTCACAAACGGGTCGGGTATCGTACTTCCAGTAAATACTATTATTTTATGGTAGATATGGTTCCATTTATATCATTTTGGAATCAGATTCCAATTTCCATTGCATTCCAATCATCACTGTCTAATTACCTCTTTAAAAACCACAATTTTGGATCATAAAAAATCATCATCCTTAAATCACTGCAAATTTGAAAAAGAAGGATCAAATATACTTATCCAACACAACATTTTCTAATACAAAAAAGAAGAAGAAGAATAGAGAATTAAGAAGAAAGAAAGGAAAAAGAGGAAGAGAGAAAGGAATAAGAGAAGGGAGAATTAAGAAGAAAGAAAGAACAAATGGGTAGAGAGAGAAATAAAAGAAGGGTGGGGTTGGGGTTTATTTATTTATTTATTTATTAATTAATTTTAATATTTAATATTTTTTTATAATTAAAAATGACGTAGAAGATGATATGGCAGATGACATGGCAGCTGACGTGGGCGAGTGTATTACACTTACTGAAAAAGTGTTCAAAATATTACTTTTTAATGGATTCAAGAGTCCAGATGATAAACATGTAAGTAGAAGTGTCCAACTTACAAAATGGACATTGTACAAGGGTCCAGAAGAGCATTTTGCCTATATATATATATATACATATATATGGTCCGCCCCACAAGGAGGTCACCTTAAATTCCTTATTCATCCGCCGATAACCTATACTTACTCGGAGGAAACCATCCTCCTTACGCACAAAAGAACGGAAGAACCCCATGGAAGATCTTTCAACTACTCCTTAAATTCTTTTGACTCAGTCAGAGCCATTTTGTAAGAAGGGATAGAGATAGAATGAGTGTTCGAAAGAAGATCAATCCCCAAAACCAATTTTCCTTTTAGAAGAAACACTAGGAAGATTATCGGGGAACACCTCAAAAAATTCATAGACCACAGGGACAGACTGCAAAAAAGGACCTTCAGGTCTAGAATCCTCAGCATGAACTAGATGGTAGAGGACCTTTTTGGAAATTAATTTTCAGATTCTAAGATACGAAATGAACCTTTCATAAGGCACTAAAATACCTTACCATTCAATCTCCTACTTATTTAGGAAATGGAAACTGACCCTACGGGTCCGACAATCCAGAGACGCATAACACGAATGCAACCAATCTATCCCCAAAATCATATCAAAGTCTACCATGTACAACTCTATTAGATCCACCAAGGTCTCCCTACAATGGACTGTTATCACACAACCCTATAGATCCCTCTAGACAAAATGGAGTCACTCACCGAGGTGGACTCATAAAAAGAATTCAAAAAACAGTCAGGGTCAAAACCAAAATGAAAAGCCACATAAAAGGGTCACGTAAGAAATAGTAGACCCAGATAAAAAAAGAAATACACATCATGGGGAAAGAGTTGTAACATACTAGCAACGACATATGGTGATGCCTCAAACTTTGGGCGAGTAGCAAGAGTATAAAGATAATTTTGGCCACTGTTGGTATCAGAAGTAGCACCCTTTGGTGCAAAAATCAAAGAGCTAGCAACCAAAATCTTATTGGCTCGAGTAGAAATTCTAATAGAAGGATAATGCCATTGCATATGACCGGGTTGGCCATACTTGAAGCATCGATTCTTCCCCTCACGACAAAATCCCTGATGACACTGATCACAAAACCGACAAAAATATAGGAAAGGACTAACTAGGCTCTACTAGACTGATATGGGGCACCCTATGTCCTAGGACCTATACCCTTTCAAAAATAAAGATCACCGAACGACTTTAGGTAAGGGGATCTAGCTGATGGATATGAACTAAAATTTCCCTTGCTATCTTTCTTAGTCCACTATCTCCCATGTTTACCGCTATTATGATGAACTCGATCCTACTCTAAATATATGAACTTCTTGTTCTACCTATCCCTAATCTTAGACTGAGTCTTTCTCCCACTAATAAGATCAGACTGGTGTGACATAGAGGCTACTATCTGGGTTAATAAATGAATAGAAAGACAGAACTCCACATTGGACACTTCGCCTTGAGATGTCAGAGGAGGACTAGGGGGAACCAATGGAAATCTACTAAGGCAATCAAAAGCAACCACCCTAAATCGGGTATGTATCCCAGGGATAGGACGAGTTTCATCCACATTATCCTCAGATGAGACAGAAGAGTTTCCACGGGCATCAGATCTTTGAGGAGGCATGATCTGAAAAGCGAACATACAGGAATTAGAGGAGATTTAATAACCTTAGACTACATAGCTCGAAGAGTAGATCACTAAAAAGGGAAATATTCCTAAATGCCTCTTAGCCTCTCCCTTATAAGTGGTGTGCTATACACCCATAAAAGAGATTCTACTTAACACGGCTTTGTAGGATACCCAATGACACCAAACCTAGTATCTCATACCACTTTGTGATGACCCAAACTAGGGCCTAGCCATGATGGGTATCTCAAGTTCGTCGGGGACTGGAGATCACCCCCTTGCACCTAACAAACCACCACAATATCCTCCCATCAGATAAATTTTAAACATATAACAAGATAATATAAGGATAAGCTAACAAATATTTAACCCATGTTTATAATCCGTTAATCAAAAACAATCCAAATGACCTACCAATAACATCCAAGCCCACTGTAATCTAATAAAGCCTTCTAAACAAGGGACCAAAACTGAATACCAATAAAGTGTTGGGACATGGTCTCTATAATAGCCAAAACAAGTCTAAACAATATGAGATATAAGAGACTAAAACATGAAATATAGACTTTCGATATATGGAAGCTCACCACTTCAATGTCAACTCATGAACTGACCCTAAATTCGAATCACTGTGTAGGAGAAGTAGAAGTATGGTCAATTCTTGCATCGCGTGGGGATACAACATCCAAAAATAGTTAGCAGGGTGAACGCTAGCATGTAACTCAGCGATAAGGATAACTTAATGCCATGTTCAATAGTCTCAAACTTATTTAAAATCCAATGCACATAATCAAATGCATATACATATACATATATACACATATCGGGATAGGAAAAAAGGTTTAATATGTGCTTTAAAACTTTAACTTGGATTGTGTAGCTCAACCATCATATAATAGTACCCATGGGCTATATGGGCCCCTTCTCTCACTCCCTGGTTGATCCTCAGTACGTGTAGCCGCACAAACTGAAGAATAATCTCATATATATATACATGGGGGAATTGAACCCTCCAATCATATACTAAGGTGACTTAAACACCCAATCATGAAATGTGATATTAGGGACTCGAACCCTCTAATCATAATAATATCAATAAGGTAGACTATAAACACCTGGTCACAAGTAAGGGGACTAAAACCCTCAAGTCATAACGACCCCTACACCGGCTAGCACGGTTTACATTGTCGGTCACTTAGATCTCCATTTTCATGACTTAGCTACAACACTCTTTTAAAGCCTAATTAAAATATTTAACACATATTTCTATTTTCATAAAATAATTACACACCAAGGCATCATGTTGGTGTTTTCATACCAACCTTAATTGGAAGCTAATATCATCATGCCATGTTATCTATTCAACTAACTTGGACTCAAAACCATAAGTCAAAAGATATTCAAATAATCAATCATTCAGGACTGGAAACCATTTAATCAACCAAACCCACAAGATTCTGATTCCACCATTTATACATGGTCACCAAGGTCTTTCAAGGAAAATATTCATACTTCATTATCCCTTTTATGTCAATGCATTATTACAAGTGAAAAAACCAAACTATGTGACATAAGCCCTTTTTCATTGACAATTTCACAAACAAGTGAGGGCATACAATTTCCAAAATCATAATCAAGGAAAAATCATAAAATTGGGGTGTATGTATGACCCCTAAGTTTAGTCACAATTCCTATGCACCCACAAGTTCAAAACCATATTTAAAGCATGATTAATCATATATAAACCATGAAAAAAACATTGTTCAACAACAAGCATTCAAAACCCTCAACTCCTGTTATAAAATCAATATGAATATCTCATGAACAATACTTTAAATCACATGCTATTACAAAATTAACAATGAAGAAAGAGTAACAAGCCTGAAATATTCACAGTTATGGAGAAGAAACCTTAAATTAACCCTGGATGCTCAACGTTGAGAAAACCCTAGATTGCTGGAATAAAGTCTCAGTAGGGTTTATAGGTTATGGGTTATGTTTAGGGCAAGAGAGAAATATCTAAAATACCTTATCAAAAGATGGAAATTAAATCTCCAGTTGTTACAGGTGACCTTACGACTCGTAGGGTCAAGTCACAGTCTCAACAGTTTTAATAGAGGCACTACACTTGGCACATTATGAAATACCCTTCTTACGACTCATTAGGAGTCTATACGACTCATTAAGTCTAGTCTTTATCAAGGCGTTGACTTAGGAAAATCCTTCTTGTCTCATTACAACTGGGTCCTATGACCCGTAAAGACACATTATGGCTCTTCAAGTGAGTTGTTGCTAGCACAGAAAGCTCAGAACTCAGACAATTTTCAAGGGTCAAACTCTGGCATGTTTCGGTAGTCTACTATTTTCCCTAAAAATCTACATCTTAACAACTTTGTGATGTTGTACCCAATTTATTAATTATAATAGTTGCCTCTCTACTTCTTCGGAGGTAGAGGTACGGACTGTGTACATCTTACCCTCCCCAGACCCTACTTTGTGGGAACACACTAGGTTTGTTGTTGTTGTTGTTGTTGTCGTTGTCGTTGTGTCTGGCAGTATTTTAAACAGTTTGATTGTCATGCAATCCCCATTAGTATTATTTACTATTACTCCATTGTTTCAATTCTTAGCTATTTTGAATTCAATAACCCACCTGAGGCAGGAGACATCCCTTCTATTGGTATAATCCCACCCTATGTGCACGTAGGAAATCGGCCGACTCAACCTCCACTACAACATAAACAACACTTGTTTCTACAAGCAGTCCCAATGCAGTTACTTTGAATTTCTTTCCTTGGGTTGGCAGTTTAATTCATGTTTTTAGGATTTCTTTCTATTGGGGAGGAGTGGGATGAATTATTTTGGGGTAAACTTTTGGCTTGTTGTTCACACAGGGTTTTCCCAGTGTGAAAGGATCTAATACTGCAGGTGCAAATATGTGTGGCATTATCTTGACCTTCACTACCTATTTTTTCCTTTCTCTTTAATCCTGGAAAATATATTTTAGTGAGGTTCATCTAAATTTTTCATCATTCTCAGTTCCATGATTTACGAGCAATGGTTCAGGCCAATCAATAAATTTTGCATGCTTCACTCCTAAAAAAATAATATATCTTTTATGTTTGTCTCTACTTTGTAATATCTGTGAAAAATTTGCGTAGGTTTCATTCTTTCTATTGTTGGCAGCCCATGCTTCAGGAAGATTTAATGTCTTTGTTTAAGATGATGATTTCATATTTTCCAAATTTTCTTTAGGAAAGTTTGACACAGACAGCTGATGCCAAGGCTACTAGGTTTGAATAGTTGATGCCAGAGATGATTTTGGCAGTTTTAGCACCTATGCAGGTAGAGATAAGAGAGTTTAGATAGACACTGCAGTCGTATGGTAAGAGATTGACTGCGTTGACTGAGTGTGCTATCTATAATGAGAAAAAGAGCAGTGATAACAGAGATTGGAAAACCATTAAGGTTGATGTTGCAAGATTTGATGTGGACCAGCTGCGGTTTACAAATATTGATGCCTTACTCACAGAGCCATCCTCAATTTTCCTAGAGACTACTCCTGTGTTGGTCCCTAAGAGGAATTCACTTGATAATGCTAATGATTCAAAATTAATGAGGAGTCTAGGAGAGAGAGAAGCTGAGGATATTGATGATTTTCTCCAGCGCGAGTATTCTGACCTCCAGTACTTAAATGATGCAATTATATGTTACACATTGAAGTTGTCCAAGAGAGACAACTCCAAACTACTCGGAACCTAGTTGACCCCAAACTAGTTTGAGATTGAGGCATGGTAACTGTATTTTAGACAGAATAATTGCCTGTTTTGTGTGTTTAATTTATGGGATATAACTGACTTCTTGTTTAGAACTGCAGTGTGATAGTTGTATTTCATTCAGAACATGTTGATTGTGGGAGTTCTTTCTTCTTAATTCTGCAATTCTTTTTTATATATAAGAATCTTCTTTTTTGGACTTATTGTTCTTCAGTATTTGATGCATATGCTGAGTTTTTTTATATGAAGTTCAGATTATTTTGATAGTCAGAACCTAGTCGACCCTATTCTAGTTTGAGATTGAGGTGTGGTAGTTGTATTTTAGACATAATAATTGTCTTTTTTTGTGTGTTCAATGTGCGGGATATAAATGACTTTTGGTTTAGGATTGCATCCTTTTGTTCTCCATGTCTTTTGACTAAATCCCCTTCCCTTCCCGTCTAAAAGAAAGCTATTACTTCCATTCTAAGCTCTGGCTTCTTCTTTCTCTCTTTTCTCGGTCCCCCAATCTCCCTCCCTGGAGTAGTGGGTTGCTGACCAGTGATTCATAGATGTTGGTTCCATGATGTCTTTTACCATTCTAGGTGTGATGGTATTTTCAAACTTGGATATTAAATCTGAGAAAATGGACTATATTTTAGTATGTTGAGTACCTATGCCCCCTTCATGATCCCTTGTCTTGGTTTGCAGCAGTCTTTGGTTCCATTATCATTTGGAATGCCTCGTCAACTTTCTTGTGATGCATGAAACAAGCATAAATCAAATCCTATTTTTGAGAAAGCTTATAAGGTTCCTGAATATTCTAGTTCTTACATCCCGTGTGCTATGGTTGGAGACTCTTTTCTTGTGGGTTTGAATCCTCTAGAGTATTTTGTGCATCCATTGATCACCCACAATAGTAATTATAGTGGAAATGCTGTTGTTTCTAAAACTTTGAACCGCAAGCTTATGCTTTTCATGCGTAATCTGTACGTTGGATATGATGGAATAGTGAGAAATACTTATGGGAATTAAATTATGCAGTGCTCTTACAATGAAGTGTTGGGTCATTAAGAGGTGTGAATGGAAATTGAAAATGTGGTGTTTTTTTTGAAAGACACTAAGAGAAAGAGGGCATTTTGAATAGACACCTTTTCGGATTGAATGGTTATAACCTTTCCAATAGGTTGTGACTTTTCAAAGAGTTGCACCTTTCCGAAGAGTTGTACCTTTATGAAAGGGTGCATCTTTCCATGAACCATTACTTTCTTTTCGAAGGGAAACTTAATGGATATAAATATATGAACTTCTGCTCAGGTATAAATACAATTTTTGAGTTGAAAAATAATCTTCTTCTTCTTCCAAAGACTTGTGTGATCATCAAATCGTTCAGTGTGTTCGAAGTTTATAAAAAATTGAGGTATCGGTATTTTCAGAAAGAGAATTATTTTATCATGAGAGGAAAGATTCCATAACCTCAGGCACTTGAGGGAAATAAATCCCTTAAGGACACACCGTGCATTCGGTGGACTTGACTCTACAATTTTCTGCTTCTTCTTTCTTACAAAAGTTGATAAACACACTTCATTTGATAGTTCATTTGATCATTCATTCAAACTTGTGTTTGAAGGTGTTGAACTTCATTATAGTTCTTGAATGTTGTTCTTCAACTAAGTTTGACATTTGTATAGAAAACATATATATTTTGTACCCGCAGGAACAACAATCTTAAGGAATTTATACTAATCTGTATTATTTGGTTTTACTATTTTCAGTAAGTATTTTGAACTGCATATTGATAGTTCTTCAACTATTTGAATTTTTGTTTGAAGTTCTTGAAACTTTATTTTGATAGTTCATAAGTTGGTTGAACTTCTGTTGAAGTTCTTAACATTTGGTTTTGCTATTTTTCAAAAAATAGTTTGAACTTTATTTTGTTGATGTTCATAAGTTGGGTTGAACTTATTGTTAAAACTTTCAAGTTATAAATATAGAGTTTAAACTTCATTTGATTGTTCATATATTAATTTGAACATGTGTTTGATGTTATTGTTGGAAAATACAGATTTTACCAAACCCAAAAAACAACAATTTTAAGGAAATTAGAAAAAAATATTTATTTATTGTGCTTATTTGGTGAAAGAAATAAAATTTATCACTATTTATAAATCAAGTATTTGGTTAATATGTATTGGGTCTGATTTTATGGAGACTAAAATATTTTGATTCCTACTCCCTCAGTTAGAAGAATACAAAAACTTCACCGAGAAATTGGTGTGGAAATTCGGTTAGAAGAATATAAAAACTTCACCAATTCGGTAAACTTTCTGTATTGGCTTCTGGAGTTTAAAACCTATGATTTTTCACTCTATTTGAATTCGATTCTAATTTGAAGTTATAAAAACATCGTCAAGTTTCAAAGTTCATTCGGTGGATGGTTTGAAGATATAAAAACTTCATCATTGACTAGAAACAAGTTGGTTAAAGATTAAAGTCTTTATTGTTAGTATTCTAAAATACTAAAGTGTATGTCAAAGATTGACAGAAAAATGATGAATGAAACTAAACAACAAATTAATTTGGTTGTGAATGGTGTTGTTCCAATGATGATCAGTGTTGCGTCATTACGTCGTTCAGATATTGCTCTAGAAATGAAAACTGTAGAGAAACAAGAAAATATTTTGGTGTGAACTTCAAAGAATGAAAGAAAATGATGTTATTTTGGCTGGCCAAACTTGAAATGCAAATGTTCACAAGTATAGATCCTCATATTCTAGAGAAAATAATGATTGAAAATCAATTGTCTGGCCTGAAAGACCTTGTGAGTCATTCCAAGATAGACAAGGATAATGAGTTGAATGAGAAATCATCCATGATGGTTGCAAATACTGTTAAGGATGATGCTTCAAATAATAAGAACATGAAGAAGTCTTCTGGAAAAGAGAAGGAGCAGAACAAGAACACATTTAAAGGCAAGCTCTATAATTGTAGTGTTGTTGGCCACAAACCTCTAAATATTCAAGGTCTAAATAAGATCAAGAAAAGAGATTAGATAAACATGTTGGAAACAACTAGAAAGATTGAAAATCTATGTGATATGATCACTGAAAGCAGTCTAGTTTGATATATAAATGAATGGTGGTTTAATTTAGGAGTCACTAGAAATGTTTGAGCGGATAAAGAAAATTTTGCTACTTATGATACCGATGGTCCCAAAGAGTGATCTTTATGGAAAATGATGGAATAGCCAAGGTTAAAAGAAGTGGGAAAATATTTTAAAAAATGACTTCCGACAAGGTGTTGACTCTCAATAATGTTCTCCATGTTCCTGCTATTAGGAAGAATTTAGTGTCGACAACACTTCTCATTAAAAATGGGTTAAGTGTGTGTTTGTCTAGGAGAAAGTTGTAAAAAGAAAGAATAAAATGTATGTAGGAAAGAGCTACCTCAACAAAGGCCTTTTCAAACTTGATGTAATGGTTGTTGAAATGAAGAAAGTCGAGACTTCTTCTTACTTGCCGAGTTGAATAATTTGAGGCATAGTTGTTTAGGACATATCAATTATAAAACCTTGCAAAAACTGATTAGCTTAAAAGTTTTACGAAACTTTGAGTGCAATAAATCAAAATATCAATAGTGTGTGGAAAATTAGTTAGAAAAAATAATCGAAAATAATAAGAAGTGACAGGGGTGGAGAATATGAATCTCCTTTTGCAAAAATATATGTAGAGAGTGGAATTGCCCATCAAACTACTATCCCGTATTCACCTCAGTCTAATGGGATTACGGAAAGAAAGAACCGAACCTTAAATGAAATAATGAATGCTTTACTTATAAGTTCAGGTTTATTGCAAAACTTGTAGGGGAAAGCTATCCTTACAGCTAACTGAATACTCAATAGAGTTCCCATTGTAAGACACTATCAATTACATATAAAAATAGAAAAGAAGGAAACCCAACTTGAAATATTTTAAAATATGGGGGTGTCTAGCAAAAGTCCAAGTTCCTAGGCTTAAAAGGGTGAAGATAGAACCTAAGGCTATGGATTGTGTATTCACGGGATATGTGATATAGGCGAATTTACACGCCTATATCAATATATTTTGCCCATATTTTAGCCTAGTTTTGAGAACAAAGTATATATTTTATGCACTTTTAGTCCTTTTTCCTGTAAATGAGCTAACAAACATGATTAGTAAAGTTTCAGGTATAAATGATGCAGAATTCAGCATTTTATGGCTTACTTGACGCAAAAGAAAGCTCACGAAGGAAGGGAAGGGAGTTTACACGCCTAAGGACCAAAACTGCTGCATGGAAAATCTGTCCCGAGCTAAAACAACATTTCTGAAGACTTTGGGGATTTGCAGTAACTTAGTTGGATTTGGACAATGATACATTAACCTAGTACAATTGGGTTATGTATTTCATTAGTTTATTTGGATTATGATAATGTTACATTAACCTAGTATAATTGGGTTAAGTATTACATTAGCCTAGTAGAATTTGGTTAGATATTTTATTTATCTAGTAGGATTAGGATATGGGTATTATAAATACCCTATCATGCTAGAGATTTGTAAGGAATTTGAAGGGGAGGGAGACCACAATACTTTCTTCCATCCCTCTCATCTTCCACTACAAACAATTCTACAACTCTTCTAATCTTTCCATTAATTCTATTTTTCTTCTTCTACTCTTCTATTCTTAAATTCCACAACAAGAGAATCGCTACTTTGTCTAGGAATTCACGCCTCACGCCTACCACCTAAGATACACGAAATTACTCAATCTTGTGGTATAACAACAATGTCAATCGTGATCTCCTTCACATTCATGGGTAACTAAACTTCTCTGTTGGGGTTATGGAAGCCGTATGAGATACTATCTATTGCTGTGAGTTTGTGAGTTCGCGACACGTATACTGCTTATATCATTATTCTCTTCATCTTAGTCTACATTCTTTGTGGTTGCAAACACAAGAATGCGCCAGTATAACATTTAACTTGTTCGAAAGAAAGGTTATCTGTCTGGAAAAGAGATAAGGTCAAGGTAGTAGGGTCACCCCCTAAAATTCCCTACTAAAAAGCTAGTGCCGTAACTGGACTAACCTCTTGGAGAATTCGTACCGTTAGACACGCTTTAAGCTCGAAAGAGTTAAAGTGAAATAATCCTCGAATAGGTCGAAAGACGCCTGGATTTACCATCGAATACAATTCTCTATAAGCAGTTGCATGTCAGAATTCTACACACTCATAGCCAATAGAGACGTATAGCTCAGAAGGTGGACATAACCCCAACGCCTTAATTCTCATTGTTTACAACTTACGTAATAATATTTTCTTTTACTTTGCTATTTTCAGCTTTTATTTAATTGTTTTGGTGACACATTACAATCCCCCCTTTTTACGAGACTTGCACCAAAAGTTTAGTAATTTTGCTTACTTGTTGGCCAAGCTATTCCCTGTGGGATCGACACCCAACCCTGTTGGGTTCTATATTTGCTAACGACAGCTTTACACTCCTACGAGAGCTGTAGATTGAGCGTTATCAAAAATTGGCGCCGTTGCCGGGGATTACAAGTGTCAATTAAGTTCGTAATAATTACTAGACCCTTTGGTCAAAGATTCTCGTACTTTTACTTTTAGTTTTTGTTTTTGTCTACTGCAGGTTTTTATTTTAGTGCATGCCCCATACTCGAAGTTCTGGTCAACTGTTACTACCAATCAATCCTGAACCACAACGCATTGGTAGAATGGAAGCACAAGATGAAATCGCAAGGATGGCTGCTCAACAGGAACAAGCAAGATTGGCTGCCCTTGCCGCAACCCAGGTTCAACAGCAGAACATTGATAACCCTGCACGAGCAACAAATCCTGACGATGAGGATTTAGGTGATGACGAATTACTAAACCCAAGGCATGATGCTGAAATCACAACACCTGCCAACAGAAGAGGTCGACAAGCTCGGTATAGACAGGATCGCCAACCTATGTAGCCAGCTTTCGACGATGATGATGATGATCTTGATGGTGCCAGAGCCACTGGAGCTATAATTCCACCACCATTAGCGCCCGGAGCCAAGTTCAACATCACAAGCACCATGATTCAGTTATTGCAACTCAAGGGATTGTTTGGTGGACTAGCAGGCGATGATCCGAATATGCATCTCATCAACTTTATTTCTACATGCAAGTCTTTTGACAATCCTGGTGTTGGTCAGAATGCAATTCGATTACGTCTATTTCCATTGTCTCTGTCTGGGGAGGCAACACTATGGTTGAATGGGCTGACTCCTGATTCAATTACAAATTGGAGGCAATTGAGAGACGCTTTCCTAGAAAGATTCTTTCCGCCTTCCAAAAGGGCACAATTGAGAGATGAAATCAGCAACTTTCGTCAGCTTCCCACTGAAGCTCTTCATGAAACATGGGAGAGGTTCAAGACAAAGCTAGCGAGGTGCCCAAACCATTATATGACTAATGTTCACCTAATGGAGATATTATATAGAGCCCTAAATTTAATAACTAAACTAGTGGTGGATAATGCAGCTGGAGGATCTTTTATGGACCTCACCTTTGGTCAAGCAAGCAATATGCTAGATCGCATGATGAAACAAAGTAGAGCTTGGCATACCAGGGATTCCGAGGTAGCAAGCCCCACTTTATCTATTGGCATGAATGCAGACCAAAGAAGAAGACAAGAAGAACGTGATCAAGATTTAGCGCACATGAAAACGCAAGTGGATCTTCTGACAAAGCATTTATTATCAGGGAAGACCGAAAAAGTGAAAGTTGTGGCGCTAAAAGGAAGAAACGAATCTGATTCGGAAGAGGAGGCCAACTACTTGAACAATCAGGGGGTTTCCGTGGGAATACCCAAGGAAACCAAGGTCGGAACTATTATGATAAATCTGGAATCAAAGACCAAGGTAGTTGGAAGAAAAACAATGAACAGAGTGTTTTGTACATTCCCCCTGGTAGACGTGATACCACCACATCTAATTCTGGAAGTATGGAAGACATGATGGCTAAATTATTGAAAGAAGTGAAAGCAACGAGCGCGGGAGTTACTGAGGTAATTAATGATTTGTCCTCCATGAAACAACTAGTTGATTCTCATTCCACTTCAATCAAGAAAATAGAGCAACAATTGAGCCAACTTTCAGCAGCACTCAATCAAAGAAAGGCTGGCACTTTACCTAGCGATACTGTGCAAAACCCAAGGAATGATGGGTCATGCATGGCCATCACTACCAGAAGTGGTAAGGTGCTGGAACCTTCATCAAAAGGCAAGCAAGTGGTTGACGAAGTTGCGGACATGGATGATAACGCAAAAGGAGAAGAT
Source organism: Capsicum pubescens (assembly GCA_030864215.1). Classification (NCBI taxonomy): domain Eukaryota; kingdom Viridiplantae; phylum Streptophyta; class Magnoliopsida; order Solanales; family Solanaceae; genus Capsicum; species Capsicum pubescens. Next base: position 251,211,177 of record CM061549.1, read on the forward strand.
GCCGCAACAACCAGTCCTGACGTCAAGGACGTCACGCCCAGTGACATGCATCCTGAAAAAATGGAAAAACGGAAGCAAGAGGAGAAGAAAACCATGGAGAGAACACTTTCATACCCATCACCACCTTTTCCCCAAAGACTGAAGAAGGTGGCGGATGACACTAAGTTCAGCAAATTCATGACTATGTTAAAGCAGCTGACCATTAATGTTCCATTGGTGGAGGCACTTGAACAAATTCCTGGGTATGCGAAGTTTATGAAGGATCTTTTGACAAAGAAGAGGGCAACAAGTTATGAGCTAAAAGACGATGTGCATCATTGTAGTGCAATTGCTACCCGATCGATAGTTCAGAAGAAGGCCGACCCAGGAGCTTTCACTATTCCTTGCACCGTCGGATCTTTGAACTTTGCCAAAACATTATGTGACTTAGGAGCCAACATCAATTTGATGCCATTATCGATCTACAAGAAGTTGGGGTTAGGAGATCCTACTCCAACCAATATGAGGCTCGTCATGGCAGATAGGTCGGTAAAATGACCTGTTGGTATTCTATGCGATGTCTTGGTAAAAGTTTCTTCATTTATCTTTCCAGTAGACTTTGTCATCTTGGATTGTGAAGCAGATTTTGAGGTTCCCATAATCTTGGGGCGCCCTTTCCTTGCTACAGGAAGTGTGCTCATTGATTCAAGAGCTAATGAACTTTCATTCCGAATAAATGACGAAGTGGTTCGTTTTGATGTTTGCAAAACAATGAAGCAACCCAAAGATCTTAGTGTATTCTTGGTGGCTGATGTTTTCCTTGATGATCCGAAAGAACTACTTGAAGAAGAGCAAATTATTGATGATCACTTGGAGGTTGTGCTCATGAATGGAGAGAGTGAAGATGCTGAAAATTCTGAAGAAGCCATTTGTGCTCTATCGGGATTAGGAACATATCGCTATACTCCTAAGAAGCTGGATCTTGATCTCAAGAATCAGCCTACACCACCAGCTAAGCCATCTATTGAAGAGCCACCCACGTTAGAATTGAAGGAGCTGCCAAGTCATTTGAAGTACGCATTCTTAGGAAGCGGAAACACTCTTCCAGTCATTATGGCAGCCGATTTGGGTGAGCGACAAGTTGCAGCTCTTATTGCTATTCTACGCAAGTATATTAGAGCTATTGGATGGACCATTGCGGATATTATTGGTATTCCACCTGGGATTTGTACACATAAAATTCAGCTTCAAGAAAATATCACACCCACCATTGAGCATCAAAGGCGTCTAAACCCACCTATGCAAGAAGTGGTGAAGAAAGAGATCATCAAGTGGTTAGACGCAGGAGTTGTGTATCCTATTTATGATAGTACATGGGTAAGCCCTGTACAATGTGTTCCCAAGAAAGGAGGTATGACGGTGGTCGTGAATGCAAAGAATGAACTTATTCCACTCAAGCCCGTCACTGGATGGAGAGTATGCATGGACTACCGCAAGCTGAATTCTTGGACACTCAAGGATCACTTCCCAATGCCATTTATGGACCAAATGCTAGATCGATTAGCGGGGAAAGGATGGTTTTGCTTCTTGGATGGTTATTCAGGCTATAATCAGATTTGTATTGCACCCGAAGACCAAGAGAAGACAACATTTACATGCCCATATGGTACGTTTGCCTTCAAACGTATGCCATTCGGGTTATGTAACGCACCAGCCACCTTTCAACGTTGTATAATGTCTATTTTCTCTGATATGGTTGAATACACTTTGGAGGTATTTATGGATGACTTTTCAGTTGTTGGTGAGTCTTTTGAAGCATGCCTGGCAAACTTGAGCATGGCGTTACAAAGATGTGTAGAGTTCAACCTTGTGCTGAATTGGGAGAAGTGCCACTTCATGGTAAAAGAAGGAATCGTTCTTGGGCACAAGATCTCTGAAAGAGGAATAGAGGTTGACCGAGCAAAAATTAAGGTTATTGAGAAGCTACCGCCTCCAATTTCGGTGAAGGGAGTTCGTAGTTTTCTTGGCCATGCTGGTTTCTATCGTAGGTTCATCAAAGACTTCTCCAAAATTGTGAGTCCATTGTGCAAACTATTGGAGAAAGATGCAAAGTTTGACTTCAATGACGATTGCTTAAAGGCATTCGAATGCTTTAAAGGAAAACTCATTGAAGCCCCTATTATGGTAGCACCATATTGGACTCTCCCGTTTGAAGTCATGTGTGATGCTAGTGGTGTAGCCGTTGGTGCTGTTCTTGGTCAGAGAAAGGAGAAATTATTTCATCCTATCTACTATGCGAGTAAGGTCCTAAATAAAGCCCAAAGGAACTACACTATTACTGAACAAGAGCTCCTAGCAGTTGTGTATGCATTTGAGAAGTTTCGTGCCTATCTATTGGGTACTAAGGTGATCGTTCATACAGACCATGCAGCTCTTAGGTATCTAATAACAAAGAAGGATGCAAAACCAAGGTTGATTAGATGGGTATTTCTGCTGCAAGAGTTTGATTTCAAAGTCAAAGATAGACGAGGTTGCGAGAACCAAGTGACTGATCACCTATCTCGACTTGAGAATGAGCATGTGGCGCAACCTGAAATTCAGATTGATGATGCATTCCCGGACGAAAAGATATTAGCGATAACAATGGAGAAATTACCATGGTATGCCGACTTTGCAAATTTCGTGGTGAGTAATGTGATACCTGCCAATTTATCTTACCACCAAAGGAAGAAGTTTATGCATGACGTACAACACTACTATTGGGATGAGCCTTATTTGTTTCGATGATGTGCGGATGGTATCATTCGACGATGTATATCCCATGAAGAGGTGCCTACTATCTTGGAAGCATGCCACACTTCACAAGTTGGAGGACATCACACGGGCAATCAGACGGCCAGAAAAGTATTGCAAAGTGGTTATTATTGGCCTTCGATATTCAGAGATGCCTACGACTATGTTAGAAGGTGTGACCAATGCCAGCGTCAAGGTGCGATTTCAAAACACCATGAAATGCCCATGACCAAAATTCTTGAGGTAGAACTCTTTGATGTGTGGGGTATTGATTTTATGGGTCCATTCGTGAATTCGTTTGGAATGAAGTACATCTTGGTTGCTGTGGATTATGTTTTGAAATGGGTAGAAGCTGTAGCATTGGCCGACAATGAAGGAAAGCGTGTTGTAGCGTTCTTAAAGAAGAATATCTTCTCTCGCTTTGGAGTACCACGTACTATCATAAGTGATGGAGGATCTCACTTCTGCAACAAGCTATTCAAATCAGTTTTGGCCAAGTATGGTGTCAAGAAACGTAAGGTAGCTACGCCTTATCATCCCCAAACTAGTGGACAAGTAGAAGTTTCCAATCGCGAGATCAAGCAAATCCTTGCAAAGACGGTTAATGCGAATAGAAAGGATTGGTCTCGAAAGCTAGATGAGTCACTATGGGTGTATATGACTGCATTCAAGACACCCATTGGCATGTCTCCTTATCAACTAGTCTATGGGAAGGCTTGTCATCTACCCATCGAGCTTGAACACAAGGCATTGTGGGCGCTGAAGCGATTGAATTTGAATTGGGATGATGCAATGAAGCTGAGGATGGAGCAACTGAACGAGATGGATGAATTCCGTCTCCATGCATATGAAAGGTCAGACCTATACAAGGAGCGGATGAAAAAGTATCATGATCAGCGGATTGTTCGACGAAACATCCAAAGGGGTGATATGGTACTTCTCTTCAACTCCAGATTGAAGCTCTTCCCAGGTAAGTTAAAGTCTAAGTGGTCTGGTCCATACAAAGTTATCCAAGTCTACTCGTCTGGAGTAGTCGAATTGGAAGACAATAATGGTGTTGTCTTCAAGGTGAATGGCCAACGTGTTAAGCCTTATATCGGTCCTCTTGACTCGATGAATTCTATGGCCATCACTTATCTCGACGAAGTCTAAGTACTCGAGGTAACTATGTCGAGCCACGGCAATAAAAAAGGCGCTAGATGGGAGGCAACCCATCGTTTTACCGTTTTATCGTTCTTGCTTTTGATAATGAAAATCCAAAAATAAGAGTCGTTCCACGACCAAAACTAAGGCGCTTGGTGGGAGGCAACCCATCGTACTAATCGTTTTCATTTGGTTTTAAGCAAAAATAGGTGCAAGAGGTATTCAACGAGGAGATTGATTTCAATTGACGATTTGGACGCATTGTATGGTAAAGTTGGTAAGTTAGGAATAGTGATGCATAAGGCTATGGATTGAGCATTGCTCATTCTAAACTAGGCATCGAGGAAGGCTATGCCTAGGTAAAACTAGGCCATGAACGATGCACAACCTATCTTATAGCCTAAGGTCTCGGAATCTAGTGTGCTATACACTATGCGCCGCCCAGTCCTAAGTGTGCTTTTGACTATGCGCCGCCTATGCTATGGCATTAGGTCTCAGGATCTCATATGCCATAGACTATGTGGCGCATATGTCCCTAAATGCCATAGACTATGCGCCGCATATACCATGACTATGCCAAGCATTATGCGCCGCATATGTAGCATTTTTGTCTCCAAAACCGATTGTAAATGGGTCAAAACCCGACCCATTCTCTTCCTATATAAAGGGGACTTAGTCTTGAAACATAACCACATTAGAAATTAACCTAAAGGCGCCGCATTCCCTCTCCAAACCATCCCAAAATTTTTTTTTTTGCTCTTCCAATTCACAAAACCATCTCCAAAAGCTTCAAGCATGTAAGTACTCTCTTATTCTTCATTTATTTCTCGTAAGTACTACGTTGCTAGGTCTATTATAAATTTCTACATCATATAAGATTGATTGGTGATGTTCATGTGTTTTGATCGTTGATACAAAATCATGTGAGTAAACATATACGTAGGAAAATCTTGACTTGTTTCCGACTTGAACTTGGTTTTAATAGCATTGTTATACGATTTGTGGAATTGCTATGGTGATGAACATTGACTATCATGTTATGATCTTGTTACTTGGATACTTACATGCTAGACTATCCCGTTCATCGGGATAAGCCTTATAGTTGCCTACCGACTTAGGAGGTTGCGATTATTGAAAACATCCATACCATGTTACAACCCCTATGTAGTAGTGTTGTTATAACTAACATGAAAGTAGTGCAATGACTGCAAGTAGTAATACATTACTGATTTTCTTGTCGGAATATAATCCTTAAACGTATGTCGACGAAATCTGAGTAATCGACCACTTTCACTTCACTGATTTGTGTCAACAAAACTAAGTGTGGGGTGGTACCCCTACTGCTTGTTTATAGATTGTATCAACTGAGATTGTGCTACCATTAACACTATTTCTAGTCTCAGGTACAATGGCACCTAAAGCGAGGCAAGGCAAGGAGAAGGCTACCACTTCCCAAAAGGGCAAGAAGAGAGGTAGAAAGGACCAAGGAAAATCATCCTCAACACAACTACCCCGCAGAATATTTGGAATAAAATGGGTTCTTGAGGAGGAAGCCAAAGAATGGTACAGGAACAACAAAGAAAGAAGATATGTTCACGTCGACCTGATCAACAAGGACACCTTAGCGAAGAAGGAGCCGCGTATGTTGGCGAAAATCATGGAGTTGAAGCTGGATTTCATCTTCCGCGATATGGGAGAATGTAATCTTGATTTGACAAGAGAGTTTTACGCCAACTGGTCGCCGAAAACAACAGGCAACGAAGTCAAAATTCGGGGCCAAGTGTTACAGCTCAACGCGGACTGGATCAACTCTTTTCTTGGCTTACCTTCGGTCGACCCAGCACCATTCAAAGAGCTATACAGCAGGCCTCCTTATAGAGCAATTAGACACACACTTTGTGGAAGTAGATCGATGGCAAGGTGGGGCAGACATAAAGACACAGGGCGACACAACACCTTCCCCTATGCTTCACTGAATAGGGAAGCAAGAATCTGGATGCGTATTGTCAACTCATGCCTTATTCCTGGGACCCAATACACCAAGATATCAAGAGATAGAGTGTGTTTGGTCTATGCTTTGATGACGAATGTCCCTATCAACTTTGGGGCAATCATTTGCTCTACCATGAGGAAGGCCAGACTCCACAAAAGGTCCCACTTCACGTTTGGAAATCCGTTGACAGCAATCTTGCAGAAGGAGGATATCGAAGAGGAACCAGCTGATCATAAAATTCCACACAATCCGAAGAAGGTTGACCTCACAAAGGTCAAAGATGCTGAATCAACACATGGCATCAACCTTACTACGGCAGAGAGACATGCTCGGGATGAGAGTTTCTCCCACCATATGTACGACATGATGAGGTTTACAATGATGAGCGGAGGTCGTGTTCCCACTGCTGCAGAGCTCCAACAGCTGGACCATGACTATCCAATGAATATTCATGCACGGGAGATGTGTGGAGTAGGTACATACTTTGAGGAACCTCTAGATGATGATGTGCCGACTGATGACGATCGACGCTTGCCAGACTTTGACGAGGAGAAGAACTCTGACGACGACTCTTATGATGATTCCGACTAAGGGGGTATGACCCCCGACATTGAGGAAGAGTCCGACTAACCAGGTTCCTCGTATTTATTTTCCACTGAGGGCAGTGTCCCGTTTAAGTGTGGGGTGGCGGTATCGTATGCTATACTTCTCTATCGCATCTATGTTTGTTTATTTTGTTGTTTTTTTGTTGTTTTTTCTAGCTTCGCATGAAATTATTTTGATAGGCAGCATGAGATTATAACAAGAGTATGTGCTACAATTGTGACTATTGAGACGTTTAGGCTCTAGTTGTAACTCATTATGTGATATTGTGTGGTTCAATTCCTTCACTTGTTGGGTCGAGAGTCTATATTACTTCCAAGCAAGTCGACCATGTGCCTTGTGTGTGTGAAATAATCGTATATTCTATGTGTGTGGCTGATGCTAGAACTTGCCTGGTATGTATGCAAAGCGAAAATAAGGAGTGTAAGTTTAGGATATGATTTAGGCATTTCTTTGGCAACCTATGATTATTTACCTTCTTTTTACCTACCCATGGACATTATCCTAGTTAACCCTTTTGAGCCTTGAGCCTATTTTCTTTGACAACCTCATATGTAAGCCTAATCCATTTTTTTTCAAGACCATAATTTGATCCAAATTCCTAAGTGCTTTAAAGTGTAAAGTCATGTGACAAAATAAGAGGAAATTGGGTGAGTATGATGCTTTAGAATGTATTGGTGCTTGAAATTGCTATGAAAAAGAAGTGTTATCATAAGAGGTATGTTATGAAAAGAAAAAGGAAGAAAGAACTGAAAAGTTAGTCATGTTTAAAATCGAAAAACAAAAGAGGAGAAAAAGGGTGGTAGAATAAATGAAAGAAAGGTTGTTAGAAAGAAAAGTGTTAATGATACAAAGTGATGTATTAAAGCGCTTAGGAGCTTAGTCACTATTCCTGGCCAAAATAGTCCTACCCATCCCTTAGCCTAAATTACAACCATCAAAAGACCTACTTGATCCTAAGCTTAGCATTCTGACATTTAGTAGAGTATTACATTAAGGGCAAGCTTATGGTCATCAGTTGCTACATATGAATTCTTTGTGAGAGTGAGAGCAAGGATATTTTGATACCCATGTTTGAAAAATATGCTATACTTGTGAGTGATTATGGGTAATATATTGTGAGACACACATGGTTGATGAGTTTTGGGTAGTTGTGTATGATTCTTTGTGCCTTAACTTTTGAATATGAGTTGACCACCATCACGAGTCTATGCTAGAAGTTAAACTGTTTCTACTAATGATCGAAAAACTACTCTTTGTTGATAATTGTTGTGCTTGTCTTGACGAATATTTTGTGTTGTTGCTGTGAAACCCTAAGTTGATGTTTAGAGGGACATGATATTTTGTTCGAGGACGAACAAAGCTTTAAGTGTGGGGTGTTGATGATAGGCGAATTTACACGCCTATATCAATATATTTTGCCCATATTTTAGCCTAGTTTTGAGAACAAAGTATATATTTCATGCACTTTTAGTCCTTTTTTCTGTAAATGAGCTAACGAACATGATTAGTAAAGTTTCAGGTATAAATGATGCAGAATTCAGCATTTTATGGCTTACTTGACGCAAAAGAAAGCTCACGAAGGAAGGGAAGGGAGTTTACACGCCTAAGGACCAAAACTGCTGCATGGAAAATCTGTCCCGGGCTAAAACAACATTTCTGAAGACTTTGGGGATTTGCAGTAACTTAGTTGGATTTGGACAATGATACATTAACCTAGTACAATTGGGTTATGTATTTCATTAGTTTATTTGGATTATGATAATGTTACATTAACCTAGTATAATTGGGTTAAGTATTACATTAGCCTAGTAGAATTTGGTTAGATATTTTATTTATCTAGTAGGATTAGGATATGGGTATTATAAATACCCTATCATGCTAGAGATTTGTAAGGAATTTGAAGGGGAGGGAGACCACAATACTTTCTTCCATCCCTCTCATCTTCCACTACAAACAATTCTACAACTCTTCTAATCTTTCCATTAATTCTATTTTTCTTCTTCTACTCTTCTATTCTTAAATTCCACAACAAGAGAATCGTTACTTTGCCTAGGAATTCACGCCTCACGCCTACCACCTAAGCTACACGAAATTACTCAATCTTGTGGTATAACAACAATGTCAATCGTGATCTCCTTCGCATTCATGGGTAACTAAACTTCTCTGTTGGGGTTATGGAAGCCGTATGAGATACTATCTATTGCTGTGAGTTTGTGAGTTCGCGACACGTATACTGCTTATATCATTATTCTCTTCATCTTAGTCTACATTCTTTGTGGTTGCAAACGCAAGAATACGCCAGTATAACATTTAACTTGTTCGAAAGAAAGGTTATCTGTCTGGAAAAGAGATAAGGTCAAGGTAGTAGGGTCACCCCCTAAAATTCCCTACTAAAAAGCTAGTGCCGTAACTGGACTAACCTCTTGGAGAATTCATACCGTTAGATACGCTTTATGCTCGAAAGAGTTAAAGTGAAATAATCCTCGAATAGGTCGAAAGACGCCTGGATTTACCACCGAATACAATTCTCTATCAGCAGTTGCATGTCAGAATTCTACACACTCATAGCCAATAGAGACGTATACCTCAGAAGGTGGACATAACCCCAACGCCTCAATTCTCATTATTTACAACTTACGTAACAATATTTCTCTTTTACTTTGCTATTTTCAGCTTTTATTTAATTGTATTGGTGACACATTACAATCCCCCCTTTTTATGAGACTTGCACCAAAAGTTTAGTAATTTTGCTTACTTGTTGGCCGAGCTATTCCCTGTGGGATCGACACCCAACCCTGTTGGGTTCTATATTTGCTAACGACCGCTTTACACTCCTACGAGAGCTGTAGATTGAGCGTTATCAATATGCTAAAAGTAGTAAACCATATCGATTTTTGGTTCATAAATCCGAACATTCGGATATCAATGAAAATACTGTAATTGAATCAGATAATGATGAGTTCTTGGAATACATCTATCCGCATAAAACTAGACATGAACAGTATAATGGAGGGTCTAAACGACCTCGATATGAACCAAGCGAGAATATACATAATGATGAGAATCCAAGGAATAGTATACGTCAAAGAACGTCAAACTCTTTTGGAACGGATTTTGTAACATTTCTCCTAGAAAATGAGCCTCAAATATTTAAGGAAACTATGTCGTCTTCAGGCTCATCCTTTTGGAAAGAGACAGTCAATAGTGATATTGAATTCATCTTGAGCAACCATACTTGGGAGTTGGTTGATCTTTCTCTTGGAAATAAGCCTTTAGGTTCTAAATGGATCTTCAAAAAGAAAATGAAAATGGATGGTACTATTGACAAATACAAGGCAGGACTTGTAGTAAAAGCTTCAAACAGAAGGAAAGTCTTGACTACTTTGATACATACTCTCTTGTAATGAGGATAACGTCAATTCAGATGTTAGTTGCCTTGGCGGTGGTATATGGTCTTGAAATCCATCAAATGGATGTGAAAACAACATTTATAAATGGGTAGTTGGAGGAAGAAATTTACATATAACAACTTAAGGGTTTTGTGGTTCCAGGTAAGGAAAAGAAGGTGTGCAAACTTGTTAAATCACTTTATGTACTAAAACAAGCACCTAAACAATGGCATGCAAAGTTTGACCAAACTATATTAGCAAACAAATTTAAGATAAATGAATGTCATAAATGTGTTTGCATTAAAGACACTCCAAATCATAAGGTCATCATTTGTTTGTATGTGGATGACATGTTGATCATTAGTAGAGACATTTCTGACATAAAATTTATGAAACGAATGCTTGTGAGCAAGTTTAATATGAAAGACCTTGGAGTTACGGATATGATCTTAGGAATAAGAATTCATGAAACTCCACAAAGGTTGGCATTGTCACAGTTTCATTTCATTGAAAAGAAACTTGACAAGTTCAAGTATTTGGATTTTGGTATTGCCAAAACTCCATTGGATGTGAGATTTATACTTCAAAAGAATGAAGGTAAAAGTAACTCACAGTTGGACTACGCAATAGTGTTGGGATATTTAATGTATATAATGAATTGTACAATGCCAAACATAGCATGTGCTATATGTAAATTGAGTTTGTACATGAGTAATCCTAATAAAATAAATTGGATGACAATGAAAAGAGTTCTGGATTATCTTAAATACACTCAAGTCTATGATTTGCATTATAATAAATATCTAATGGTAATTGAAGGATATAGTGATGCAAATTGAATCACCGAATCGAATGAAGTGAAATCCACGAGTGGATATGTGTTTACATTAGGTGGAGGAGCAGTCTCTTAGAAATTATCCAAACAGACATGTATTGCTCACTCTACAATGGAATCTAAATTTATCGTATTAGATAAAGCCGATAAAGAAGATAAATGGCTCTGAAATTTCTTGAAAGATATTCCTTATTGGCCCAAACCATTGGAACCAGTATGTATACACTGTGATAGCCAAGCGGCGATAGGTAGGTAAAGGAGCATGATGTATAATGGTAAATCTCATCATATAAAACAAAGATATAATACCGCTAGTGAACTATTATCTAGTGTAATTATCACCGTTGACTATGTAAAGTCAAAGGATAATGTGTCGGATCCACTCTCAAAAGGTATCTAGAGATAGAGTTGAGACAACATCAAAGGGAATGAGTTTACGGTCTAGGACAAGTCAGCATGATGGTAAGTCTACCTAGCAGACTGGGGATCCCAAGAGCTAGGTTCAAGGAGATCAAATAAAGTTGTGACTGACAGGTTCAACATTGTCAATATAATCAACTCATTCTCATGATGTAAATAATGTTTAGGAAACAAGGATAAGGCTTATGATGTGAAGCTTTTTAATGATTATCTAAATTTTCCAGATTTAACCAAATAGTTTAATCTATAGGATTGAACACTTAGAAATCACTCATGTGAGGGTGAAGTGGAAGCCGCTTCAAGGAGAATGTTAGTAAAGGACTATTCTTTATGCTCTCATAAAACCAGGACACATTCATGGCTGAAACGAACAAAACTGTGAGAACTATAAATGGTAAAAGGCTAGTTGTGCAACATCTATTATCTAGGTATACATTAAAGTTCGACGGTTCAAAGATATTAAATCTACCAATTGACTGAGTGTATCCGATGCATGTTTACTACAAAAAGTTCAAAGGGAAACCCACTTATCCAGATACAATCAGTCTTTGCTTGTTGATCATATACTTGTCCATAAATTTTTGATAAGATAGTCATTCCCCATTCATGTAGGGGATTGTTGGGTCATTAAGAGGTGTGAATGGAAAATGAAAAGGTGGTGTTTTTTTTTCGGAAAGACACTAAGAGAAATGATGAAATTTGAATACACACCTTTTCAGATTGAATGGTTATGACCTTTACAATAGGTTGTGACTTTCTGAAGAGTTGCACATTTCCAAAGAGTTGCACCTTTATAAAGGGGTGCACCTTTCCATGAACCATTGCTTTCTTTTCGAGGGGAAACTTGAGGACTATAAATACTTGAATTTCTCCTCAGGTATATGATAACGCTCAACTAACATGTCAATTTAAGTGCAAAGCGATAGTCGTCAATATATTTACCCAACTTTAAGTCGGGTTCGAATCCACGAGGAACAATGTGAGTGGCAATCAAATTAGCCCTAAATAGAGAAAACTTGCTAAATTCAAACCTAGAATACAATTATGTAAAAGTTGGGGGTTTAAGAGAGTATCAAGACTAGTGTTTATTTATGAACTTTTAAAGCAATAATTTGGGGCTACGAATAATTAGAGTATAATTAATTAGGCATGAATCATGGAGATATGCTTTCCTAAGGGCAAGTTATATATGAGAATATGATGATTTAGTGCGGGCTTTAATCGTTGATGCAGTGGTAGGCTAGGTTGAAAATCCTTGAGACTAGTTTGTCAACATAGTCTCAAAGATGTCACTGATTGACCCTTTTGAGTACCTAACGAGTGTGCCAATTTGAAGCTACCCAATGCCTCAATTAGGTACCCCTATTTCTAGGATGATACCCACGGTATAGTGAACCTCACAAGTCACAATCACCCTTATGTCTAAGATAGTGAGAATTAGCAAACTATGTCCATAAATTATCTACTATTGCCTTGGTTCTCATATTCCTTTTTCAAGGATGAGGTGGGTTCCTAAAGTTCACATAAACCCCTTTTTCAATGATAGTTTGTTCTTTCAAGAGCTTGAGATTTTCACCCACAAATCCATTTGGGTATTTAGGTCTTTCACCCATAAATCCCAATCAATTTAGTCAAGCAATAGTAGAACCCATCACTAACAAATAAATATATGCATGGATGAATCTCAACCCACACACAATTGCACCCTATTCTAGCATAACCCCAAGAGGAATAGATAAACAAAGATATACCCAAAATTTTCTTTGATTTGATTTATGAAAAACCAAGTGAATATTACTTCAAACTTTGAGCTTTAACAAATTTTCAATGGGAGATTGCTAATCCTCCATTTGGAAGCTACTCCAATGTATTCGACACCAAAAATTAATACAATAATTGTCCACCAAGAATGGAGACTAAAAGCTAAAGCCAAGTTCCAAAAATTGGAAAATTGGATCAATGATGGATGATGCCCTAGAATGAATAGGTTTTGAGCCTTAAATGGGATTTAGGGTCGGTTATCCAAAATGACATAGTTGCCCTTGGGCATAATGCCGCTAGTCCACGATTACGACAACTTGTTTGCGATTGTGGCAACCGCGAACACGTTAAGATTACTGCAATTGTGGTCCTATGACTTGACTTGACTGGCCACACTCGCAACCCTCAGCACGCGATCGCGGTAACTGAGATTATGTTCTGATCCAGGTTTACTAGCTGCACTTCTTCTCTTTCTTTTGATCCTTTCCAGCTTGCATCCACATCTTTTCTTCTCATAACCTGTATGCCTGCAAAATATGGAAAATAGTGTATTTAACAACAAAGTTGTCTCATTTAGACATTCAAATCATAGTAGTGTGCACGAAAGTGGAGTGAAAATGAGTGGTAAATTCCACACTCATCAGTATAGATACAATTTTTGAGTTGAAAAATAACCTTCTTTTTCTTCCAAAAACTCTTGCGTGATCATCAAATCATTGAGTGTTTTTGAAGTTTCTGAAAATTTGAGGTACGTTATTTTCAAAAAGAGAATCATTTTATTTTGGGAGGAAATATTCCATAACCTCGTATACTTGAGGGAATAAATTCCTTAAGGACACACCGTGCATTCGGTGACTTATTCTACAATTTTTTGCTTCATCTTCTTTCTTAAAAAAATTGATAAACACACTTCATTTGATAGTTCATTTGTTTATTCATTTGAATTTGTGTTTGAGGGTGTTGAACTTCGTTGTAGTTCTTGAATTAAGTTTGAAGTTTGTATAGAAAACATACAAATTTTGTATCCATCGGAACAACACGGAGTAGACCAAATTTCTTCTATTAAGAGCACTGGTGAAGCCCTAGAAAGTCATAACGATGCTACTCATGCAATTGGTGGTCATCCTGTTGGTACATTGGCAGCCTGTTCTATTTCAAAAGCTGCATACAGTTCTTTGGATCAACCTGTCAGTGCAAATGAGTCATCGCCTTTGCTAAACCTGAAGGTGATCTCTCTATCTCTGCTGTTTATACTTTTGGGATGCTATACTATGTTATGTTGGCTAAAATAATATTCTTTAAGAATTTGTTCTTGGAAGCTATGATCTACTAATATCTCTGTCAAATACTCTTCTAAAAAGATACATATCCTAGTAGCAATATCTTTTGGTGTCACCTGCTCAACACACCCAAAAGTTAAAATTAACACACATTTATTTAGGGTTTTGACAAGTCTTTAAAATTCATTTATAACAGTTGCACCATTTATAGTATCCAAAAATCTTTTCAATAAAAGAGGACTTACCTTATTCAATCGATAAATTCAATTGTTAACTTAGCAAGTTCAACCTAGCCAAACAGTCAACTTGGCAAGTTCAACCTATCCAAAAAGTCTATGTGCCAGAAATAACTACAATCACTTAATGATACCCTCACTTTTCCTTGGATAAGTTGGAACTGGTATTATTTTTATAAAAACACAAGTAAGATTAATTAAAAAAAGTCCTTTCTAGTTTGCATTTACTTTTCTATTGATAATGGCTTTCGCCCCTTAAGTAGACTTTTGTACGGATCCTGCACACACTTCTAGGCCTGAATAAGATCCCTATAAACCTTGATCCTACTGAAATTGCCAAATTATGTCGAGAGACTGAAGAGAAATGCTGCACTCTGTGGCAGGCTCTTTCCTAAAAATTTTTTGCGACCTTTTATATAGGTAAAAAATTTGACCATCTATTTTAGAGACCTTCTGCTTAGTGGCAAATAAAGTTGTTGAGTGATCTGTGAACTCCAGTTTGCTCTTAAAATAAGATGAGTGAAGTTATATCTTCAATATTAGTTTGATAGGCAAGTCATCTTGAAGGATCATTCATGCTCCCTATTAGCATTGATAGCAAAACTAGTATGGATGTGATGTGATAGTAAAATTAGTGGACCATTATGGTGGGAAAGTGTGGGGTCCATCCCATATCTTCTGAAGGTCTTCATTGGCTGCAATATACAAGATTTGGTAGTTGTAGGCAATTAATGTGTTCACTATGCACTTTGAAAAATGTCTTGCTATGGTGTCATTAATGACACAAGAAAGGACATATTTTCTCCTATTAAAGGATCATGGTAATTCACTTGGAATTACACACCAATAAAAAGGTAAGGCATCTCAAAGAGTTTGGTTTGAGATGAAAAAATAGAGAGTGTGGGCAATATTATAATGAGGTGAAAATTTCAAAAAAGAGATATTTCTTTTGAGAGTGTAGTAGTCACTTTGAGTATTGTACCTGTGACTACGGTGTAAAATTTCTTACTATAGTGATATCAGTTGCTCCTCTTGGCCCATGGTTTTTCCCTCATTGGGTTTCCACGTAAAAATTTTGATGTCCTTATTGCTCTAGTTGTTCTTATTAATTAACCATATTATTGTTGTCATAATTATTGCTTTTTATTACCACAATATTATTATCGTGGCGGGGTTTATTTCCAAACAACTAGTATCAGAGCACAAGTTCTACTCATTTGCGAAAATAATTTTTTGCAGTTGGTGGTACTATACTCGATAATAAAATGTCCGGAGTAAAGTACGAGGTAGCAAAATTCAACGGTGATAGTGATTTCTCAACATGGCAGAGAAGGATGCAGGATCTGGTCATCCAACATGGATTACACAAGGCACTAAGTGGCAAATCCCAAAAGTTTGAATCCATGAAACTTGAGGATTGGGAAGAAATGGATGAAAAGGCGGATAGTGCAATCAGGTTGCACTTAACAGATGATATGGTCAATAACATCATTGACAAAGATAGTGCATGTGGTATTCAGACAAAGTTAGAAAATCTCTACATGTCTAAAACACTGACAAATAAATTGTACCTAAAGAAGCAGTTGTACGCCCTACATATAGGTGAAGGTACAAATTTCTTGTCACACTTGAATGTGCTTAATGGACTGATCACGCAGTTGGTTAACCTCAAAGTAAAGATCGAGGAGGAAGATAAAGTCATCATACTCTTGAACTCATTTCCATCTTCTTATGATACTTTAGCAATAACCATTTTACATGGTAAGGACTCTATTGAGCTGAAAGATGTCACCTCAGCTCTTCTACTAGTAACATCCCATTTTTTTGTAGAATAATCTAAGTCCCAGTGCATGAGTATTCATATATAAAATTTTTGAAACACTCATTATTTTTCAGTTTAGAGCCTGCCATTGCGTAGAAAATTGAACTAGCTTTCCAATGATATAAAGTTCTCCTAAATTCGATAACCGGGTAAGAAGTTAAAGCGATTTGAAGTTTCAGTCATTAAACACCGTCATTTTAACCCTTAACGCATCGCGTAGGTAGCCCAAATGACAATTTTCAATTTCCAGTGTGACTCCGTGATTATGGCGCGTCGCGGAGCAGGCCAACTTCTCGTTTGTCAATTTCCAGTGCGCCTCCGCAATGTTGGAGCATCGCGGAGGTGGACAAAATGGCATCCAAAGGCTTACCACGATAGTGGCGCGTTTCGCCGTTGGCCCAGTTCCCAGTTGTCAATTTTCAGTGACATGATGCGATAACGTCGCGTCGCGCTAGGTGCCCTTTTCAAAAATATTCTACAAAAATTTAAAAGTTTTGCCTAGGGGTAAAACAATCCTTCCCCTAATTTTAATCCGCCCAGGTGTGCTTTTGAGCCCTAAAAACATTTTTAAACTGATGATTTTAATTATTTTCCCCCAAATCTAGAAGCTTTCTCTCCCACATCAAGAATCCTAACTCTCCAATTTCAAGGCCAATCCTCAAGAACTCACGAAGAACTTCAGGAAATTCATAAATTAAGCTATGTTAGATGTTCATCCATGGAGTCCAAACAACCCTTTTAAATTATAAAATAGTGATCTTTTTAAGTTATTACGTTTTAAATTGTGATTTCACCCATGAATCTCCATGAACTATGATTTTATACCATGCTACCATGAAATTATTTTTATTATTCAATCCTCCATGTTTTAATATTATTAATTATTGAACAAAACCATGATTTAATTCTGTTATGTTGGATTCATGCTATTTCTATATATTTTAGGACATTCCTATGATTTTTTTGAACCATGAACTACAAGTGTTTGATAAAATGCCTACAAGAGTGATTGATTTAATAAAAATCTTCATGCTTTGTCCCCTAAGCTTTAGTGTTTTTTCAGTATTATTGTTTTGAGTCCTGAAGGTATTGAATACCCGAAAACCATAGCTGTTTATTTAGTCTAGTCTCAGTACATTATAGAATAGTCTTCAGATTATACTATGAACATTATCAGAATAGTCAGATATCAGTTATTAAACTCAGAACAATCTAGTATCTCAGTGTCATTCAGTTGGGAGTTGGATTTAACACCGAGTGAGTGCAGGGATGATGGCTTCCCTGTTAGATAGGCAGAGTCGTTAGTAGAAGTCCCTATACTCCAGAACTATGTATCCAACGTAGGATATGAGAAGTCACCCTTCAGATTCGGCTTGACTATCTCGCAGGGGTCACCCGTCAGTTCAGGCTTGACACCCTTAGTCCTTTGGATGTTATATCAATTTAGTGGATCCACATAGCCAATATTAGTACCCGTGGCATGGTATTAACACCCATCCAACTGGGGTTATAGGTTGGACCCTGATTAGATCATATTGGGGCATGTCGGTTAGATGATACCTTCCACAGTCTCAGATACCGTCTCAGTCACAGTCCTCATTTAGTTATTCAATCTTAGTGTTGTTTGGCCAAAGCATACAAATGTCAGTTATTTCAGTATCTCAGTTTATAGACTTTACTCAAATCTTGTTATATGCTTGGTCATGCATCCTCAGTGTCTATAGATTTTCACGTATCTTTAGTATTTACAAATTTTCATGCATACACAGTATTTATATGCTTTAAATATTTTTAGTACCTATGGATTTCATGTTCTCTACTCAGTACCCTATGTTTTACATGTATATTAAGTTTGTAATTATTATTCCTATTCATGAAACCATGCATATCAGCCTACCCCATTTAGCATACCAGTACATTCAAAGTATTGATCGCATACTTTTATTTTGCGCTATGATGTATCATATCATAGGTGCTGACACTCAGTTCTCGAATCGCACTTAGACTCTCAGATTATCAGCAGTACAGTAGCAGTGGTGAGTCCTCATCATCCAAGGACAAATTATATTACTTTATGTCATTATCTCAGTAGTAATAGAGTTAGTTGGGGGCCTATCCCATCAACTCTCAGTCAGTTAGTCTTAGAGGCTTTTTAGACATTTGAGTCAGTTATTCAGTATTCAGATTTCCAATTGACATATCAGTTTCTCAGTATTTTCTCAGATGTGGATAGTTATTTTCTATAGATTTATATTCTAGTATTGAATTCGGTTATTAAAACCTTATGGCATTGTCAGTATTTTTCTGCATTTATGATGTTATTATTTAGTGCTTACAACAGGTACTAGCTCATGGGTTTGTTTGTGGTCCCTCGGGACTGTAAGCACTAAGATATACCGCAATTTGCGGGAGATTTATTGGTGGAATAGGATAAAGAGAGATATTGCAGAGTTTGTAGCTAAGTGCTCTACATGTCAGCAAGTTAAGGTTGAGCACCAGAAGCCTAGTGGGTCAATGCATGAGTTCAGTACTCCCACTTGGAAGTGGGAGGAACTGAACATGGATTTTGTGACAGGTTTGCCTCGTACCCGTCATTAACTGATTCTATTTGGGTTATCGTAGACAAAATGACCAAATTAGCTCATTTCTTGCTATTCCATATCTCTTATTCAGCTGAGGACTACGCCAAACTCTATCCCATCGAGTTGGTTAGGTTTCGCGGTATTCCCTTATCTATCATCTCAGCTAGAGGTACCCAGTTTACCTCTCATTTATGGAAAGTATTCCAAAAGTCTCTTGGTACCTAAGTCCACCTCAATACAACTTTCTACCCTCAAGAAGAAATGACCATTCAGACTCTTGAGGATATGCCGAGAGCATGCACAGTTTATTTTAAAGGTAGTTGGGATGACCACTTGCCTTTGATTGAGTTCACATACAATAACAGCTATCATTCCAGTATCCATATGGCTCCATTTGAGGATCTTTATGGTAGGAGATATTGATATCCAATTGGTTGGTTTAAAGCAGATGAGGTTGCAGTAGCAGGGCCTGACTTGGTGTTTGATGCCTTAGAGAAGGTTAAGCTGATCCGAGAAAGGCTTAGGGCTGCCTAGAGCCGAAAGAAATCATGTGAAGATATGAGGAGAAATGATATCAAGTTTGCGGTTTGTGATTTAGTGTACTTGAAGATCTCTCCCATGAAGGGAGTGAAGAGATTCTACAAGAAAGGGAAACTCAGTCCCCAATATATCGGTCCCTTCAAATTCTTAGTCGCTCTAAAAAGGTAGCTTACGAGATTGAGTTGCCTTCAGATCTAGCCTCAGTATACCCAGTGTCCTATGTCTCGTTGTTTAAGAAGTGTATTGGTGATCCAGCTATAGTTGTTCCCTTAGAAAGTGTAGATATTCAGAACAGTCTTTCCTATGAGGAAGTTCCAGTCGAAATTCTTGATCATCAAGTTCGTAGGCTAAGGAACAAAGAAGTTCCACTAGTCAAAGTTCTTTGGAAAAATTAGTCTATTGAGGGAGCCACATGGAAAGCAGAAGCAGATATGCGGCCCAAGTACCCTCATCTTTTCTCTGCGAATCCAGATTCAGTATAAGGTACCAATCTTATTAAGATTTTTCTCTATCATGCTCAGTTTCAGCCGCACATCATGTTCATGTCAGTCATCTATTCATGAATCAGTTCAGTCATGTATTCCATGCATCAGATATGCATATTCAGTGTGTAAGCTTAGTCCATCAGTTTTCTCAACTTAACCAGTTTCATTTGGGGACGAATGATCCCAAGGGGGAGATATTGTAACACCCCGTATTTCCCTAGCATAATCTAAGTCCTAGTACATGAGTATTCATATATAAAATTTTTGAAACATATTATTTTTCAGTTTAGAGGCTACCATTGAGTAGGAAATTAAACTAACTTTCCAACAATATAAAGTTTGCCTAAATCCGATAATCGGGTAAGAAGTTATGGCAATTTAAAGTTTCAGTCGTTAAACACCATCATTTTCACCCTTAGCACGTCGCGTAGGAAGTCCAAATGACAATTTTCAATTTCCAATGTGACTCCGTGATCATGGCACGTCGCGGAGTAGGCAAACTTCCCGTTTGTCAATTTCCAGTAGGCTCCGCGATGTTGGCGCGTCGCGGAGGTGGCCAAAATGGCATCCAAAGGCATACTGCGATAGTGGTGCGTCGCACCGTTGGCCCAGTTTCCAGTTGTTAGTTTCCAGTGATACGACGCGATAACGCCGTATCACGCCAAGTTCCCTTTTTGAAAAAATTCGACGAAAATTAAAAAGTTTCGTCCAGGGGAAAAACAGTCCTTTCCCTTAATTTTAATCCGCCCAAGTATGCTTTTAAGCCCTAAAAACGTTTTTAAACTCATGATTTTAATTATTTTCCCCCAAATCAAAAAGTTTTCTCTCCCACATTGAGAACCCTAGCTCTCCAATTTCAAGGCCAATCCTTAAGAACTCACTAAGAACTTCAGAAAATTCATCAATTAAGGTATTAAGATGTTTATCCATGGATCCCTTACATCCATGGAGTTCAACAACCCTTTTAAATTATAAAATTGTGATCTTTTCAAGTTATTATGTTTTAAATTATGATTTCACCCAAGAATATCCATGAACTATGATTTTATACCATGTTACCATGAAATTATTGTTATTATTCAATCCTTCATATTTTAATATTATTATTTATTGAACAAAACCATGATTTAATTCTGTTATGTCGGATTCATGATATTTCTATATATTTTAGGACATTCCTATGATTGTTTTGAACCATGAACTATAAGTGTTTGATAAAATGCCTACAAGAGTGATTAATTTAATAAAAACCTTCATGCTTTGTCCCCTAAGCTTTAGTGTCTTTTCAATATTGTTGTTTTGAGTACTGAGGGTATTTAATACCCAAAAACCATAGCTGTTTATATAGTCTAGTCTTAGTACATTACAGAATAGTCTTCAGATTATACTATGATCATTATCAGAATAGTCAGATTTCAGTCATTAAACTCAGAACAGTCTAGTATCTCAGTGTCGTTCAGTTGGGAGTAGGATTTATCACCGAGGGAGTGCAGGGATGGCGGATTCTATATCAGATAGGAAGAGTCGTTAGTAGCAGTACCTATACTCCAGAACTACATAGCCAACGTAGGATATGAGAAGTCACCCGTCAGATTAGGCTTGACTATCTCGCAGGGGTCACCCATTAGTTCAGGCTTGACACCCTTAGTCCTTTGGACATTATATTAGTTTAGTGGATCCACAAAGACAATGTTAGTACCCTGGCATGATATTAACACCCATATATTTGGGGTTAAAGGTTGGACCCCGATTAGCTCAGATTAGGGCATGTCAGTTTGATGATACCTCCCACAGTCTTAGATACAATCTCAGTCACAGTCCCCATTCAGTTATTCAGTCTTAGTGTTGTTTGGACAAAGCATACAGATGTCAGTCATTTCAGTATCTCAGTTTACAGACTTTACTCAGTTCTTGTTATATGCTTGGTCATGCATCCTCAGTGTCTATAGATTTTCATGTATCTTTAGTATTTATAGATTTTCATGCATACACAGTATTTATATGCTTCACATATTTTCAGTACCTATGGATTTCATGTTATCTACTCAGTACCCTATATTTTATATGTATAATCAGTCAGTAATTATTATTCTTATTCATAAAACCATGAATATCAGCCTACCACATTTAGAATACAAGTATATTCAAAGTACTGATTGCATACCTTTCTTTTGTGCTATGATGTATCATATCATAGGTGCTGGCGCTAAGTTACCGGCTCACACTTAGACTCTCAAATTATCAGCAGTACAGTAGCAGTGGTGAGTCCTCATCATCCAAGGACAGATCATATTACTTTATGTCATTATCTCAGTAGTTAATAGAGTTAGTTGGGGGCTTATCCCATCAACTCTCAGTTAGTCAGTCTTAGAGGCTTTTTAGACATTTGAGTCAGTTATCCAATATTCAGATTTCCAATTGACATGTCAATTTCTCAGTATTTTCTCAGATGTGGACAGTTATTTTCTATAGATTTATATTCCAGTATTGAATTCAATTATTAAAACCTTATGGCAATGTCTGTATTTTCCACATTTATGATATTACTATTCAGTGCTCACAGCAGGTACCAGCTCATGCGTTAGCTTGTGGTCCCTCGGGACCATAAGCACCATGTGATGACTAGGGGGTTGTAATGCCTTAAAATATCATCCCGAGATGCCACATGGTGCCCAAGGCTGCATGTAGCCTCAAACTAACCCGTTAAGCCAAAAAACTACCCTTGGGTTCCAACACAACAACATACACACTACGCTAAGGATATATATATATAATTACATATCATATTACCTCGCACATAGAATGGAATATCGTTACACTATACATATATGGAATATCTATACATAAACCAACCCAATAATACACTAGTCTGACATAGCCTCTATACAGCAAAATCAACGAACCATTGGGACAAACCCCTAACTGACTTAACAAACCAAAGGGATCACAAAACAACAGCACCAAAACTAGCAACTTGGTCCTGGAACCATGAGGACTCACCACTGAAGGAATGTAGATGTGGCACTCGGATATCACTGTCGCGGCTGTGGCTGAGTACCTGAGCCTACATCATGGTAAGAATGTAGCCCATAGAGAAATATGTGGGTCAGCACAAGATACATACTGAGTATGTGGGGGCGCATACAAAATATAAATAATATCATAAATTTCATAAAAACATACATACGAACCATAATGACACACCTGGATTGAGTGACATTGAATCATGCAACTCATAACATCTTAGATAGGAAATGTAGGAGAAAAACCTCATAAATCATTATAGATCATCATAGGCAACTTGACTTACCACATCAAAACTCGGAGTGACTTGGTATTTCAATAAACATGACTCTTGTGGACAGGGGAGTTTCCTATAACCGACAACCTCACGTGAGCTACGTGGAATACCAACATTTGAAACCTCCGTTGGCGGGAGCGTCATACTCTTTGCCAGGAAGTACGACCTTAAAACTGCAATAATCACAATTGGGCTCTCTGGCCAATAATATCATCATCAAACAACTCTACGGTGGCACATAGGTTTGGGGAAATACCAAATTTCCCTCTCGGTGCTAAGTACTACTCCCCGACAAGCTCAGAACGCGTTAGGAAATCTACCACAACATCACAAGGGTCTATCATAAAGACCAAATCAAATCTCTTTCTCATTTATAAAATCATACCAATTTGTGGATTCCTAACTCAACATATTTTAGCTCAAAACATTTTAATCTTCCTTAACATCAACAAGGTATCAATGCATTGAACCATAACCGACTGACATTTGGACAAGGATATGAAGACTCAATACATGATATTTTCAACAATTTAACTCATCAAAACCATCCGGAAAATACCAAGACTCATTGCAACTTCAATATCAACATTTCTCAATTTGCCATCCAACTCTCATTTAAAGGTACTTGAGACATCAACCCATAGTAGGGATATAGAATTTCCAAAATCAATTATAAATTCATAATAAGGAAATAGTGGAATGATAGTATAAATCAAGGCTTAACAAATTAAATCATCATGCTCTCATAATCAAATACTTTTTGGACATAATTTCATCTCAACATCATACACATATCGGATGACATAATCCCATAGCTCATGGACAATAATATAAGATATAAAACCATATTTACAATTCATGGTAAAACATGTAAAATCTCATGTCAATGTAATTCAACAAAAATACCGGGCACAAGATCGAAAGGATAATCTTGTTCAAAGCCCCACATACATAAAAATGGAAGATGAATATGAACTTCCAACTCCGGAACTTTATTCACGAAAATAAAGGGTACTTCTCGAATCCCTTAACATGATTAACTCGAATCCCAAATCAATTTAAAATTTCTACGGTTCAATCAAGAGACATAGAAGGATGAAATTTGGTGTAGTAGGGTTGGGGTTTGAGCCTTAGGAAATTTTGGAGAAAAATGAGCTATTGAATGCTCTTAATGGAATTAAATCCATGGTTTACCCGGATGGATTTGAGTGGGAATGACCAAAATACCCTTAAAAATCAAATAATGTCAAATCTGTCCTTTGGTGGACTATTTTGATAGGCTGAAGTAGATCGACCATAACCTTTTGCTCCGATGGACAAATTGGATGAAACCAATTTCATTGGAAAGAGAACTTTCAGATCTTTCTGTTGATATATAGTATCTCACCCAGATCATTATGTACCAGGAGTTATGATCGGTTGAATTTGACCCTAAAATTAGCCTGGCCTTAGTATTTTTTTCCTGCATATTTACTGTTCACCACTATTCACGGTTAGATCGGAATGATCATAACTCATCGCTCAAGTGTCCGTTTTGGATGATCTACATATCATTCGAAAGCTTATTAGATGCTCTATGCGATGACGGGTCGCATATCCAGAAATTCCACACAGAAAAATTATTAATCACGATAAAGAACATAATTCAACACATTTTCGTTCGAGATCTTAACGGAATTTTTTTTTCCGGGGCATCACATCATCTCCCCCTTGGAAACATTCACCCTCAAATTTTGATAGGTAGGTCAAGAATACTATGAAAATGAGTATATAGAGAAAAATCATCTTGCCCAAGCATATACTCCATTCTAGATTTTTTTAGGTATCGTAGAAAACACACAAGCCAATATAAACATAGCAATAAGGATTAAATCAAAAGAGAATGATACCTTTGACATGCTCAGGATTCGTAGGAATGAGGTGGGGATATTTGGCGCGCATATCCGCATCAGCTTCCCAAGTAGCACTCTCCACGGATTGATTTCGCCAAAGCACTTTAACCAAAGGAACTTTCTTGTTTCTTAGCCTATGAACTTGAAAGTCAAAAACCTCAACCGAAATCTCTTCATATGAAAGACTATCTTGAATACCCGAGCTTTTGGAAGGATCAATCACAACAGAATCACCAATAGACTTCTTAAGCATAGAAACATGGAAAACCGGATGGACGTTAGATAACTCCGCGGGCAATTCAACCTTATACGCTACCTTCCCAATGCGATCCACAATCTTATAGGGACCAATGTAACGGGGACTTAGTTTCCCTTTCTTCCCAAATCTCTTCACCCCTTTCATGAGTGAAACTTTCAAGTACACTAAATCACCAACATCAAATTCAAGGTCTTTCCTCATTACATCTGCGTATGATTTTTGACGACTTTGGGCGGTTTTCAATCTTTCCCGAATTAACCTAACCTTCTCCATGGCCTCGAACACAGCATTTGGTCCAGTCACGGCAGCCTCACCAACTTCAAACCAACCAATGGGTGATCTACACCTTCTATCATACAAAGCTTCAAACGAGGCCATTCCAATAGTAGCATGAAAACTGTTATTGTAAGAAAACTCGATTAATGCTAAGTGCTCATCCCAACTACCTTTAAAATCAAGCACACAAGCCCTCAACATATCTTCTAAAGTCTGAATGGTCCGCTCGGACTGACCATCTATTTACGGATGGAAAGCAGAACTTAAATGAATTTGGGTACCAAGACTCTTCTGGAAAAATTTCCAAAACTGAGAGGTAAACTGAGTACCTCTGTCAAAAATAATAGCCAAAGGGATTCCATGAAGTCTGACGAGTTCCCGAATATATATTCTAGCATAATCTTCAGTTGTATACGATGAATGCACATGCAAGAAATGAGCTGATTTCGTCAGCCGATCTACGACAACCCAAATTGAATCATGATGGCGACGAGAAGGAGGCAAACCAACTATGAAGTCCATATTCACTTCTTCCCACTTCTAAGTAGGAATGCTAAACTATTGCATCACGCCACTAGGACTTTGATGCTCTATTTTAACCTATTGACATGTGGAACACTTCGCCACAAATTCTGTTATGTTCCTCTTCATACCGTTCCACCAATAGATTTCCCGCAAATCATGGTACATCTTGGTAGCACTAGGATGGATGGAATATCGCGTACCATGCACTTCCGCCATAATCCTCTGCTTCAAGTTATCAACATCAAGAACACATAATATTTCTCGGAGTCTCAAAACACCATCTCCTTCTTGGGAGAAAACCTCCACCTTTTGGTCTTTAACTGACCATTTTAACCTGACCAAGGTAGGATCCCTGTCTTGCTTCTCCTTAACTTCCGCAACTAAAGAGGATTCGGAACCGCTTTGCACTCCTATACTACCCTCAGCATCACCAAACAACCTAACCCCCAATCTAGACAAATGATGTACCTCACGGGCCAACTCCTTCTTACCAATCTCCACATGTGCTACGCTACCCATGGACTTTCGACTAAGGGCATCTACTACTACATTAGCCTTTCCCGGATGATATAGAACGCTCATATCATAATCTTTCAACAGTTCTAACCATCGTCTCTGCCTAAGATTCAACTTCTTTTGGGTGAATACATACTGTAAGCTCTTATGGTCCGTGAAGACGTCGACATGGACACCATACAAATAATGTCTCCAGATTTTCAAAGCAAAAACTACGGCAGCTAATTCAAGGTCATAGGTAGGATAATTCTTCTCATGAGAATTTAGCTGCCTAGAAGCATAAGCTATAAACTTTCCCTTTTGCATCAATACACAACCCAAACCGACTCTGGAAGCATCGCAATACACCACAAAACCATCAACATCGTCAGGCAAAGTCAACACAGGGGCTGAAGTGAGTCGAGTCTTCAACTCCTGAAAACTCTTCTTGCAAGATTCAGACCACAGGAACTTCACTTTCTTTTGGGTCAAACGGGTCATAGGAGACGCATTAGATGAAAACCCTTCAACAAAACGACGATAATAACCAACTAGACCCAAGAAACTTCAGATATTAGAAGGAGAAATAGGTCTAGGCCAACTCTTTATAGCCTCTATCTTTTGAGGATCAACTCTAATACCTTCGGAAGAAACAACATGACCCAAGAAGGCTACAGAGTTCATCCAGAACTCACACTTACTGAACTTAGCATACAACCAATGAGTTCGAAGAGTTTCCAACATGATTCAGAGATGATCCGCATGATCACCCTCACTTCGGGAGTAAATAAGAATATCATCAAGGAACACTATTACAAATAAATCCAGCTATGGACGGAATACACGGTTCATAAGATCCATGAAAGCCGCTGGAGCATTAGTTAACCTGAAAGACATCACTAGAAATTTAAAATAACCGTAACGGGTTCGAAAGACTGTCTTTGGGATATCACATTCCCTAACCTTAAGTTGGTGATAACCAGATCTGAGGTCTATCTTTGAAAAGTAGCTCGCACCTTGCAATTGATCAAATAAATCATCAATTCGGGGAAGCGGATATTTATTCTTGATAGTAACCCTATTAAGCTGCTGGTAATCAATACACATCCATAAAGAACCATATTTCTTTTGCATAAACAAGACAGGTGCACCCCACAGGGACACACTAGGTCTGATAAAGCTTTTGTCTAAAAGATCTTTCAATTGTTCCTTCAACTCTTTAAGTTCCGCAGGAGCCATACGATACAGAGGAATGGAAATAAGCTGAGTAACGGGAAGAAGATCAATCCTGAAGTCTATCTCTCTATCAAGAGGTACTCCAGGGAGATCTTCCGAAAAGATATCAAGAAACTCATTAACAACATTAATTGACTGAATGGTTGGGGTTTCAGACTTAGTGTCTTTAACCCAAACCAAATGGTGAATGCAACCCTTGGAAATCAACTTCCTAGATTTGAGATAGGATATGAAATGACCCTTAGGAATCACAGAACTCCCGGACCATTCGAGGATAGGTTTATCAGGAAACTGAAACTTGACCACATGGGCACGACAATCAATAGACGCATAGCATGAGTGAAGCCAATCCATACCCAGAATGATATCAAAGTCAACCATATCTAGCTCAATCAAATCATCATACATAACTTGATGAAAGACAGTAATGGGACATTTCTTAAACACCCGCTTAGCAATGACAGACTCTTCTACCGGAGTAGAAACCAAAATAGGCTCAGAAATTAGTTCAGGATCCGTTTTAAAATTTGCAGCAACCAGAGGTGTCACATAAGAAAAAATCGAACCGGGGTCTATCAACACATAGACATCAAAATAAAAAACACAGAGCATACCAGTAAAAACATCGGGAGAGTCCTCCTGCTCCTGAAGAGGTGGTATAACATAGAAATGATTCTGGCGTTGACCGCCAGCTGTACTAGATGAAGCACTCTAAGGAGGAACTGGATGGGCTGCGGGAGGCGGGGCACTAGTAGCCTGACTCTGGGGACGGGCATCACGACTTCGTTGTCTGACATACGGGCAGTCTCTAAGTATGTGGCCCAACTTGCCAAAACCAAAACAGTCTCGCTGCCCCATATAACACTCCCTAAAATGGTCTTTACCACACTTAGCACACGAAGGAGGATGAGGTCGGTTGCTTACACTGTCCTGAGACCTGGAAGGTACCGACCTATTCCCGAGCTCCTGTATGCCCCGATATACGGGAGAACTAGCTGAGGAAGGCGCAAGTATAAATGGACGTCTCTAAAACTGAGGGCGACTCCCTCCGGAGAATCTAGTCTGACCAGACCCCTGTTGCTACGATCTGACTCTCTTAATCCCTCTTACTCTTTCTCTTTCCTTTATCTTGTCTGACTCAATCTGTTGGGCGTGAATCATTAACCTAGGAAAATCAATCTCCCTATTGATCATAGAAGATCTACATTCTTTCACCACATAACTCGATACCCCAGTTAGAAACTTGCTTATACTAGTCCTCGAGTCAGCCATCATATTAGGAGCGTACTTCTATAGCTGATTAAACTTAAGACAATACTCCTTAACCGATATGGATCCTTGTCTCAAATCCATAAAATTATCTATCTTAGCTTCCCATAACTCAAGAGGAAAGAATCTATCCAAGAAAGCATCTTGGAACAATTGCCAAGTCACCGGAGCGGTATCTTCCTCTCTACCCTTATTCCACATTTGCACCAAGTCATAGGCAACATCCTTCAACCGATAAGAAGCTAGCTCCACACTTTCTTTCTCAGTCATGTGCATAATCTATTTAATTTTCTTCATTTCATCAACATACATTTGTGGATCCTCACCTGCTCTTGACCCATGAAACTCTGGCGGATTCATCCGCATAAAATCACGAATTCATGCTGCTGCCGAATTATTTTCCTGCGGAGGTGAGCGTTGGCTTGAGTATTGGCGGTAACTACCTGGGCTAGCATCTGAAAAGCTGCCAAAATTTGGCATAGGATACCGTCTTATGTAACGGATCAATGGGTTGAGGTTGGTTGTTGTTTCCGCGAGCTCGACGTGGAGTCATTTTCTGTCGTAAAAACGAATGAATTAATAGCAGAAGGAAACAGTTGTAAGCATGATAGACTCTTGTGGAAAGAAAGAAATAACTTTTCCTAGAAAGCCCCATAGCCTCTTGATCATAGGTGTGGCGCGCTACACACCGATGCTCAAGACTCTACGTAACGCGGCTTGTCAGACTCCCTAGGACTCTTCACAACCTTAGGCTTTGATACCAAGTTTGTAACACCCCGAAATATCATCCCGAGATGCCACATGGTGCCCAAGGCTACACGTAGCCTCAAGCTAACCCTTTAAGCCAAAACACTACCCTTGGGTTCCAACACAACAACATACACGCTACGCTAAGGATATATATATAAGTACATATCATATCACCTCGCACATGGCATGGAATATCGTTAGACTGTACATATATGGAATGTCTATACATAAACCAACCCAACAATACACTAGTCTGACATAGCCTCTATACAGCAAAATCAACGAGCTATTGGGACAAACCCCCAACTGACTCAACAGACCAAAGGGATCACAAAACAACAACACCAAAACTAGAAACTTGGTCCTCGAACCATGAGGACTCACCACTGAAGGAACGTAGATGCAGAACTCGGATATCACTGTTACAGTTGCGGTTGAGTACCTGAACCTACATCATGGTAATAATGTAGCCCATAGAGAAATATGTGGGTTAGCACAAGATACGTACTGAGTATGTGGGGGCACATACAAAATATAAATAATATCATAAATTTTGTAAAAATGTACATACGGACCATAATGACACACCTGGCTTGAGTGACATTGAATCATGCAACTCATAACATCTTAGATAGGAAATGTAGGAGAAAAACCTCATAAATCATTATAGATCATCATAGGCAACTTGACTTACCACATCAAAATTCGGAGTGACTCGGTATTTAAATAAACATGAATCTTATGGATAGAGGAGTTTTCTATAACCGACAACCCCACGTGAGCTACGTGGAATACCAACGTTTGAAACCTCCATTGGCGGGAGCGTCATACTCTTTCCCAAGGAGTATGACCTTAAAACTGCAATAATCACAATCGGTCTCTCTGGCCAATAATATCGTCATCAAACAACCCTATGGTGGCATATAGGTTTGGGGAATTACCAAATTTTCCTCTCAGTGCTATGTACTACTCCCCGACAAGCTCAGAACGCGTAAGAAAATCCACTGCAACATCACAAGGGTCTATCATAAAGACCAAATCAAATCTTTTTCTCATTTATCAAATCATATCAATTTGTGGATTCCTAACTCAACACATTTTAGCTCAAAACATTTTAATCTTCCTCAACATCAACAAGGTATCAATGCATTGAACCATAACCGACTCGATATTTGGACAAGGATATAAAGAATCAATACATAATATTTTCAATAATTTAACTCATCAAAACCATCTGGAAAATACCAAGACTCATTGCAACTTCAATATCAACACTTCTCAATTTGCCATCCAACTCTCATTTAAAGGTACTTGAGACATCAACCCATAGTAGGGATATAGAATTTCCAATATAAATTATAAATTCATAATAAGGAAATAGTGGAATGATAGTATAAATCAAGGCTTAACAAATTAAATCATCATACTCTCATAATCAAATACTTTTTGGACATAATTCCATCTCAACACCATACACATATCGGATGACATGATCCCATAGCTCATGGACAATGATATAAGATATAAAACTATATTTCCAATTCATGGTAAAACATGTAAAATCTCATGTCAATGTAATTCAACAAAAATACCGGGCACAAGATCGAAAGGATAATCTTGTTCAAAGCCCCACATACATAAAAATGGAAGATGAATATGAACTTCCGACTCCGGAACTTTATTCACGAAAATAAAGGGTGCTTCTTGAAGCCCTTAACATGATCAACTCGAATCCCAAATCAATTTAAAATTTCTACAGTTCAATCAAGAGACATAGAAGGATGAAATTTGGTGTAGTAGGGTTGGGGTTTGAGCCTTAGGAAATTTTGGAGAAAAATGAGCTATTGAATGCTCTTAATGGACTTAAATCCATGGTTTACCCGGATGGATTGGAGTGGGAATGACCAAAATACCTTTAAAAATCAAATAATTTCAAATCTGTCCTTTGGTGGAGTGTTTTGATAGGATGAAGTAGATCGACCATAACGTTTTTCTCCGATGTCCAAAATGGATAAAACTAATTTCATTGGAAAGAGAACTTTCAGAGCTTTCTATTGATATAAAGTAGCTTACCCAGATCATTATGTACAAGGAGTTATGATCGTTTGAAGTTGACCCTAAAATTCGCCTGGCCTCAGTATTTTTTCCTGCACATTTACTGTTCACCACTATTCACGGTTAGATTGGAATGATCATAACTCATCGCTCGAGTCTACGTTTTGGATGATCCACATATCGTTGGAAAGATTATTCGATTTTCTACGCGATGACAGGTCGCATATTCTGAAATTCCACACAGAAAAGTTATTAATCATGATAAAGAATAGAATTCAACACATTTTCGTCCGAGATCTTAACGGAATTTTTTTTTCGGGGAATCACAGGGGTAGTCCTGGTTTGTTACACTCCTCAATGAGAAGATAAGAAAGAAGCCTAAAAATTATGGACAGGCTCTCATCACAGAAAGTAGAGGAAGAAGTCACCATAGGAGTTCAAGTTGCGATGGTAAAATCGAAGGTCATGGAAAGTCCAAGGTCCGATTCAAATCAAGAGCCAGAAATTGCTATAATTTTAATCAACCAGGTCACTTCAAAAGAGATTTTCCAAATCTAAAAAGAGGCAAAGGTGAAAGTAGTAGCCAGAAGAATGATGACAACACTGCTACCATGATGCAAAATAATGATGATGTTGTTCTCTTAATAAATGAGGAAGAGGAGTGGATGCACTTGGTAGGGACAGAGTCAAAATGGGTGGTTGAAACAACAGTATCTTACCATGCTACACTGGTAAGGGATCTTTTCTGCAAGTATAAAATAGGTGATTTCGGCACTGTGAAAATGGGTAACTCAAGTTATTCAAAGATCGTGGGAATCAGAGACATTAGTATCAAGACTAATGTCGGATGCACATTGGTTCTAAAAGATGTGCATCATGTACTTAGTTTGAGGTTGAACTTGATCTCTGGAATTGCTTTGGGTCGAGATGAATATGAGAACTATTTTATAAATAAAAAATGGAGACTCACCAAGAGAGCATTGGTGATTGCAAAAGGGGTTGCTCGTGGCACGTTGTATAGGACAAATGCAAAAATTTACCGAGATGAATTGAATATAGTTCGAGAAGAGATTTTTGTAGATTTGTGGCACAAAAGAATAGGTCATAGAGCGAGAAATGATTAGAGATTCTCTCTAGGAAATCACTCATATCTTTTGCCAAAGGTACTACGGTAAAATCATGTGACTACTGCTTATTCAGTAAGTAGCATAGAGTCTCGTTTCAAACATCGTCTGAAAGAAAATTAAATATACTTGATCTTATATATTCTGATGTTTGTGGTCTAATAAAGGAAGAATCGATGAGCGGTAACAAATATTTTGTTACTTTTATTGATGATGCTTCACTAAAATTATGGGTTTATATCTTGAAAACAAAAGATCAGGTATTTCAAGTATTTCAGAAGTTTCATGCTCTGGTGGAAAGAGAGACGAGTCTAAAGCTAAAGCGTCTCCGCACTGACAATGGAGGTGAGTACACTTCAAGGGAATTTGAAGAGTATTGTTTAACTCATGGAATCAAACATAAGAATATAGTTCCCCGAACCCCACAACACAATGGTGTAGCTGAGCGAATGAACCACATCATTGTTAAAAAGGTGAGAAGCATGCTCAGAATGGCTAAATTGCCTAAGTCATTCTAGGGTGAAGCAGTTCAAATGGCTTGTTACCTGATCAATCGTAGTCCATCAATTCCATTAGAGTTTGACATCCCAGTGAGAGTTTGGACAAACAAAGAGGTGTCCTACTCTCATATGAAGGTGTTCGATTGCAGAGCCTTTGCACATGTACTGAAGGAGCAGAGAACAAAACTGGATGATAAATTAGTTCCCTGCATATTCATCGGATAAGGAGATGAAGATTTTGGGTACAGATTGTGGGATCCTATAAAGAAGAAGGTCATCATAAGCAGAGATGTAGTCTTTCGAGAAAGTGAAGTTAGAATTATTGATGATGTATTAGAGAAGGTCAAGAAATAGAATGGTGTAGTCCCTAATGTTATTACTATTCCTTCTACTTTTGACCATTCCAGAACTGCAGAAAGTACAATCGATGAGGTTGTTGAGAAAGGAAAGCAACATGATGATTATGCTAAGCAGGTGGATCACCCTACTCAAGAAGAAGAACAACAATCTTAACCTTTGAGGAGGTCAGAAAGGCAAAGGGTGGAGTTATCCAAGTACCCTTCCTCAGATATGTCCTCGTCAATGATAAGGGGGAGCCAAAAAATCTAAAGGAGGTGTTGGTCCATCCAAAAAAGAACAAGTGGATGAAATCCATTCAAGAAGAGATGAAATCTCTACAGAAAAATAGAACATACAAGTTGGTTGAACTTTCAAAAGGTAAAAGACCGCTTAAGTGCAAGTAGTTTTTTAAACTTAAGAAAGATAAAAATGGCAAGCTGGTCAGATATAAAGCTCGATTGGTGGTAAAAGGCTTCGAATAGAATAAAGGTATTGATTTTTATGAAATATTTTCACCCGTTGTCAAAAAGACTTCTATTCGAATCATTTTGAGCTTAACAGCTAGCCTAGATCTTGAAGTGGAGCAGTTGGACATGAAAACTGTATCTCTTCATGGAGATTTGGAAGAAGAGATCTATATGGACCATCCAGAAGGATTTGAAGTAGCTGGAAAGAAAAATATGGTCCGTAAACTGAATAAGAGTCTTTATAGATTGAAGTAGGCACCAAGCCAGTGGTATAACAAGTTTGACTCATTCATGCAAAGTCAAACCTATAAAAAGACTTATTTTGATCCATGAGTATACTTCAAAAGTTTTTGAACAACAACTTTATTATTCTGTTGTTATATGTAGATGACATGTTGATTGTAGGACAAGACAAGGAGCTGATTGCCAAGTTGAAGAAAGATTTGTCCAAGTAATTTGACATGAAGGACTGGGCCCAACACAACAAATTTCGGGGATGAATATTATTCGAGAACGAACAAGCAGAAAGTTGTGGCTATCTCGAGAAAAGTATATTGAACATGTACTAGAACACTTTAACATGAAGAGTGCTAAAGCTATTAGCACGCCTCTTGCTAGTCATCTGAAGTTAAGCAAGAAAATATGCCCTACAACAAAGGAAGAGAAAAGAAATATGGCTAATGTTCCTTATTCTTCAGCAGTCGGGAGTTTGATATATGCAATGGTGTGTACGAGATCGAATATTGCTCATGCAGTTGGTGTTGTTAGCAGGTTCCTTGAAAATCCTAAAAAAGAACACTGGGACGCAGTCAAGTGGATACTCAGATATTTGAGAGGTACCACAGGATATTGCTTGTGTTTTGGTGGATCTGATCCAATCTTGAAGGGCTATATAGATGCTGATATGGCAGGTGACCTTGACAACAAAAAATCCACTATAGGATATTTTTTTATATTTTCAGAGGGATCTATATCATGGCAATAAAAGTTGCAGAAGTGTGTCGCACTCTCTACAAAAAAAGCAGAGTATATTGCAGCTACTGAAGCTGGCAAGGAGATGGTATGGCTGAAATGATTCCTTTAAAAACTTGGATTGCACCAAAAGAAGTACGTTATTTATTGTGATA
Source organism: Capsicum pubescens (assembly GCA_030864215.1). Taxonomy (NCBI): domain Eukaryota; kingdom Viridiplantae; phylum Streptophyta; class Magnoliopsida; order Solanales; family Solanaceae; genus Capsicum; species Capsicum pubescens. The sequence continues at coordinate 251,246,656 of CM061549.1, forward strand.
GTCAAAGTACAATAGACTTAAGCAGGAACTCCATTTACCATGCAAGAACAAAACACATTGATGTGAGGTTCCATTGGATTCGTGAACAAGTGGAGAATAAATTGTTCCATGTTAAGAAGATTCGCACCAGTGAAAATCCCAAAGATACGCTGACAAAGATGGTGTCAAAAGACAAGTTTGAATTGTGCAAAAAACTTGTTGGCATGAGCTCTTTCTGATAAGACGAGAATACCTCCTTTAGGTGTATGGGACTGGAAGGGGAGATTTGTGGGGTCCATCCCATATCTTCTGAAGGTCTTCATTGGCTGCAATATACAAGATTTGGTAGTTGTAGGCAATTAATATGTTCACTATGCACTTTGAAAAATGTCTTGCTATGGTGTCATTGATAACACAAGCAAGGACATATTTTCTCCTATAAAGGGAGCACGGTAATTCACTTGGAAATACACACCAATAAAAAGAGTGAAGAAAAAATAGAGTGAGGCATCGCAGAGAGTTTGGTCTATGAGGAAAAAATAGAGAGTGTGAGCGATATTGTAGTGAGGTGAAAAATTCAAAAAAGAGAGATTTCTTTGAGTGTGTAGTAGTCACTTTGAGTATTGTACTTGTGACTACGGTGTAAAATTTCTTACTATAGTGATATCAGTTGCTCCTCATGGCCCGTGGTTTTTCTCATTGAATTTCCACGAAAAATCTCAGTGTCCTTATTTCTCTTGTTGTTCTCGTTGATTAACCGTATTATTGTTGTCATAATTATTGCTTTTTATTATCGCAATATTATTATCGTGCCAGGGTTTATTTCCCAACAGAAAGAACTGTTCAATATTATCATTACTAGAGAGCTTCTTCTCTGTGAAAATGTGAGTATTAGTGGTAAAAGGATAATAACCCGAGATTAATAAGTAGTTGTAGCTAGGATTTGAAAACAGATTCTAAGTGGAAGGAACATGCAGAATCAGAGAAGTAGGAGAATGAAGATGAAGAGAGAGAATCAGTACAGGGGACTGTTGACACGGATAGAGAGGTTGTATTTCCCTGTAATGCAATTTGGATACCTCAGGTGCCGAGAAAGGTATGTTTCTTCTCTTGGCTTGCTACTAGAGGGGATGATCTTAACGGCTGAAAATCTTAGAAAGCAAAAGTTTGTCTGCATCAGCTGGTGTTACGTGTGTAAGGAGACGGGCGAGGACGTAGATCATGTTCATTGTGGTTTTACCATGAGATTATGTTGGGATACGTTTAGGTAGTTTGGAATCTCTTGGGCAATGCCAAAAACTATGAAAGAATTGATATCTTGCTGCAGGTGCCGGAGGAGGAGAAGACACAGGGCATGGAATGTGGTTCCTCTCGCGTTGTTGTGGGTTGTTCTGAGAGAGAGAAATAGGAGAGCTTTTGAGGAGGTAGAGTCGAGGTTTTCTCAGTTGGTTAATTGTCTTTGGTCACTTCTTTTCTTTGAGTTGAGTTTTTCTCAATTGAGGAGTTGTCTTTGGTCGCTTATTTTCTTTTGGTGCACCCATAAAGTCCCTTGTTATATAGATGATTGGGTGGAGTTTGTAGAGAATCATGTCTTTTGTAGATTCCTCATCTTTTGGTTTAATCCTTGTATATGGCCAAATTTTTGGCTTTGTTAATGAATGAAATACATTCACCTGATAAGAAAAAAAGGTTCCATCCTTGAAAAAAATGTCGATCTTCGGAAGTATATGATAGTATATAAATGTTGAAAAAAAGTACATAAATGTTGAAAAAATAAGAATAAATGTAACTTAAGCTTTTGAACTAGCAAGCTCTTCAAAACAGCAAAAGAAATATTAGTAACTTAAGCCATTGGACTGTTAAAATGCTCTTGAACCTCTCTTTTGTACCTTTATAGTACCTACTTGGCACTACTTACCTTACCTATATTAAAAAAAAAAGGTGTCTTCAAAACAGAGTGAAATAGTTTAATGAAAAAAATAGGCTGAATTTTAACAGCAACTTCAATGGTTACGAGAAGCTCTGCAGTGACTTCATATCCGAGTGCTCTAGTTCTTCTATTGACTTCGAAAGCTTCCATGTAGATTTCTTTTTCTTTCTTTATTGGGGTTCAAGGATTGTGGTTTTTTGAATTCCAGTGTAATTGCATCTTCTCTTAACATGCACAAGCTATCTCGACGGTAAAAACATCGTGTATGCCTTACGTGCTGACTTTTTAACCACCTGTTGCAAGATTATATGCTCTGTAATAATGTGACATTGAGCTGATTTCTGGTAGTCCATTTTTCCCCTTTAAGTTATTTTTGTTGCTTAATTCCCTTGTAAATTTTTTCGATATTTGGGTGTGACTTGTACAAAAAATATTAGAATCTGGAGTAGGGAGCCTTAGCAGCGAGAAAACTGCATCGCTGTTTCTTTCAAAAAGACTTGAGAGACGGGCTCATGGTTTTCAATATGGAGCTTTAGAGGTGAAGGGTCATCTGGAAATGCGTCGTTTTTCAGATGTTTCTACAGTAATGATATGGTACACTCTCTTCTTAGATGTTCACACTTATGCTATCAAGTTTTGTTGATATCCTTTTCATTATTTCTTATCTGACTAGAGATTTTCATAATGTAGCTTCTCCCCGAAACACGTAAAAGCACTCACAGTCCCTGGATCTGTCATTTTCATATAGATAAGGTAATGCAATGAGACATTCATTTCTTATTATGTTATTGGTTTTGTGCTCTTAAGTTTCCGTTCTCTCAGGAAACTATGAAGACAAGAAGGCTGAAGATGAGATCAGTTATAGATGCTCTTAACATGAGATATAGAGCCGCAAAATTGACAAAACCGAAAGCAGGAATTGACCTTCCAGACTTGCATATAACATGCAAGTAAGATGTTGCTTTGAGTTTCATCATTTAATTGTTCTTGGATGCATGTAAATGGGAATATGAGGAAACTAAATTTAGTTGTTCTTGTTAAATGTTTCAAGCAAGACTCTTGACTTCGTTGCCTAACCTGTTCAGTTATTTGGTCCCAGCTTTTAATGTTATGAAATCGAATCATTCTGAATCCTCAACTAACCTTATTGCACTTCTACCATCTAATGGTCACTGTTTGATCCCTCGTATTCCCTTAATATCTCTTGTAAATATGCAGGGATTGTTCAGTTGCTGAAGTGCGAAACTAGATGTCCGAAATTTGCATCACAGTTGCCATTGTTGAGACCTCAAAAGATTCTTTTTCACTTCTGGAGACACTTCATGATTTGGTGATTCCCTTTCTTCTTCGGATGGTGATAAAAGGTTTAGATTTTCTTTCTTCTTTAGGAAATACCGCTTAGCAAGCCGATGTCCTTGAGCTATGTTCTTTTTTAGTCATTATCCTTTTTTGTGTAAAGCAGCTTCACTTGTGCTATTATTAACAAAGAACATGGAATCTGTTACTGGCTTGTTATGAAGGAGTTTCACTTGTGCTGGTTATGAAGGGTCATGTATTCATAAAACTGGATTTCCTTGTCCGCCAGTGTCCAATTCTGCTGATGACTATTGAATCCATTCCGATTATGACTGCAGGACCAGATCTCAGAATTTTTGATGATTTTTAACTAAAATTTTGTTTAAATGTTTATATTGTTTGGAAACTATTGTCTCAAGAAGCTCAAATCATTTTATAAAAATGTTGACAAGTTTAATGTGGGTTTAGAAACCATGAAGTATAATTACAATTTACCTATGCATTAGTCCTTACATCTTAGTTTGATTTACTGATATTGCTATAAAGGTGTAGAGAAATAAAAAAAGAGAACCTACCTCTTCTTGCACCAGTTTGCATGAAAGGGAAAAATAAACTGCTTGATAGCAGGCAGTTTCAGGTATCAAGATTGAATTAAAGGTTAAATTTAAATATAAGATGTTGTTCGTGACCAGGAGGTCACGGGTTCAAGCCTTGGAAACAGCCTCTGGAAAAAATGCAAGGTAAGGCTGCGTACGATACACCCTTGTGGTGGGGCCCTTCCCCGAACACCGCGCTTAGCGATAGCTTTAGAGCCCTGGGCTGCCCTTTTGTTGTTCGATGAATGAAAATGGAGGCTTTATAAGAGCTTTAATGAGCTTTGTAAAGATTAAGTTACAGATAAGTTCGTTATCTTGGATATTTACTTGTCTAAAGTCATTTCTATCATTATATCATGATCTTCATTAAGAAGAGCGTAATTTGCATGTGAATTGTCACACTTCTGTAGAATCCTTTCAGCCAAAAATTGCAAAAGATTAATGAATAGCATCTTTCACACTTTACATTTCAAAGTGACTTTAAATTTTCACATTTGTTCTATCACTGAAAAGTGTGGATCTTTGTCTTCTTGTTGGATAGCTTTAGTTTTACTACGGAGCTGCTCATGATCTCGTATCTGAGCATGTTGAGTTGGGATAACAAGCTGCCTGCAGCTATGCTGCTGTTAACTAGGATGAGTATATTCTTGAATCCAGGGTACCCTTATGAGGAGATGTTGAGTAGCTATTACAATTACACTGGCCTTACCATGTGTTCCTACCTACAGAGGTTTCGCGTCTTCAACTTCACCAAAGGTATGCCTTATCCACTTGCAAGAACTTTCTTTTGATTTAACATGTTCTAGAAGCAGTTGGAAAAAGATAATTCTTGGGTACCAATAAAGAGAAATTAGTTGATAGATAGTTAGGTCTGGTGAGTCCTCCACATCCCAAAACCTTTATGGGAAAAGGGACCGACTCACTCGCCCTACTTTTGAAGATAGAAAAGGTTAGGAAGTCTCAATTGTTGAGGTGACAATTTATTAGTCTTAATTAAGGATTATATGCTAGATTAGGTGGAAGTTCAACAAACGGTACTGGTTCGGATAACTTGGATCTTAATGCCTACCAAAGCCACTTTCTTACCCAGTAGCTTTCGCTCAGATTAGGTAGAATCCATTAAATAGATACAAATATTCAACTTCGTACTCAGTAGCAAAAGTGGTTATGCGTTCCTGAACTCTGAGACTTCAAATCCTTAATTCGCCTCTGATTTCACATGTTTCGGTGGACTGATCCAATTGAATCACGGGCGTGGTCAGCCGTTGCAATATGTGGTAAATGCAGCCTTTTTAGCATCACTATTTGTTGATTACATGAATGCCACTGGTGTTCCTGGATGGAATTGTTGCCCTTTATTTATCCCCTTGGAAAATCTTCACAGTTTTGCCACTTCCCAGGTCTGTACAATCACTTCCTTTCAATATCACCAGCTTTAATATACAGCAAACTGTTAGAAAGCTGCATCATGAAAACATTTTTAGATGGTTGATTGTGTATTTGGTATGACGCAAGTCATTTTCAGATGTATGGTTACATCAGAAAATGTTTTCAAGAATCGGAAAAATTGACTTGCCTCTCTTATTGGCCGAAGTCATTGCTTTGTAATGCTTTCATTTTATTCTTTTTTTGAACTTCTTTGGACTGTTTTTACTAAGCTGAGGTCTATTGGAAACAACCTTTCTATCTCTGATCTCTGCAATAGGGTAAGATTTGCATACACTATCCTTTCGGAACCCACTTTGTAGGATTACACTGGGTATGTTGATGTTGTTGTATCACTTGCTCCAACACTCCAACTAACACCTAAATATATTCTTAATCTTTTGTACGCAAGTTTCACCAAAATAATCTCTGATTTGCTATATTATTATCAGTATCTAATACTTTTCTTTCAGACTTCCATCATTACTGAATACACTAAAACTATTACTCCCCCTGTTTCAATTTGTTTGTCTTATTTTCCTTTTTCCGCCGTTCCGGCAAGAATGTTACTTTCCTTTGTTGCTAACCCTTTTTTGACTTTTCACAAGAATGTTACTTTCCTTTGTTGGTAACCCTTTTTTGACTTTTCACATGACATGTTTTAGACCACAACAGTAAAGAACATTTTTGTACATTCTACCTATCTTTAATTTAATTCCACAAGATTCATAAGTCTTATTTACTTTTATAAACTCTATAGTCCTTGCCAAGTCAAAACCAGACAAGCAAATTGAAATGGAGGGAGTAATGTGTTAACTTTTCCATTAAGAATTTCCAATATGTCCCAACATTTTGTCATCTTTTTATTGAAAACACAGATAAATTATATTTTAGGTGATAATCCCTAAAAGATGAGCTACATAGTGGATATGGAAACAAATTCCCAAGACATGTTCATCAGAGGGGTGCATCAATACCTACTAGTAAAACAAAGTACTCATGCACTGGAGGTTGGAGATGGAGAGACACCAAATATCCAAATCCTCATAACATAACAGGAGCAATGGTCGGAGGACCTGATAAATTTGATAAAGTTCAAAGATTCGTGAACTTCAGCTATACAGAGCCAACTCTTGCAGGAAATGCAGGACTTGATGCTGCATTAGTTTCCTTATAACTGGTAGTGGTGGTTATGGTGTTGACAAAAATGCAATTTTCTCAGCTGTTCCACCTTTTTTTCCAGTAAGTCCACCGCCGCTTCCACTATGGAAACCATTATGCGTGAAAATTCTTGATAATTCCATCTGAAATTTTGCCTGGTAAAATGGTTGTCTTATGTACAAATTTTGAGATTACAGGGTTGTTTTAACTTCATTTATCTTGTGACATACCAGCATAATAAAATTCTTGCATTGATTTTAAAGTGCATGCAAAAATCGATTTGCTTTTTGATTCATCCTTGGACTCATTTAAGATTGTCCAATCGGCAAGAATCAATAGGAAAGGCCAATCCCTTATGATTGATAGATTGATCGGGTGAATAGATTTCATTTCTTGAAATATCCCGTGATTCAGAATTGTAGTATAACATATAGCTACTCTCGTTCAGATCATTGAATAGACATGATAAGTAAGAAAATATTTGTTCAAGAATGAAATCTTATTGAAATTGTCCATATCCGTTTCATCCTTTAGAACCATATCACATCCCGGTTCTAATGAAATAGGATGAATTCATGAGATGCTATTTTGTATTTTCGATCATACGCTTTCATAACCATAAAGAAAGACCTCTCTTTCGAGATTTGTTCTATCCCTAGATTATAATAGTCAAGGACTCTTGCATTTCTTTGACTGGTATTGTAGCTTGAATTCTGATTGAAACCATGTTTACATTTTGTTAAAATAACCCATACAGTATAATTACATATCTTCACATAGTTAGTTAAAGTTCAGAGTTAACTAACTTAACTAATCAAGTAGTTAGTTAGTTATGATGACTAAGCAGTTACTCACCTATTGCTAAGTCTCTTTATCAACTTGCATATATATATATATATATATATATATATATATATATATATATATATATATATATATATATATACATAACACCTTGTATATTGAAGTAAGATTACAGATTAATCAAATGATCATTCTCTCTTATTTTCTCTTCTTTGTAGATTATATTCTCTCTGCATTTCTGTCTTCTCTGTCTGTATCTTGTTCTTCTTGTTCTTCTTCTTCTCCTCCAATTCAATAGTCTGAGTTCATACTTGAACTCATAAGAAGAAGAATTATAAATTCTTCATGGTATCAGAGCCCATCATTGTGAAGATCACACAGTGTTCTTGAAAGATTCTGGGAAACTTCGTGACAGATCAAGAAGAGCTCACCTTAATTCTGAAATTTGCAATTCTGCATAGTAATCAAGTTGATCAAGAATGTCAATCAATAATAATAACACTAATAATCTTGGGGTTCCACCATCAACAATGAATGACAATCTGGCAGGCAGTCACAACTTATCAACAACAACTCATACCATTGATCATAACCACCCTTTTTTCTTGAATGCATCTGATGTAAGTGGCATTTCTCTGGTATATTTTCAGTTGTATGGGACTGAGAACTACTCCCTTTAGAGTAGGTCTATGCATATTTCCCTATTAGGAAGGAACAAATGGGGTTTAGTAGATGGAACCTGCAAAAGAGTGGCATTTAGGGAAGAACCGTGGGGTCAATGAGAAAGAGTGAATATTATAGTTTTATCTTGGATGGTGAATTCTGTGACTAACAATTTACTTAGTGGAATTGTCTATGCATATAATTATTGGTCCGTTTGGGAAGATTTAATGGATCAAGAACATTTAACTTGCATAAAGAAATTGCTTCTCTGACTCAAGAAACCTCTTCTGTTTCTGTTTATTTTACTTGACTACAAGGCTTGTGGAATGAATTTGAGGCATTAGTGCCTTCTCCTGCTTGTGAATGTGACAAGTCTAGAGAATTTGTTCTTTATCTACAAAGACAAAAATTGTATCAATTTCTTATGGGATAAAATGATTCTTATCTGCAAGCAAGGAGTCAGATTCTACTAACACCTCTTCCATCGGTTAATCAAGCCTATGCTATGATCCTTAATGATGAAGGACAAAAATCTATCACTTGTACCTCTTATGGTTTACTAGGATCTTCTCCCCATGTTACTTATAATCCTACAGTTCTTTACTCAAGGATGAGTACACAGAAAAACAAGAAAGACTATAGCCTTCAGTATGACTATTGCAAACTTAAAGGACGTCTGAAAAAGAATTATTAGAAGCTAATTGGGTATCCTCCTAATTTCAAGAAGAAAAAGCTAACTTCAGGAAATGGTGGAGCTATTGCAAATATTGTTATAGGAGGAGGAAAATCTTCTTATTTTCAGAACCATCAGGGGTCACCCCCTTCCAACAATGCTGATATGAAGTCTGGAACCTCCCAACCTCAAATTGCTGCAAATGTGACTGGATTATATCAAGCCATAGAGCATGGAAAACTACCTCAAGGAACTACTTCTATGTAACGCCCCGAAGTTTTTCCTAACTAAATTTTTGTCCCTAAAGTATCAAGCATTGGCTTCTAGAATGATTTATACTTATTTCCCTATGGAATTCCTTTGATTTCAGCTTTTCATTACGTAGATGATCGAATAATTTTTTCGTCGACATAAGATTCGTCCAAAACAGACACTCGATGAAGGAGTTATGGTTAATTTAAGTCCTAGTCGTAAAACATCGTCATTCCTGTCCTTGGTGCATTGCGGAAAGGGTGCAAATGACGATGGTCAATTTCCAGTGAGACTTCGCGATGGTGGCACGTCGAGGAGTGGGCCAAGTTCCCATTCGTCAATTTCCAGTGATGCGATAGTGGTGCGTCACGGTGGCCCATAAGATTGGGTTCCTAGTTAAAATTTTTCCTGTTTCGTTCAAAAGTTAACAAAGGTAGTTTGGACTTTTTCCAAGTCTCTTAAAACATCCAAACAGGATATTAAGACCTCTACAAGCATAATATACGATATTCTCAAGATTTCCCTCAAAACAAAAACCCTAGTTCATATACTTCTCCTCCAAGAAACTCAAGACTCAACCGTGGGTTTTCGAAATTGATCAGAGATTTGGAATCCACAAACTGTAGGCTTCAAGGATCAGCCATTATTCTTCATAATCGAGGTACGCGGGGTTTTCCTAAAATCTCATGGGCATAGAAATCATGTTTTTAAGAAAAGTGTTTTCGGATTTATGAATAAATTCATGTTTAAGAAGATTTGATGGTATTGTTTTGGTCTTTAGGCCTTTCCCCAAATTGATTTGAATTGTATACATGTACGTATGCATTTAAAATCGTGAATTGTGAATCGAGAGCATGAAATATATAATTTCCCTCTCCCATTACTTTATTATTTGATTTACAAGTTATGAATCCTTACATTTCATGGTTTACAAAATGATTCAAGATACTATTTGTATTATGTGAAATTCATGATGATTAAGAATGGGAGAGAGGAATGATTTAATGATTTTAAATGTTGAGATTGATAAACAAAGAAACTTCAGGAATGTTTTTGAGAAGTTGGCCACTACTTATTGAAATTGTTGAATGAATGGAAAACCTTTGCATGATTTTTGACTTATGATTTGAGATATGACTGTTCTTACACTATATGAATGATCAAGTGGCCTGAACATTATTTTAGAATGAAATAATCATATATGGCTCTGAATAATGACTTGGAAGTCTTGGTATGACTGTTTTAGAATTTTAGAATGATGCATGTTTATAAAAGGCTAAAATAGGGCATAAAGAGATGTTATGTGGATCCCTAAAGAGGGCACGAGTTCAGATAACTCATTACCCAAAACCGTGGTTTGCCGATCCGGGTATATTATACTACGCTGGCCTAGTGCCGTATGGCGTATCAGAATCAGAGACTCCAAACCTTGTGGTATACTTGGGTTAGGGGCTTCCCTGCCGAGTTAATGGAAGATTCCATATAGCCCATGGAATATCAGAGTTGTAGGAGAGTGCCACCTAACTCAGAAGTAATACAAAGAACAGACAGTGCATTGACAAAAATGACTTATGATTTTCAGAAAGTGCCCATGTGTTTTGAGAACTGTTTATGCATGATGTTTTAACAACTTATTCTCCACTATTTTACTTATATAAAAGATTTATTTTGGATTACTTTGTGTACCAGTACATTGTATTGACCCCCTACCTCTCAGGTTCTGAGGCTCAGTCTAGGGGTCCAGATAAGCAGTAGATTTCATCAGATAGAGTTGCAGTGTCCAGTTGGTGAGCCTTCTATATTTTGGAAGACCTGTTTATTTTCAGACAATTATTAGTGGTTACGGTTTTGGTCTACTGGGGTCCTTGTCCCAGCTTTCAGATTGTGTTAGAGAGTATGTAGTAGAGATTTCGCAGACGGTTTGCAGATGTTGCTAGTTAGTTTTAGATTTCGTTCTCCAATGCTAAATTCATATCAGATTTAAGACCATGATTCTGTCTTGCTATAATTTCCATATTTCCTTATTTACGTATGAATGGTGTATATGATTTCAAGATAAAAGGGTGTCCAGGCCTTCATGGTTCGGAATGCTTGTCACGACCAGGGCCTCGATTTGGGTCGTGACAAACTTGGTATCAGAGAATGGTTCATTATCCTAGGGTGTTTGCGAAATCGCATCGGGTAGAGTCTTTTTTATGGGTGTGTAGCGCGCCACACTTATAAGCAGGGGGATACTAGGCGTTTAGAAATGTTTCCCCTCTTTATGATCTAGTTCGTGCTTTGGAGTCTAATCTTCCTTTAATCAATGCTCTCTTGCTTTTCAGAAAAATCGATCATGCCTTATCGTCGCACTATCGATCAGAATGCACAGACAGATGAGGTCCCTCCCACTCACGAGATATGGACCCATAACAGAGCTCTCACCCCAAAACCTGTTCCTACTCCGGGAGTACCTCCAGTCCCGACCAGTCCACCTCGGGATCCACAGACCAATGTTAACTGTCCCCTGACTTCTCAAAGGGATATTTCTAATGCAGAATTCAGATAGTCTATTCATATGCTGACACAGTTGGTGGCCAATCAGGATCAATGATCGGAAGATGTTAGGTCTTCATCTTCCACATCTGAGGCTACTAGGGTGGGTCAGTTCATGAGAATGAACCCGTCCAAGTTTACTGGCACCAAGGCAGAAGAAGATCCACAGGAGTTTGTGGATGAGATGGAGAAGATCTTTAAGGTGATGTACGTGGAGGAGGTAGAAGGGGTGGATTTGTCAACTTATTAGCTCAAGGATGTTACAAATCATTGGTATAACGAGCGGGAGGATGCGAAGGGAGAGAGTTGAGAGCCCACAGTTTGGGGCAAATTTGTGGAAGCCTTTCTTGATCGATTCTTTCCTTTAGAGTTGATGGAGGCCAAAGCTGAGAAGTTTATGAATCAGAAGCAGGGAAATATGAGTGTTCAGGTGTACACTTTGAAGTTTAACCAATTAGACCGCTATGCACCAGAGATGACTAGCAATATAAAAGCCCGGATGAGGACGTTTGCATCCGGCCTTTCAGATGATCTAGTTCTTGAATGTCAAGGGGTGATGCTAAATAAGGATATGGACTTTTCTAGGTTGTCAGTCCATATACAACAGGTAGAAGAAAAGAAAAAGAAAATCGCTGATTCTAGAGAGAAAGACAGGCAGACAAAGAGAGCCAGAACAACAGATCAACATCACAGTCAGTCGCAAAGTGGTAAGTGGGGTAATAAATGGTAGAAGAAGAAGAATTAGGGTAATGCACAGTCCACAGGCAGTGCCCCAACACCCAGACCCCCAGTTGACAGAAGATCTCAGAGTTTCTAGACTAATCAAGGATCCAGAGCTCATGATACTCAGTCACAGGGTAGTGTGGCTCCGCAACATCGTACTTTTTTACGGTGTGAGACTTGTGGTAGGAATTATCAAGGAAGGTGTCAGTGGGGCGCATTTGTATGTTATTCATGTGGTCAGCCAGTTCACTTACAAAGGGATTATCCATCTTCTAGAAGAAATGTTGGTGGTGCAAAATCTCATGCAAATTCTTCCGCACCACCACCACCTCAAAAGGGCACCACTTCAGCTGCCGGAAGCGTTCGCAACCGGTTGTATGCTTTGACTAACTGCCAGGAAGCAGAGGCCTTACCAGATGTGGTCACCGGTATGTTATAAATCTTTTCCTGTAATGTTTATGTGTTACTTGATCCCGGGTCTACCTTGTCTTATGTGACCCCATATGTGGCTACTGGTTTTAGGTTTGATCCCCAAGTCATTACCAACCCTTTCTCTGTTTCCACTCTGGTGGGTGATTCTTTTGTGGCTAGAAGGATATATAAAAAATTATGTTGTGTCTATTCTTAGCCGGGATACTTTGGCAGATCTCATAGAGCTTTATATAGTTGATTTTGATGCTATCCTAGGGATGGACTAGCTCCATTGATATTATGCCACTATAGACTGTAGAACCCAAAAGGTTACTTTTTCTTTTCTGAATAAGCCAATAATAAAATGGGAAGGGCACTCTCAAGGCCCGTAAACTCATTTCCAAAGGTTGTTTGTATCATCTAATTCAGGTTAAAGATTCTAACACCGAAAGTCTTCCTCTTCAGTCTGTCCCTGTAGTAAATGAATTCCCATAAGTCTTTCCAGATGATCTCCCAGGAATACCACCTGATAGGGAGACAGATTTTGGCATAGATGTATTGCCAGACACCCGTCTCATCTCTATTCTGCCATATAGAATGGCTTCAGCAGAGTTGAAAGAGTTGAAAGAGCAGCTAGCAGACCTCTTAGATAAAGGTTTCATCCATCCTAGTGTTTCTCCCTGGGGTGCACCTGTACTTTTCGTGCGAAATAAAGATGGTTCCTTGCGTATGTGCATATATTACCGCCAGTTAAACAAGGTCACTATCAAAATAAGTATCCGCTTCCTAGGATTGATGATGCCAACTTCAGGGTGCTAAGTGTTTTTCTAAAATAGACCTTCGTTGAGGATTTCATCAATTGAAAGTTAGGGAGTTAGACATTCCCAAGACAGCTTTTTGAACCAGATATGGTCATTATGAATTCCTAGTCATGTCCTTCGGGTTGACTAATGCCCCTGCAGCCTTCATGGACCTAATGAATAGGGTCTTCCAACAGTTTCTAGACTTGTTTGTCATAGTTTTCATTGATGAGATCTTGATTTATTCCAAAAGTGAGGAGGACCATACCAATCACCTTCGAATTATCCTCCAGACTCTCAAAGATCATAGGTTGTATACAATGTTCTCCAAGTGTGAATTCTGGTTAAATGCTATTGCTTTCTTGGGGCATATTATGTCTAGTGAGTGGATTAGTTGATCCCCAAAAGGTTGAGGCAGTGAGGAAATGGCCCAGACCCATGACTCCAACCGACATTCGAAGCTTCTTGGGTTTGGCGGGTTATTACAGAAGGTTCGTAGAGATTTTTTTTTCCATAGCTGCACCACTTACTAAGTTGACTCAAAAAAAGGTGAAGTTTTTGTGGTCTGACTCTTGTGAGAATAGTTTAGAGAAGTTGAAAGATAAGTTGACTACTGCTCCTGTTTTGACTCTTCCGGAGGGTACAAAAGGTTTTGTTGTATACTGTGATGCATCCCGAGTGGGACTTGGGTGTGTTCTTATGCAACACGGTAAGGTAGTGGCTTATGTATCTAGGCAGTTGAAGGTGCATGAGCGGAACTACCCTACTCATGACTTGGAGTTAACGGTTGTGGTTTTTGCACTTAAGATCTGGCGGCACTATTTGTATGGGGTACATGTTGATATATTTACTGACCACAAGAGTTTACAGTATGTTTTCTCATAGAAAGAATTGAATCTCAGGCAGTGGCGATGGTTGAAACTTGTAAAAGACTATGAAATGAGCCTGCACTATCATCCGGGCAAGGCGAATGTGGTAGCCAATGCCCTTAGCAGGTTATCTATGGGCAGTCTTTCTCATGTGGGGAAATAAAAGAGGGAGATGGTGAAGGACATTCACCGACTTGCAAATCTAGGAGTGCGACTTTTGGATTTCGAGGATGGAGGAGGGGTTGTTCATGAGATAGCTAAATCTTCCCCTTGTGAAGTAGTTAAAGAGAAATAGGTTAAAGATCCCATATTGATGCAGATCAAGAAAGATATGGGTCAATAAAAGGTAATGTCATTTGAAATTGGTGGTGATGGTATTTTGAGATACCAGGGTAGGTTGTGTGTGCCAGATGTAGATGGTCTGAGAAAGAGAATCCTTGAAAAAGCTCACACGTTGAGGTATGTTGTTCACCCTGTATCTACTAAGATGTATCATGATTTGAAAACCATTTATTGGTGGAATAATATGAAGCGTGATGTGGCTAACTATGTTGCCAAGTGTTTAAATTGTCAAGAAGTTAAAGTGGAACATATGAGGCCGATGGTTCTTCTTAAGAGATAGCTTTGCCTATGTGGAAGTGGGAGATGATTAATATGGACTTCATTACAGGACTTTCGAGGTCCCGAAACTAGTATGATTCTATTTGGGTGATTGTAGATAGGCTGACCAAGTCAGCTCACTTTCTACCTATCAGGACTAATTATTAGGGAGAGGATTATGCCAAGCTGTTCATTGCAGAAATAGTTTATTTGCATGGGACACCTGTGTCCATCATATCTGACTGAAGTACATAGTTTTCTTCACATTTTTGGAGATCGTTTCAAAAGGATTTAGGTACCCAAGTGAATTTGAGCACGACTTTCCACCCTCAGACAGACGGGCAAGCTGAGCGCACCATCCAAACCCTTGAGGATATGTTGAGGGCCTGCGTAATTAATTTTAAAGGTAGTTGGGTAGAGCACTTGACATTGATAGAGTTCGCATATAATAATAGTTTCCATTCCACTATTAAGATGGCACCATTTAAGGCATTGTGTGGGAGAAGATGTAGGTCTCTGATAGGATGGTATGAAATAGGTGAGATGCAAATATTTGGGCCTGATCTTGTTCATCAGGAAATGGAGGACGTGAAAGTCATTATAGAATGAATTAAAATAGCTCAGAGTCATCATAAATCCTACGTCGATGTTAGGAGAAGAGATCTAGAGTTTGAGGTTATAGATTGGGTGTTTCTCAAGGTTTTTCCCATGAAGGGAGTCATGCGATTTGGCAAGAAAGGTAAGCTGAGTCCTCACTATGTAGGGCTATACCAGATTGCGAGAAGGATAGGTGGTGTTGCGTATAAGTTAGAATTGTCTGCCATTTTGGGTTCTGTTCATCCGGTATTGCATATATCTATGTTGAAGAAGTACATTGGAGACTATTCTTTAATGTTGTCTGTCGAAGAAATCAAAGTGACAGACTCCTTATCCTATGAAGAAGAGCCGGTAGAAATTTTGGATCGCCAAGTTAGAAGATTGAGGAGCAAAGAGATAGCCTCGGTTAAAGTGTTGTGGAGAAACCAAAAAATTGAAGAAGTAACTTGGGAATCAGAAGTTGACATGAGAGCTAGATACCCAAACCTTTTTTATCCAGTGGATGACGAAATGGAAGGTACAATCCTTACCTTATTCTTTCTAGGCCTTAGTATGCTTGAAATTATACTTGTCTGTGTCCCGCGTCAACATTCGAAGACGAATGTTCCCAGGGGGGCTATTGTAATGCCCTGAAGTTTTTCCTAGCTAAATTTTTGTCCCTAAAGTATCAAGCATTGGCTTCTAGAATGATTTATACTTATTTCCCTATGTAATTCCTTAGATTTAAACTTTTCATTATGTAGATGAATGAATAAGTTTTCCATCGACATAAGATTCATCCAAAGCGGACACTCGGTGAAGGAATTATGGTTAATTTAAGTCCTAGTCGTAAAACACCGCCATTCCTGTCCTTGGAGCATTTCGGAGAGGGTGTAAATCATGATGGTCAATTTTCAATGAGACTCCACGTGGTGGTGCATCACGGAGTAGGCCAAATTCCCATTCGTCAATTTTCAGTGACCCACCTCGATAGTGACGCATCGCGGTGGCCCATAAGATCGGTTTCCCAGTTTAAATTTTTCCTGTTTCGTTCAGAAGTTAACAAGGGTAGTTTGGACTTTTTCCAAGTCTCTTAAAATATCCAAACAGGAGATTAAGACCTCTACAAGCATAATATACAACATTCTCAAGATTTACCTCAAAACAAAAATCCTAGTTCATATACTTCTCCTCCAAGAAACTCAAGACTCAACCGTGGGTTTTTGAAATTGATCGGAGATTTGAAATCCCCAAACCATAGGCTTCAAGGATCAGCCATTATTCTTCATAATCGAGGTACGCGGGGTTTTCCTAAAATCTCATGGGCATAGAAATCATGTTTTTAAGAAAAGGATTTTCGGATTTATGAATAAATTCATGTTTTAGAAGTTTTGATGGTATTGTTTTGGTCTTTAGGCCTTCCCCCAAATTGATTTGAATTGTATATATGTATGTATGTATTTAAAACCGTGAATTGTGAATCGAGATCATGAAATATATAATCTCCCTCTCCCATTACTTTATTATTTGATTTACAAGTTATGAATCCATATATTTCATGATTTACAGAATGATTCAAGATACTATTTGTCTTATATGAAATTCATGATGATTAAGAATGGGAGAGAGGAATACTTTAATGATTTTAAAAGTTGAGATTGATAAACAAAGAGACTTCAGGAATGTTTTTGAGAAGTTGGCCACTACTTATTGAAATTGTTGAATGAATGGAAAGCCTTTGCATAATTTTTGACTTATGATTTGAGATATGACTCTTCTTATACTATATGCATGATCAAGTGGCATGAATATTATTTTAGAATGAAATAATCATATATAGATCAGAATAACGACTTGCAAGTTTTGGTATGACGATACCAACTCAGACAATGCCATAACAGACACCGACTAATACAAAAATCAGACTTTCCTGTTTTAGAAATTCGGAATGATACATGTGCAGAAAAGGCTAAAATAGGGCATAAAGAGATGTTAGGTGGTTCCCTAAAGAGGGCGCGGGTTCAGATAAATCATTTCCCAAAATCGTGATTTTCTGATCCAGGTATATTATATTACACTTGCCTAGTGTCGTGTGGCGTATCAGAATCAGAGACTCCAACCCTTGCGGCATACTTGGGTTGAGGGATTCCCCGCCGAGTCAATGGCAGATTCCATATAGCCCGTGGAATATCAGAGTTGTAGGAGAGTGCCACCTAACTCAGAAGTAATACAAAGAACAGACAGTGCATTGACAAGAATGACTTATGATTTTCAGAAAGTGCCCATGTGTTTTGAGAATTGTTTATGCATGTAGTTTTAACAACTTTCTCTCCACTATTTTACTTATATAAAAGTTTTATTTTGGATTAATTTGCGTACCAGTACATTGTATTGACCCCCCTCCCCCTACCTCTCAGGTTCTGAGGCTCAGTCTAGGGGTCCAGATAAGCAGTAGATTTCATCAGACAGAGTTGCAGTATCCATTTGGTGAGCCTTCTATATTTTGGAAGGCCTGTTTATTTTCAGACAATTATTAGTGGTTATGGTTTTGGTATACTGGGGGCCTTGTCCCAACTTTCAGATTGTGTTAGAGAGTATGTAGCATAGATTTCGTAGACGGTTTACAGATGTTGCTAGTTAGTTTTAGATTTTGTTCTCCAACGCTAAATTCATATCAGATTTATGACCATGATTCTGCCTTGCCATAATTTCCATATTTCCTTATTTATGTATGAATGTTGTATATGATTTCAAGATAAAAGGGTGTCCAGGCCTTCATGGTTCGGTATGTTCGTCACGGACAGGGCTTCGGTTCGGGTCGTGACATGCTAGTACACAAACAGGTGCCTGTATGTTTACGCAAGACCAATACAATTATATATTATAGATGCCTCAACAAAATATTATGTCTTTGTCAGCTGGAATACATGCTACTACTGCATCAACTACTGTTAACACATCAGGCTTAGGTACATTTTAAGCTTGTGGTGTTCCTACTTTCTCATTTGATTGGATTATTGACACTGGAGCTACCAATCACATGGTCTCTAATAATAAGTTACTTAATCAAGACACAATAACTGAAAATTAGGTTTCACATAAGGTGTATTTACCTAATGTAAATACATCACTAGTGACACACACTGGCTCAAGTACTATATCTCCCGGGAGTACACTAAAAAATGTGTTCTTACTTCCTGATTTTTAGTATAACTTACTATCTGTGTCTAAAGCCACAAGGGAACTACATTATGCTGTACTATTTTATCCTGACTTTTGTATTTTTCAGGACCTCTCCAGTGGGAAGATGAGGGATATTGGTAGATTACAAGATGGATTTTATATGCTTAACCAACAAACAATTGAAAAATCTACTGCTTCTATGTCTGATAATTCTGCGCATGTCTATAATTCTAGTTCTGTGGATATTGGTCTATGGAACAAGAGATTTGGACATGTATCTACTCATGTGTTACAATCTCTTATTCCTAATAAGCTAGAACACATAACTAATGTTGTTAATAAATATGGTATTTGTCCATATGCCAAACAAACTAGAACATCATTTCCTGTTAGTAATATCAAAAATACTGATAAGTTTGATTTAGTCCATATGGATATGTGGGGACCTTATAAAATCCCAGTTGTTGATGGTTCAAAATATTTTTTAACAATAGTGGATGATTTTACAAGAATGACTTGGGTGTATTTTTTTTATGTTAAAGTCTGATGTATGCATGGTTATTCAACAGTTCTTAAAGCTTTTACAAACTCAGTTTAATAAAACCATCAAAGTATGTAGAACTGACAATGGTACTAATTTGTGAATGAGGTGTGTAGTGTTATCTTCAAACAACTAGGCATCATCCATCAAATATCATGTGGTTATTCTCCTCAGTAGAATGGTGCAGCTGAGAGAAAATATAGGCACATACTAAAGATAACTAGAGCTTTGAGACTTCAAGCGAATATACCAGTGAAATTCTGGAATCTTTGTGTTCAAACTTTTATGTATATAATGAATAGATTACCATCTTCTGTGGTTGGGATGTCTCCTTATCAAAAACTATATGATAGAAAACCTTCCCTATCTCATCTTAAAGTATTTGGTTGTCTATGCTAAGAAATTTTTTTGACTCAAACTGACAAACTTCAGTCAAGAAGTAAACCAGCTCTGCTTATGGGTTATTTAGAAGTTCAAAAAGGATACATATTATATGACTTACACACACACACACTTTTTTTGTAAATAGAGATGTACACTTTATAGAATCTGTGTTCCCATTTCAGGACAATAAAATAGTGTCCCCTCCCTTTCTAAACACTATTCCATTATTTGATGATCAACATAGTACTTATATTTTTAATCTTATTCCGACTAACAATGATAACAACAATAGTTCTAGTAGTGCAGGTCAATAAACTACTATGAATGATCCAGATCTGCATACTGATTCAATGGTGCAACCACATGTAATAGCATTTCAAGCACCACAAGTTCAACAATCTCAACCGGCACCTGTCCCTGTTAGAATATCCACAAGGGATAAACATCCTTCTATTTAGATTAAAGACTTTGTGTCTATAAGCACACTCAAGCATGACACTCCCTATGCTATCTCTAACTATGTTTCTTATGACAATGTTTCTAACAAATATCAAGCCTACTTAACTAATTTCTTTTCTGATACAGAACCTAACATACACTTAGAGGCAATAAAGGACCCTAGATGGGTAATAGCTATGCAAGATGAGATCAAGGCTCTACAAGATAACAAAACTTGGGAGTTGGTACCACTTTGATATGGTAAAAACTTGGAAACACGAAATTGGCTCAAAACAGTCCAAACGCACTCCAAAAACAGTCCACTAATTCAAAAAACCGAGGACCCTTTTGGAGACCACTCTCGGATTCAAGAATGCAATACAAGAAGGAAAATATTACTAGGTTTTTGACACCTTTGCAGCCAACGAAAAACTAAGTTAACAACACAAGATTAAACCACAATGAGAAAAACAACAACAATAAAAAAAAAATGGCTTCATAATACAAGATACAAAATGGATACAAGATTACAAAAGGAAAAGGATAGATAGATAGACCACATGAAGTTATAATGTTAAGAAACCAAGAATGGTAACTCTTGGAACCTTAAAACTACATACAACAATAAACCTATCTCTTATAAAGACACAAGATCGGAATTCACCTCTCTAGCATCAATGTTTTCATGAAATCAATAACAAAGAGAATCCACCCTATTGTTGTCTCCTAGTTTTGGTTTTGCCTCATCAAGAGAAGAGAGGAATTTGTGTTTTTAAAGTTTTTCTCACTTCAACATCCATAATAATCTAAGTAAATAAAACCCTACATTGTTCTTTATATAACTATTACAATATATAAGTTAAAATGACCAAAAGGCCTTCAAAGAGTGGGCTGCCCATCAAGTGTAAGTTATGGGCTGATTTTGGTGTGTTTTGGGCCTTTTCTACACTTAAATTGCACACATCAAGTCTCGATACCAATGCGCACCCTTATAAGTCCATATCCGTGATTATTCTTGTATCATCCACTCCATCTTAAGAGGAATTTTCCCACAAATTCGTGGCTTCATCTCATTTAATTGTCCACTTTAAAAGAAACCACTCAAAATATTCTGCAAAATATGAAGAGCCCGAAAGCTCAATAATAAAAAGGGATGTATCAAAAATGAGCTAAAAATATCCCACAAGAGATACACAAAAAATAGTCCATAATCTAGCCAAACCCGAGAGCATAATGACAAAAAGTCTCGGATCCAACATCTTTATTTTGACCCTCAGCTTCCTCTCCCTCTTGAGATTGGCCTTCAATCTCATCCGACTCAAGTCTCCTTCTATCATATAAGCATCGTCATAGACTCCATATATTTCGTATCTCTTTCTACCATGTTTCTCTTCTTGGATGTGTCGGTTTTGGTAAAGGGAAGTTTCGGTTGAGAGGCTCGATTTGGTAATGTGGAGCTTCGGTTATGGATCTTGGATGGGAGAAAATTGGCTTCCAAGTCCTCCTTGTTGGAATTGATCAACTTGCAGGGGAAGTGTTCTATGTTTTTCTCGGTTTTGAGGGTTATTTGGAGCTTAGCTTGTGGCATTATGTTGTGGTCTTGGAGGATTGGTCATTGGAAGTAAAGTTTCGGGAGTGAAAGAACGGGAGTTCCTTCGACTCTCTATTTGATCCAAACTCTCACTCATAGTTACCACATCCGAGTTAATTTTTTCTAGACCCACATTTTCCCTAGCAAGGTCTTGGGACAAAGTATCAAGGAGGGCCAATATGGTTTCCATTATGCCCAAGAAGTTACCTACAAAACAACAAACAAGTTAGATGTACAAAAATGGTCCTCACACTCCCTCTCTATTGTTTTGTATCTCAGATTTTTTTTTACTTTGGTATCACAAGTGTCGTAACATTGATTGTACTCTGTGAGGCATTGAGAGGTGGACCAAGTATTACAATGACTCAAAAGAACAAGACACACAAAGGAACGTATGCACGAAGGACGATTTCAAAACTAACTTACAATCTTGTACTAGCTTGTAAGTTAGTAATGGAATCAACAAATGAAACTAATGGAACAACACAATGAAACTAAGAGATCAAAATTTGAGCCCAAATTGTTGGGTGAACAGTGTATTTGGTGATGTGGCGGTCCACGTGGCAGTCCACTAGTGGTTCGGTTCTTGACAAATTTTAATTTCACAATTTGAACTTTGGTGGAAATTGTTCAATGGAGGGAAATACAAACTAGTATTTGGAGATCCTTTTTCAATTCAAATTTCAAGACTTAAAAGTCTTTGACTAGACTTGTACTTCTCCTTAAAACATGGACCCTTGTTTTATGGAAAAAGGTTGAGATGTGATGTAAAGTCTTTTTGGTGGTTGGAGGTCTTTCAAGATTAAACAAATACTACACCTTGTCTTTCACCTTTTTAAGATCTAAGTTCACTTTAATATTAACAAGGTGATGAATATGGTGAAGAACTTCAAGAACACAACAACCACAACAAGAACAACGAACAATAATCTCACGGCCAAGACTACAAGGATAGCTACAACAATCGTCTAAGTCCCCTTTGTGTTGTGTTTTCGGTTTTACAAAAGGTGAAGGTTGTGATGAAAAAAAAGAACACAACAACAATATTTCAAGATCTACAACAACACCACAACACAAGGCCTTCAACTCAGTCAAGGATAGAACAACAACAACATCCAATCGGCCACACTTTGTTCACAACAACAATATTAACAATTCAAGATCAAGTTTGGATCGACTCAAAGTGTTAGTGAGGAAAAAAAATAACACTACAAACACATAAGACAAGTAAAATACTCCTAGACCTAGACTCAAGAACAAATCTCGGTCAAGAACACAATTTCGGCCAAGACAACAACAATGGACAGATTGCAATTTTTCTGAAATTTTCAGCTTTTCAATAATTTTTTTTTAATTCTCTAACAAGCAAGCCCAAGATTGATTTTGTAGGAACAAGATCAAGCCATGATTTGATACCAAATGATACGGTAAAAACTTGGAAGACACGAAATTGGCTCAAAACAGTCCAAACACACTCCAAAAACAGTCCACTAATTCAAAGAATCGAGGACCCTTTTAGAGACCACTCTTGGATTCAAGAATGCAATACAAGAAGGACAATATTACTAGGTGTTTGACACCTTTGCAGCCAACAACAAACCAAGTTAACAACACAAGATTAAACCACAATGAGAAAAACAACAACAACAACAAAAACGGCTTCACAATATAAGATACAAAATGGATAAAATATTACAAAAGGAAAAGGATAGATAGATAAACCACATGAAGGTATAATGTTAAGAACCCAAGAATGGTAACTCTTGGACCCTTAAAACTACATACAACAATAAACCTATCTCTTACAAAGATACAAGATCGGAATCCACCTCTCTAGCATTAATGTTTTCAAGCAATCAACAACAAAGAAAATCCACCCTATTGTTGTCTCCTAGTTTTGGTTTTGCCTCATCAAGAGAAGAGAGGACTTTGTGTTTTTAAAGTGTTTCTCACTTCAACATCCATAATAATCTAAGTAAATAAAACCCTACATTGTTCTTTATATAACTATTACAAGATATAAGTTAAAATAACCAAAAGGCCTTCAAAGAGTGGGCTACCCATCAAGTGTAAGTTATGGGATGATTTTGGTGTGTTTTGGGCCTCTTCTACACTTAAATTGCACACACCAAGTCTTGAGGCCAACGAGCACCCTTATAAGTCCATATCTGTGATTATTCTTATATCACACTTCCTGCAGAAAAGAAGCCCATTGGATATAAATGGATCTACAAGATCAAATACAAAGCCAATGGAGAGATAGAAAGGTTCAAGGCTAGGCTTGTAGCTAAGGGGTACAGTCAACAAGAAGGAATAGACTACCAAGAAACTTTTTCTCCTATAGTCAAGATGGTTACTGTGAGAATAATCTTAGCTATTACAGTATCCAAACATTGGAACATCCACCAAATGGATGTATAGAATGCATTTTTACAAGGAGATCTCACAGATGAGTTGTATATGGACCTTCCGCAGGGATTTACCAATCAGGGGGAACAAACACAAGTGTGTAGATTAGTTAAATCCCAATATAGGTTGAAGCAAGCACCTAGGCAATGGAATGCCAAGTTGACTGAGGCTCTACTTCAACTAAAGTTTGTTCAAATTCAATATGATCATTCCCTGTCTGTAAGAGAATCTGAAAAAGGCATTGTGATTTTCTTGGTATATATTGATGATATGCTTATCACAGGAGATAGTTTAAGTTTGATTGAAGAAGCAAAAATATCCCTACAACAGATTTTTAAGATGAAAGATCTCGGTGAACTAAAATATTTTCTTTGAATTGAGTTTGCAAGATCAAAAAAAGGTATCATCATGCATCGAAGGAAGTACTCATTAGAGCTGATCTCAAAACTTGGTTTAGCAGCCTCTAAACCTGTTTGTACTCCTTTTGACACAAGTGTAAAGCTGACCACAAGGGAATATGATGAACACAAAAATAGAAGTTGTGAAGAAGATCCACTTATTCCAAACAAGAGCTCATATCAAAGACTGACAGGTAAACTTCTACACCTAATAGTTACAAGACCTGATATTTCCTACAATATTCAGACACTAAGCCAATACCTACAACATCCTAAGAAGTCCCATATGGATGCTGCTCTTAGGATTGTTAGGTATGTCAAGGCTCAACCTTGTTTAGGAGTACTAATATCAAGTAAGCCTATTAACAAAGTGACAACCTTTTGTGATGTTGACTGGGCTGCCTATGCTCATTTTAGAAGATCAGTGTCAGGGTTCTTAATTAAGCTTGGAGAGTCTACTTTATCCTGGAAATCCAAGAAACAAACTACCATCTGAAGGAGTTTTGCAGAAGCATAATACATAAGCATGGCATCTACAGTCTCTAAACTAACTCGGATACTTAGTATATTAAAGGAACTCAATGTGAATGTTACTCTACCAGCTTAGATCTTCAGTGATAGCAAATCAGCTATCCAGATTGCAGCCAATCCAGTGTTCCATGAAAGTACAAAACACATCGAGATTAATTGTCACTTCATCAGGAAAAAAATTCAAAAAGGAGATGTTCAAACACAATACATTACAACTACTAACCAACCTGCAGATATTCTAACTAAGGCCCTTTCCAGAGTTCAGTATCAACATCTTTGCTCCAAGTTAGGTGTACCTAATATATTTCAAGGCACCTAACTTGAGGGGGAATGTTAAAATAACCCATACAATATAATTACATATCTTCACATAGTTTAAGTTCACAGTTAACTAACTTAACTAATCAAGTAGTTAGTTAGTTATGATGACTACGCAGTTACTCACCTATTGCTAAGTCTCTTTATCAACTTGTATGTATATATATATATATATACATACATACATAACACCTTTTATATTGAAGTAAGATTATAGATTATTCCAATGATCATTCTCTCCTATTTCCTCTTCTCTGTACATTACATTCTCTCTGCATTTCTGTCTTCTTTGTCTGTATCATGTTCTTCTTCTTATCCAATTCTATAGTCTGAGTTCATACTTGAACTCATAAGAAGAAGAACTAGAAATTCTTCACATTTATCATAAATAGCTTCTCGTAAAACATAAAATTTACTTTTCGTATACTTCTTCCAATCTAAAAAGACCTAGGTTTATGCACAGTTAGTGTTATCAAAAGCAAAACGTGCAAAAGAACTCTAAGATTTGTTAGGGCTAGAAACACAAAGTACAAATTAAGCATGAACTTTAATGGAAAAAGGTACAAAGGGAGAAGAAATACAAATTTATGTGGTTAGTCCAAGACATAATTATAAGCATGAATGACAAACATATGAATAAAGAATTTTTTTTAAAAAAATTATGAGTGTTTAGAAGAGGCTCATTGGCAATGAAAGAATGTCTTGCAGCCTTGATGACAGACTACAACACACATTAAGAGAGACAAAGTACTCAACGCATTTTGAGCCTCACTTCAGGGCTTAAGCGCGCCTTTGATAATAGTGTGTACAATTTCATAAAACTTAAGGAGTTTTGCCTTGAAGAAAACATGTAATGAGGTTTGTTGTGAGACAACAATTGACTACCAATGAACTTACAATAAGGCTGATATAACTTTCACATATATTCATTTGAAAGAATTGCAACAGTGTTGTCGTACAATGGATATCGACAACTTCTGATGCATAAGCAGCTCCTAATACTCAGAAGCACCATTATGAATTTTTATTTATTCTACAGGGATTGATTAAAGAATGAGACGTAAAAGAACACTTTAGGTAACTATTGCTCATAGCAAGAACCTGGTTCTTCTGGGGAAGCTCGCCCACCTCCGGTTAATGGACCAAAAGCCACTCCTCTTTGATTCAATAAGCACCTAAAATATGCCAGCCTGTGAGTAGCTTGATTTGGATTCTTGGCAATGTTGTCATAAGCGGTCCATAGCCTCTCTTTAATGCAAAAAGTACACCAGCAATACCAAAGAAGAGATGTTACGATGAGAAAGACTATTGTATTTACCATGTTGTTCAAAGGGCATCCTGTTCTGGAACCATATACGGAGACATATCATAACTTATAGTCTAATGCACATGAAAGGGCCAGAATAGTAGAAGTATCAAGGAACAGCAGTAGACAAACAAGCTTTAGTTCATCTAAGATCAACATGAAATAATCTAGCCTATGTGCTACTTAAAAATGTTTGAGAAAAAAATTCAAGTAAAATGCATGTCCAAACACAACTTTTTGTTCCAAAAATTTCAGCTTTGAAAACTCAAATTTTCAAGTTTCATCAACCTCAAAATTTATGGCCAAATCGGAGCTAGATTTCAGAAAGACAGATTCAATAAGAGAGAGGAACGAGTACGTGTAGTTGCTACTGTATGAGGCCATATGGTTGTTTAGATGTTTGATCCATCAATATTCTCACCCCATGTAACCAGCTCTTATTGATCAGAATTTGTAATTTTAGTTAGTGACTCATTTGAATAGAAATCCTGCCATGGGGTATCTATATGGTCCAAATACCACTTGTCCTGGTTGCTAAAGATGCACCGCAATGAGGCGCAATCCAGTTGCATTTACTTTCTGAGCAACACCACCACCAAGCCTGCCAGATATAATACAAATACAAGGTTAGTCCATCAACAAATTTTATGAAAAGTTTTCCAAGCAATTTGGTAACGCCTAATTTCTAACTTTTTGAACCATCTTAATGCCCATGTCAATTAAGTTTCAAGATACAATAATATAATATGGATAAGAATAAAGGAAATGAAAAAAGACAGCAAATATATGAACTAATATGGAGCTTCGAGCTTATACCAAGCGATAAAAGGACGTACCAGTTGTGAACTATAGGTTTTGGGCTCAACTTATTTCCAAAATCATTGAACGTCTCTTCCCTAAAAATATAAATATAAGAAGTTAAAAACCAGTTACTGTCAAAAAAATCCCATAACAAAAGGTTTTCCTACCAGTTTATAATTTCATATCCATGGGATAAAGCTATCTTCCGTGCTCGCAAGACAAAGTACTGATAAACGGTGGTTCCATTCAACCGATGTTGCTTTAGCCTGTCAAATAGAAAATATTTGTTGTTTTAATGGTCAGACAAACTTATCAAAGGAATATTGAATGGAGAGATATTGAATGGAGAGAGTCCAGGGGTTTTGGGCTGTACGTGACAAAAGAGTTTTAAAATGAGGTGTAGGTGACACAAGTCTTAATTATTGAGCGGAGGTAACAATTTATTGTGAATTAAGAAAGTTAGAGAAATTTAAAAATAACCCAAAAGTTTTTAAATTTATACTTTGATCCAAATGTTAGTTAATATAATAGGAAACAGAGGAAAAAAAAGGCACGTTTCTCTCTCTTCTCATCCGTTGTTGTTTTCTTTCTCTTCACGATTATTGTTGTTTATTGTTGCTGCTGCTTTATTCATCATCTTATCCTTCATTATCATGTTCTACTTGATTATCATCTTCATCTTCTTCTTGTCAGTCATTGTTATTGTTGTTACCGCTACTACTGTTATCTGACCAATTTTTTAGGTCAAATTTTGTTTCCTACATCACTTTCCACTTTGGCATTACTTCATAGGTGACTTTGGTAAGTAAAATTATAATTTTTATTCGAATTTGTCATTTGGGTACACAGTTACTGCTGTTTTTTCCAATAATGGATAGAATCCGATCATGAATCCAACATATGTTCCCACAATTTAAACAAATCACTCATCTGGTGCATCAGATGAGTAATCTGTTGCAACAAAATATTTATCTGTTGCATCAGACTGATTATTTGTTGCATCAGACTAATTATCTGTTGTATCAGACTGATTATCTGTTATATTAGACTGCTTATCTGTTGCAACAGATGATTAAACTATTTGGAACAACACAAATCAGCCTCTGCCACATACCCAACAGATAACCAATATGTTTCAACTCTTGTTATTGCTACTGGATTCAAAATTATTCCTTATGTCCAATCATCGACCTGTTTGTTGAGAAGATAATAAACATAATGAAAATTAAATACTCCCTCCATCTCAAATTACTCGTCCCAAATTTCCTAATTTGATTTCTCATTTTACGTCTTTTTTCATTAATCAAGAAGAAATTAAAAAATTTCATATTTTACCCTTTGCATTAATTACTTTTTCTTCAAATTAAAATGTAAACATTATTTAATAAGGTATTATGGTAAACTACGCATGTTATTAATTATTTTTTTAATCGGTATTTCATCTCAATTTGGGATGGATAATTTGAGACGGAGGAAGTATGAATTAAAACGTCAAAGTCATGCAACAGACTAGTTATCTGTTGAAACAGACTAGTTATCTGTTGCATCAGACTGATTATCTGTTGCATCAGACTGCTTATCTGTTGCAATATATGAGTAATCTATTTGGAACAACACAAATCAACCCCTGCCACAAACCCAACAGATAACCAATATGGTTACATTCAGCTCTTGCTATTGCTACTGGATTCAAAATTATTCCTTACGTCCAATCGTGGACATATTTGTTGAGAAGATAATAGACAAAATGAAAATTAAATATGAATTAAAATGTCAAAGTTGATCAAACATAATTTTTTTATTAAACAAAAACAAATAAAAATACATATACATAGACTAAAAGAAAAAAATAATCTAATTATTATTATTATCACCATTATTATTATTATTATTATTGCCAGTCGGTCAATCTTCAACCGGTAGCAGCAAGGCCCTCCTCAGCCTGCGGATCTCATGGAGCATCCTTGCTCTAACTGCTCCCAGTTCCCATTATAGGTCACGAACCTGCATTCGAAGTTCATTCACGACGTCTTGTAGAAAAACAACGTCCCGCACTAGATCGTCCATATCTAAAACACATATGAATTGACAAAAAACGTAAAAACAAAAGTAAAGAAAAGAATATCCGAAAATAATACAATGTATACAACAAATTGGTAAGCAAAAAACTTACCTGAGTCAGGAACGAGAAAGTGGTGGAACGTGTAAAATGAAAGACAAGATGCAATAAATAAATAGAGTGTAGTTGAATGAACGATTGAGTAAGAAGGGACCTATTTATAGAGAATTGAATTTGAATGAGGGACAAAAAGGCGCGACTGTTCACCTCTATTTTTAATTACATTTTTTATTACTGTGAAAAGTTATGACTTAATTAAATTAAGAAATATTGTGATAAGTCATAACTTTTCAGATTATTATTATTAATTAGTTCTTTCAAAGAACCGTTTTTATTGAGTTGTGACAACAAATTCTATTTCTGTTGCATCAGATAATTCATCTGTGACAACAAATATATTATCTATTGCAACAAATAGAAAACCTGTTGCTTCAGATAATTTATTTATTGCAACATATAATCTAACTATTCACCTCCATTTATTAATTACATTTTTTATTAGTGTGAAAAGTTATGACTTAATTAAATTAAGAAATATTGTGATAAGTCATGACTTTTAAAATTATTATTATTAATTAGTTCTTTTCAAGAACCATTTTTATTGAGTTGTGACAACAAATTCTATTTCTGTTGCATCAGATAATTCATCTGTGACAACAAATATATTATCTATTACAACAAATAGAAAACTTGTTGCTTCAAATAATTTATTTATTGCAACATATAATCTAACTATTCACCTCCATTTATTAATTATATTTTTTATTATTGTGAAAAGTTATGACTTAATTAAATTAAGAAATATTGTGATAAGTCATGACTTTTAAGATTATTATTATTAATTAGTTCTTTTCAAGAACCGTTTTTATTGAGTTGTGACAACAAATTCTATTTCTGTTGCATCAGATAATTCATCTGTGACAACAAATAGATTATCTATTGCAACAAATAGAAAACCTGCTGCTTCAGATAATTTATTCATTGCAACATATAATCTAA
Source organism: Capsicum pubescens (assembly GCA_030864215.1). Lineage (NCBI taxonomy): Eukaryota > Viridiplantae > Streptophyta > Magnoliopsida > Solanales > Solanaceae > Capsicum > Capsicum pubescens. Next base: position 251,276,967 of record CM061549.1, read on the forward strand.
CAATTCACCTCCATTTATTAATTATATTTTTTATTATTGTGAAAAGTTATGACTTAATTAAATTAAGAAATATTGTGATAAGTCATGACTTTTAAAATTATTATTATTAATTAGTTCTTTCCCCCTTTTTATTAAGTTGTAAGAACATATTATATTTCTGTTGCATCAGATAATCTATCTGTTGCAACATATAATCTATCTTTTATAAAAAAATTATCATCATATCATTAATCCAAATTTGTTGACTTTTTTACTATATAAATTAAAAAAATACCTCTTCAATAACCGTTTCTTTAATAAAATAATAATAATAATCATTTTTATTGAGTTTTGGCAATAGATTGTATATCAGTTGCATCAGATAAACCACCAGTTACAATAGATATACCATCTATTGCAACAAATCAACGATCTGTTTTAATAACTTTTTTTTATTTCTTCTAACAGCTGGTACATCAGTCACAACAGATGGGGAATTTGATGCATCAGTAACATTGTTGAAATGATGTGTTTTAGATAAAAAGTCACGACTGTTTACCTTTTTCATAACAATCATCATAATAGATAATTAATCCAATATTATGGTATTTTTTATTATATAATAAATAAATAATTTTAAAAATAAATTTAAAAACAAAAATGGTGAAAAGTCACGATCAGTTATTAAAATTAAATTACCATTCTTTTACGGTTATAAATTGTGTTTATCATTTATTTTCTTATTATTTATTTACGAATTATTTTTCATATTAAATAGTCGAAAAGTCATGTCTTTTCACCCTCTTAATAACAACAATAACCCTTTTTAATTAATAACCACCTGTTGCAACATATGATCAATCAGTCGTTCAGATTAACCTCAGTTGCCACAAATGCTCAATCCCTACCACCAACCATCGACATGTTGAGAATAAGGAATAAATAGAATGATAATTAAATACTAAAAAAAAATTAAAAATTCAAAGTCGACCACCAAACATAGATTTTTGAATCCCTTGGGTAGATCCGATATACAAAAAGAGAAAAATACGTACGCTAAAAGAAAAAATATAACCTAATTATTATTACTACTATTATTATTATCATTACAATTATTATTATTACTACTATTATTATTGTCAATCGGACAATTTTTATCCGGCAGCAGCAGGGCCCTCCTCATCCTTGCTCCGAAGTCGGTAAAATCCCTCTGGATTCATCAAACTGCCTTTGAAGTTCCCGTAAGGACTCGATATGAATCTTCTTATAGAATCTGGATCAACAATATTTGTAGGTGTAGTAGAATGAATGAGTAAGGACGGACCTATTTATAAATGATTGAATTGGAATGGGTTAGTCAAAAAGCCACAGTTGTTTATATCCCTTAATTAAATAAAACTGGTAACTTTTCAAATATGTAAATTAAAAAAATGGATCTAAATACAGAATTTTATCTTTTATTGTATTTCAAAAAGAAAAGAAAATTGGTTTAAAATAATTCTAATAGATGGGTAATCTGTTGCAAAATATATTTCATCAGTTAGATAACTTACAACATATTAACAATTTGTTGCAAAAGATGGATATATCTATTTGATTTTTAACAGATATGTCATATGTTGCAACAGATTGATCATCTATCGTAACAAATGTCTGTAATTATTTGACAATTTAAACAGATGTGGCATCTGTTGTAACTTGTTAGTCATCTGTTTATTCAATTTATGCCATAGATTGTCTAGGAAAAATAAGGTGCATGCAGATGGATGGATCCACTATCATGTGTGAGAGTTAAGTATTAGTGATAAGGTCATCGGGACAACACACGAAGTACAATATTTTTGTGAATGCAGTCCTTAATCGATTAGGCACTGATCATTCAAACAAGATCCTGCATTATACAATTAAGTTTGATGGGTTCAAATTGATAAGGCCGAAGGCCCCATGAAGATGGTGCAGATACACTGTTACAAATTACTGATGGTTGTTGCTCATATTTATGCGTGTCAAGTTTTGAGAAACGATCAATATTTGGTGTCATTGCAGAGATCCAATAGTGATTAGACTTAACTTTAAGTGTGAATTGAACTCTAAGAAGGACTTTGAAGCCTCACACTATATCAAACAAGAACGAAAAACAAATAGAAATTCTCCTGGCCCAAATTTATATGGATGGATTATTTGAGAAGATGATTATATGCCAGAAGGAGATGAAAGAGAATGTCTGCGAGGGAAAGGGGAGTTGATGAAAGACTATATCATCTAAAAGATAATTTAAAAAGAGAAAAAGGGTAGCAAGGAACTTTTAGCGAATCTGGCCGATGAAATTATCTTAAAACATGAGTAATCTAAATCAAGTGCAAATATGAAAGTGTATCTGGTAATGTAAATTCATCTGTTGTCTCTCTGAAAGAAAAATAATGAAGATGGACACTTTTATAGGGAGTTGCATCTAGGTAGAGTGGTCGGGATTATCACCTAGATAAAAAAATAGCAAAAGACCAAGAAAGCAGCCTTATGATCATAGATGGTTGAAATGATGTACAGTAAGTCTAGAAAACTTGCACCGACAACAACAGCAGTTAAAATAAGAAATCTAAGAAAAGCCAACAATTTTTGAATTTTAAATTACATCCCATGCCTTCTTCTTTGTGGTTTCGATTAGGTACATTGTTGTTGACCTGATCGGAACCTCAAACAAGATTGAAAGATAGATTGAGTGTCATTACTTCCTTAGCAATATGGATTAATTGATTGTGTTTTCTTGTCTTAGCATGCTTTCAACATTTCTAGGAGAAAACCAGAGGCTTGTTTTAGTATGTGAATCTCGATAATTTTTAAGCTTGCCTCCAGCTTGCTGATTTGGTATCCAAGCTTGTAATTTTCGTCTTTGAAGTTGGTATAGAGTTCCTGATCTCTTGTGAGATCGATTAGGAATACTTTATCCTTCAAAGTTATGGCATTGAAGAAGGCCTTCAGAACACTTTCTTCAGAAGCCTTAAAGGATACATGGAAGGTTGTTGTGTTTATTTTAGGTCAAAATGTATTGATGCATACTCAAGATGTGGTCCCAACCATTGAATAGCTCACTTTAATCGAGCGTTGCTCAATGCAGTTTGCTCAACCAACCTTCAAGGGATTTGATAAATTAATAAGCAAGGAGTTACATAACATTTGATCTAAACTGACTCTACCACGCCTATCAAATGTTACGTAACTCCAGGCTCATTACCCTATCAAAAAACTTTTCCTGAGTTAGTGGACAAATCAGATACACTTTTCTGCTGATCTTTCTTCTCCAATATAGATGATAAGATATCCGCCATGCAAAAGTCTACACCGTCGCCAGAAATTCTTACCAGGGTGCAAGTCTTCAGAAGGCATCAACAGTAATATCTCAATATCAAGTGATATTGAGAGATTCCTAGTCATACTATCCCAAGACTTTCGCTACAACAAGAATTTCTGTTGATGACAAGATATCCTTCATGCAAAAGTCAACACTATCAACAAAAATTCTTGCAAGTACGAAAGTTTTCAGAAGGCATTATTAGTAATGTACAAGGTCCACAAAAGAAAAATTATCAACTTCTCTGTCTTGCATTGTTGAGAATCAACAACAAAGAAACAAACAAAATACATACAAAAAAATGATACTGCCGACAAGGCTTTTAAACTTCTCCAAACAGATGACTTTTTTCGCAGATTATAATAAAAATTCTCGGTTCTTTTATTCAACACTTATTTTAAATAAATATGATATGAGTAAATGGTAATTAAATAAAAATAGATGTAAATAACTTGCAAAGAAAAAGACGAGAATGAAAGAGCAATAGTGAACCATACCTTAATGTCAAAAAGGGATCAAAATAGCAATTTTAGTTGAGAAAAGGTATGGATCGGTTTAGATATGAAAGGATCTTTATGAGAAAGAGAAGACAAAGAAAAAGGAAAAAAGGCGGCGATAACCCTAAAGAGGAGAGAAAGAAAAGACAAGAGATGAATAAAATAAATTTAGGGATGAAGCTGGAAGAGAGATGAGATAATTCTAGATGTATGTGTACGTAGACGTGGGTTTCAATAATCATTAATTAATATTCATTAATAATTTGAGGGGCACGAGGAAGACTAGTGACATTGAAAAGACAAGATAAGACTATTCAATGAACTCATTTTTGAGTTATCCAAGAAATATTTTCTACCACCTTTAGTAGTAGTACTCCTTTATCTACTCGGACAGAAGATTGCTTTAAAATTAAAAGAAAAAAAAGATTTTCAAACAGATATGTCATCTGTTATTGCAATAGATAGAAGTATCTACATAAAAATCCCAACAGCTCAGTCATCTGTAACAACAAATGCAAATGTCCATTTGATAATTAAATAAGATATGTCATCTTTTAAAACAGATATCAATATCTGTTTGAAAATTTCCTATAGCTCAATCATCTATCACAACAGATGCAAATGTCTATTTGATAATTAAATCAGATATGTCATCTGTTGCAACAGATATGAATATCTATTTGGAAATTTCTAACAACTCAATCGTTTGTTACAACAGATTTCATTATAATTGATTTAGGTGGAACTAGGGATAAATGAATGAGTTCATAGGGTCAACTACAACTTTAATTTAGTCTTTTCAATTGCACGGTGTTGGTATTTCGTTCACTCGACCCGAGTCTTCGATCGATCACTCTAAGTTGAAAAGATTCTCATTAACTTAATGTTAAGCTAGTACCTAAATTGATTTAGGTGAAACTAGTTATGAATGAGTTCTCATTAACTTAATGTTAAGATAGTACCTAAATTGATTTAGGTGGAACTAGGGATGAATGAATGAGTTCATAGGGTCACCTACAACCTGAATTGAGTCTTTGCAATTGCATGGTGTTGGTGTTGCATTCATCCCGACCCAATTCATGATCAATCACTCTGAGTTGAAATGAGTTCTCATTAACTTAATGTTAAGATAGTACCTTAATTGATTTAGGTGGAACTAGGGATGAATGAGCTCATAGGGTCAACTACAACTTTAATTGAGTCATTGCAATTACATGGTGTTGGTATTGCGTTCATCCCGCCCCGAGTCATTGATCGATCACTCTGAGTTGAAATAAGTTCTCATTAACTTAATGTTAAGATAGTACCTTAATTGATTTAGGTGAAACTAGGAATGAAAGACTCATAGGGTCAAATACAACTTCAATTAAGTCGTTGCAATTGCATGGTGTTGGTATTGCGTTTATCCCGACCCGAGTCGTCGATCGATCACTCTGAGTTGAAATAAGTTCTCATTAACTTAATATTAAGATAGTACCTTAATTAATTTAGGTGGAACTAGGGATGAATGAGTTTAGAAGGTCAACTACAACTTCAATTGAGTCTTTGCAATTGCATGGTATTGGTATTGCATTCATCCCGACCCGAGTCGTCGATCGATCTCTCTGAGTTGAAATAAGTTCTCATTAACTTAATGTTAAGATAGTACCTTAATTGATTTAGGTGTAACTAAGTATGAATGAGGCCATAGTGTCAACTACAACTTCAATTGAGTCTTTGCAATTTCATGGTGTTGGTATTGCATTCATCCCGACCCGGGTCATCGATTGATCACTCTGAGTTGAAATGAGTTCTCATTAACTTAATGTTAAGATAGTACCTTAATTGATTTAGGTGTAACTAGGGATGAATTAGCTCATAGGATCAACTACAACTTTAATTGAATCATTGCAATTACATGGTATTGGTATTGCGTTTATCCCGATCTGAGTCATCGATCGATCACTCTGAGTTGAAATGAGTTTTCATTAGCTTAATGTATTAAAAACTATATATTTTAAAATTTTAAAAGTTAATTAAGATCAATTTGGACTAAATTAACTATTTCAAAACTTGTCATTCTTTTCAAAAATTATAAATCAACCCATACAAATAATTCATTTGCCTGAAAAACTTTTCCTCATTTCAAATTTGGAGTTCTCTCTCTTATTCTCTCTCTCTCTCTCTCTCAATAATACAGACAACAACTACTCAACATATTGGTTAACCCTTCAAAATTCTTTCCATTTTCAACCACATAGTTGTTATTTTTTACTTCATTCTCGTTTGTATTCATCGTTTTCTCTGTCTTCGCAGGTAACAGAGGTTGAGAAGAGTTCTACATTTGTTCTTTATTCTAAAAGTTAGGGGTTTTTTGTTAATTATGAAAAAGAAGACTTTTAGTTGTATTATCTTCGAGAATGAGTTAACAATTTTGAGTTTTGATGCTAAAAAAGTAGGAAGCACCCGAGAAAACCCTAGTTTGTGTCTCAGTGTTTTGGTTACTATCGTGGTATTGTTGGATGGTGTTTGTGTTTTTGTTGATGGTTGTTGTTGGTGATGTCGGTATTTGTGTTTTGGGTGGTGGTGTCGATGGTCTTGGTGTTGGTCTTGGTGGCATTGGTTATGGTGTTGGTGGTCCATCTGTTGCAATAGGTGAAAGATTTGTTGGGAGATATTAAATAGGTCTTCAAATAGATTCTCCATCTGTTCTAACTGATGGGATATCCATTGGAGTATTTTTTTGTAATATGGCGGAGAATAATTTATTAAAATTTGTCTTACCATTTTTTAAAAAAATATGCAGACATCAAGTGCAATGTATTTTTTGTTTTTCTATTGTTTGTAGTTAAAAGATGTCTCCCAAAAGAGAAAAAAAAACTGAAAGTGGATCAACTTCTGACCATCCAACAAAAAATGCTAGAGTACAGATAGAATCGGAGGAACTTCCTAAACAATCTCAGTCAGGGAAAAATGAAGCTGAGAAAAGTGATATCTCCTTCTGACCAATGGGTCATGAATTAATATCAAAATCCCAGCATTATCTTGTCAAAGCCATTAGTATCGACAGGTTTCAAGTTGCGATGTCGATAGATTGACCTAACAAAGTAACTGGTGATCTTGTACTTAAATTTCAGTTGGGGAAACGTTTTGATGAACTTAGGAGTATTATGAAGAATGAAAACATAGACGAACTTTTTAACAAGAGCTGCTTTGCATACTTTCTTGAGCTTCCTGAGGACCGCACTTTTTGTTTCCCAATGAGGATGGTATATGGTCTTCACAAGAACAGGATCAAGTACGCGGGGGATGATAAAGATTCGAAGAAGGGCGAAAAAAATGGATGAAATCTGAATTAATGAATGTGGCATGCCAGTTTATTTTGGATTGAAAGAGTTTGCCATAGTAATGGTCTTGAGATGCGATCGTCCAAAAGAACCTCTCATCAAGGAAACACTCCACAAAGGATTTAACAAATGCAAGGTAAAAAAGATGGGTTGTTGGGCATTATTGGACGTAGCTACAAAGCGGATGATTTGATGGAATATCTCGAGGATAAAAACATACCAAAGCGCTACAGGAGAAATTGTGCTTTGTTTGGTTTATCCATTCCGTTTGATTGGAAAGAAACGTCAGGAAAGTCATAGAAGATGATTTGTTGTCGCTTGCTGATGATTTTGAGAAATTCAATGATTATCCCTGGGGATATAACAACTACTACTTAACTATCATGTATTTACTGACAAATCTATCCCAAAAGACGACCAGATTATACAGCTTTCCTTGGGTTTTCATGGTAAAATTGATCACTATTTTTACTCATCCATTAATTTATATTGAATATAGTTATTATGATTTTTTTTCTTGCCACCTATTTACATTTTTTAGGCTTGGGCATGTGAAGCCATTCTTCCCCTCCGAAAGCAGTTCAAGGATTACCCGGATGAGGTTTCTTATCCAAGGATCCTTTGGTGGTTGGCTGTAAAGGGCAATAAAAAAATATTAAGGAGGCTGATCTCTTTAACCCTATGGATGATGTAGTACGTCTTCTTTCAACTAAAATAATTTACCTTAAAGAAAGATATTGAAACAGATGTGCCATCTGTTGCGACATATGGGTCATCTGTTGTAATAGATTACCTATCAACTGCAACTTGTACAATAGATGGGTAACCTGTTGCAACAGACGATCTATATTTTGCAATAGATTAATGATATGTTGCTCTGGTTCTCTGAACCACACTCAACGGATTACCCATCTACTGCAAATTATGCAACAGATGGGTAATCTGATGCAATATATTATAAATTTGTTGTGACATATAGATCAGCTATTACGACAGCTAAATAGACTATTGCATAGGTTGGCTATGTTAACATGTAACCCAACTTACTGCAAATTATTTTTATATGATTTAAATGCCTTATGTCTTTTTTATAGGTTGTGCATCCTTGGATCGTGCCTACTAACCAGGAGTTGGGGATGACTTCTTTTATTAATCTAGGTCTTGTTGATACAAAAGTAGAACCAACGGTGGAGTTAATAAAGAAGGAATTGGCTGGAACAATAGCCATAAGAAGAGCAGTTAGGCAAGGTCATCCTATTGTTGAAGCTCTTCACGACCAACCTACTGCAACAGATATTGGTGCTTCTTCTAGGGGTGTTGCTGGTAGAGTTGTTGATGATGGTGTGTCCATTTTGCTGCTGCTGCTGCTAGTCGTGATTATGAGTATGTTGGTGCTTGGGAAAACATAAATACATTTGAAAACACCCCTTGCACAGTTCCCTCTCACCACTACACCGGTCTCTCCCACCCTTACAATGGTCCCTCTCACCCCTCGTCACCCTCATGTTCTCATTGAAAATGCAAAGTATGCAAGGACAGAGAGAATAAACTCCTTGAAAAACTAGAGGCTATTTCTGAAGCTGCCGAGGAGTTGAAATCTAAGAGGGGTGTCATACCATCCAAGAAGCTGAGGGAGATATACACTCCTACAGTGGCGGTTCGGAGGAAGACAAGAAACATTAGACAAATACTCTCCATTGTGAAAAAAAATTACAACTCTTTTCGCTCCAAGAGTTGTTGAAGTTCAGGGGCCGCTGAAGAAGGTGTACATATATGCGACACTTGTCAATGAGGCAAAGAAGGAACGGGAAGAAATCATGATTGATGAGATGAAACCTCCAGAAGAATACACCATGCATTCATTTGACACCCAAGACTTCAGGAGTATGACAAATATGCATGTGTGGTACATGAACAATGAAGCTTATTTTTGCTAACCTAGCCTTCTAATCTAATCCATGAAGAAGAAGTTATGCAGCAGATGTTTAATTTATTGCAACAGCTGGGTATTCTCTTGCAACATAATACACATCTGTTGTATAAGTTGCGTTAGCTGGGTAATTTGTGAACTGATTTAGAGAACCCTCTGCAATAGAATCTTTCTACTGTGTTTTTATTCTTTAAAATTACTAACCTATTTTAAAATTATCTTCTTATACTACAGTATGTTGATGAAATTCTTGGCCTCATGAGGGGTAGGCAATTAGCATACCCAGATGTTTATGATGTTGCCGATAGGATAATGGACCTCAACTTCTACAACAATTTCAAGAGTAGGTACGATGATATCCGTGGGCAGGCTGGTCCTAATGGCCAGAGATTTGATAAGTTAGTTTCTACATTCCAACAGGATGAAGACGTAATTAAATATGTTAGAGGGAAGAGGCCATATCCATACGGCAAGAGCTGGACCAAGGCAAAGAGAATCCTTGCAGTCATTGAACGTGGAAGTCAAACATTTTCTCGCTGTTGAGATACTACTCTACAAGGGAAATATTAAGGTTTATGACTGCAACTTACCTATCCTCAACGAGGACATATTTTTAACCCCCGTGAAGCCACTCTTGAAGTTGTTCCCCAAGTTATTGACATAGAGTAAGTTGATGGATCATTTGCCAGCAAAAGTCTTAAGGAAGGAATCATGGGATTTTAAAGGTTGAAATATGAACAACCAGCTCCAAAAAAATAAAACCAATGCAGCGTACGGGTCGTACTCGCTTCCATACATCAAGTGTTTGCTGACCTGCACAGAAATAACTGGTATGTACGACGCCGTTGTGGGAAAGATACAAGATGTCTGGTATTATGGGGTACTAACTAAATGGTTGGAGCCCGTGTGTAATGAAGAATATGTACAAAGACAAAAACGAACACGATAATAATTTTTTATTTCAAGCCACTTCACTTTACATGTTGTGGCAATAATTTTTATGTCTGGCGAAAGTTGAATTTATATAATGCAACAGATTGGATATCTGTTGTAACAAATATAATAGCGGTTGTGATAGATTGATTAACTGTTAGAATAGGTTGGTCATCTATTGCATTATGCAGATGTTTTCCAGTCTGTCTATCGCAACAAATATACAATCTGCTGCAATATATATCTATCTGTTGTAACTGATAGGTAATCTATTGGAACAAATAAAAAAAGTAGGAAAACCTATTATATAATTTCCAGTAGATGACCTAACTAAATGGTTGGAGCCATTTTGTAAAGAAGAATATATACAAAGACAGAGACGAACACGATAATAATTTTTTATTTCAAGCCACTTCACTTTACATGTAGTGGCAATAATTTTTATGTCTGGCGAAAGTTGAATTTTTATAATGCAACAAATTGTATATCTGTTGTAAAATATATAATACCTGTTGTGACAGGTTGATTATCTGTTGGAATAGGTTGGTCATCTGTTGCATTATGCAGATGTTTTCCAGTCTGTCTGTCGCAACAGATATATAATCTGTTGCAACATATAGATATATGTTGCAACTAATAGGTAATCTGTTGGAACAAATAAAAAAAGTAGGAAAACCTGTTATATAATTTCAAGCAGATGACCTACATGTTGCAACATATGTCTAAATCTGTTTGATAAGATATGTCATTTGTTGCAGCAGATGTATTATCTATTACGATATTTGAATCTAGTATTCCATTTAAATTAACAAGTTCAAAACTAAGGATTAAATTATATTCATAGATAGTATAAAATAAATCAAAGGCTTTGGAAATTACATGAAATAACTCAACAAATAAATGAAATGTAAAAAGAATATTATGGGTACAAATGATCTACTCTAAAAATAAATCAACAAGTTAAACCAAGGAGGATAAGTTATTACATTTACGGACTCAATCTATAAAGATCTAACCAATATGGACAAGTTGTTCTTCATCCGGTGATACATAATTCAGATTTGGTCGTCGTGGATCTTTAATGTCGCTTGCGTACGGCTTCTGAGCTTTCACTTTTCTGTATTTCCATAAAAAAATAGTATATCTTTTGTGGAGTAATCCGGCATCGAGGCCATCATTTGGTACTTGTAATCCATTGCTCAAATACTCGACGTAAGCGACAACAAAAGGACCGCAATTCCTGCGTTTTAAAAAAATAGATAATCCATATCTTGCAGCTCATGGAAGCGTTGTGAAATTTATGAAATGAAACTAAATCATGATACTGATACTTACAGACTACCAATGGTTTGTACATCAAATGGATTACCCATTTTATCCCAATATGCTTCAATCGTCGACCAATCAGTACAAACCTTTTGGTCCAAAAAGCCACTCACATCAAGGTAAGTAGGCAATATTTTGTCCAGCTTTTGAATCTCAGATGACGGCCCGAAATGTCTCTTTCGTGATATCGAGTCATAAACTCGGATGCGCCTTTCTTTTAGAACGACGACAGCCAACACCCAATGGAATTCATTACCACAATTGATTGGGATGTATACTTCGTTGACCAAATGACAAGGTAAGCCAGCTGGAATGCTAAAACCTTTGATGATGTTGATTAAACATTCCACATTTCGGGAAACTTCCAATTGTTGTTGACAATACCTATCATAGGCATTATTGATGTAAACTTTGTACAAATAATTACCTGTTGTGTATCTGTATTATTCTGGTATTTACAACTTGGCCTTCTTTTTGAGGTAGTAAAAAATTACATTGATGTGCTGCACATATTATCAAATATTTTGGATTACGAGAAGAAAAAATTAATACGCAGATGCAATTAAATAAATTATTAATTAATAGTAATATGTATGGCATTTAAACTTCATCATTCCAGCAAGTTTGGGGATGTGACATCAAATTGAACCAATTCTTCATTCCGGAATGTGCAACAACAAAGTCGAACATATCAAAACCAAGACTCGATTCGTTTACTTTGTAGTGTTAGTCATTTTGTTTTCTGCATGATGATTTATATGTGTTAATGTCATGTTCTTACAACAAGAATTGTATAAATCAATATCTTTAAAGTTGATTTATGTACCTGCCGGCATGATGCTTTAACAGCCCATCGGTAATACATTTTGAATAATCGTTGTCGTTGATCAACTTTATTAGTTTTTTGGAGCCTCATCCGAGATGTTGAACCCTTCAAACGGGCAATTCTTTCATTTTCTCTCACTAACAGGCTCCACTTTTTACTTTCTTAGAAACAGATGATGGATTATCAACTATGATATTATGCTCTTCAGCAGTAGCTTCTATTGTGACATCTACCTAGAAAGCCAAAGTTGTCAATTCTAATTATAGATATACAACAGATTTTCTATCTGTTGCATCAGATGAGTCTTAAGTTGCAACAGATTGATCATCTGTTGGGATACATTCAAATAGGTAAAACAGAGCAGTACGATAATTTCGAACAGATGACCCATATATGGAAACATAAGACTCATTTGTTGGTAGAAATTAAAATAGTATGAAAACCTATTTGATTTGCTCAAACAAACGGACATTTGTTGCAACAGATAACATATCTGATGCAACAGGTTAGACAACAGTTGCAACAGATGTATATATCTATTTGATAATTTCTAGAAGATGAATCATCTATTAAAACATATATGTGCCTGTTTGTTTGTTGGAACAGATGATGTACATTCTCCTTCTTCAGCTCATGTTGCTCTCCTATGGCCCTTGCACGCTGAACAACGATGCAAGACAAAGACAAGGGCATTGCAATTTTGTTTTTTTGATGCTTGATGATGCCTTGAAAATATCTTCCCTTCTCCTCTTATCCACCTTGATCTCTAGTGGAGTACATGGATATGAAATCCTCTTTGATGGAATGACACCTCTCTTAGATGTCATTTTCTATATAGAAGAAGTTAGTGCATTAATAACATTAATCACTCCATCATGTTTCACCTTGCAGTCTTGACATTTGCATGCAGAACATTCAAAAGATGTGGCACAATTTGGAGAAAAAAATCTGTACAACCAATATGTTCATAATCATAATAGCTTGTTGTTTCAAAAACTACAAAAGGAGCATCATTAGCCCAAATAACAACACCACTACCACTACCATCATCAATAACAACAAGCCCACCCTCCAAAATTATTTTTCTTGTAATTGTTGTTTCTCCAAACAATTCCATTTTTAATCCATCAACGACCTTAGGATCCGATAAAGTTTGCACAGACCGTAAAGTAAGAAAAAATGGCATCTTCAACTCTCGATTGGTCGGAACAAGACACGGATGGACAATCTAAAATAAATCAATACATATATTAGAATGATGATGAAATCATTAAAAATAATCATTAATTAAAATAAAAACTTGATTAGAACTAGACTTACTGCTTCCTTCTGGGAATTGAAAAGATCAAGAAATTTTGTATTTTTATTAGTTTTGGAAGACAACCATCTCAGGATTCTTGGACAAGAAACTTCTTCCTGGTAGTTCACTTGTTGTCTCAAATAAGGAATGACTTCAAATGCCCAAGCCTATAACATAACACCAATAAATTAAAAGCATTATTGAATAAAAAATAATGAATCATATCATCATAAAAAAATATTTACCATGAAGATCCATGGAAATCCATATATGTTGACTGTCTTTGGCGTTAACGGAGTCAACAAATATTTGACAGTCATTTTGAAGCTTTCATGACCCCAAGAATAGTTGTTAAATACCTTAAGATCCTCAGAGAGATTTATTAAACCGAGGCTTATGTTGTTGTTAATGTCTCTCACCCAAAGAATATTATGTACAAATCAAACCAAGCACAGTGATTGCTTGTGCTTCTTTGAAAATTCCTTTACCTTTCAACGCTTCTATTAAATTTTTGTTTTTGAAGCTTGGACCAACAATGGACACCAGGTCATCACGATCACTCGACTTGCCTTTGCCTTTTTTAGGTGAGCGGGGTGTTTTGTTTTTGGGTTACAGTAGGCATAACTTGAGAAGGAGAAGGAGGATAACATTTTAGTCCGGTAACTATAGAAAAATCCTTCCAACCAAAATTGTAACACCTCAATTTTCTGAATCGGAATGCTACACGGTGCCCATGACCCCAAAGGACCACAAGCTAACCCATGACTGATATCTGTACTTGAGTACTGAATAACCATACTGTAAAATATGCGGAAACATAATACTGTAAGGCCATAAGGTTCAAATTTGAATAAATATCTAATAAAATAATGTCTGAACATGGTATAACAATACCAACACAAATCTGAAAAAAACTGTCTGACATGCTGTAGTCTGAAAGCCTCTAACTACACTGAATAAGGAGTTGAAGGAACATGTCTTCAACTAACTCCATCAACTGAAAACTAAACTGAAATGATAAATAAAGTAATAATCATATCACCCTCGAATGAAGAAGACTCACTGCTGACACAGGCTGCTGAAATCTGCAATGCTACTAATGCTCTGAAACTCGTGCCTCTGAACCTATGGTGTAATATTAAAAGAAAACACCATAGCGGAAATGTAGCAGTACGACTGAATGTACTGAGTATACAAGTGAGGTAAGCTATATGCAAAGGGTTTATATACATGAACACTGCTGACTGATACAAATGTGAGAATACATACATGCACAGATAACTACAACTGAACTCGTAGTGATACTGACTCCTGAGTCTGAATGCTGACATATGAGTTTACTGATACTGAGATACTGAATGATTGAGTTTACTAATATTGATATTTGGGTCACTAATAAGTGAGGAACTGATACTGTATTATGGAATACTGAGAGACTGATATTATATTACTGATAAGTAAATGATCATTTCTGACAGTTCTAATTATAAAGAACTGGTCTGATTGACTGTATCTGACAGTCCTGAAACTGAATATTGATAACATGGTTTACCGATATCTAGCATGACTGATAAGTGAGTTCTGATAACTGATATAACTAATAACATGAATGACTGTATCTAACAGTCCTGAATCTGATGGAACTATCTGAGTTCTGTAGTGTATCTGAGTTGACTGTATCTGACAGTCCTAAAAATTAAAGAACTATCTGAGTTCTATTACTGAGCCTGAATGACTGTATCTGACAGTCATGATTCTGTAACTGAAACTGTGGGAGAATTCATCTAACTAACATGCCCCGAATATGCTTCAATAGCTAAATCAGGGTCCAATCTGTACCCTGATTGGAAGGGTGTCAATACTGTGCCACGGGTAAAGACAAGTTGTGAGTGACCCTCAAATCTGGAAGTGTCCCCACAAGAGAACGATGGGTATCCGCCTCATCAACTCTAAAGTTAGTAGTGTTGATGTCTCAACCTATGCTGGATACATAGTTCTGGAACACAAGGATTGTTTCTAGGAATCTCACCCTCAATATGGCAGTGTGGATTCCCATCCTTGGGTTCGCTCGGTGCTGAATCCTACTCCCATCTGAATAGACACTGAACATGAATACTGAGCTGAGTTACTGAGTTCCGTTGACTAACGGAATACTACTTACGACTGACTCAGTTCATGAGATTTCTGAGAATACTGAGTTACTGTATTTTTCCTGAGTCACATGACTGACTGAGTTCTATGGAACATGGATTGACTATAGATATCGTGAAAACATGACATGGCTCTAGGCACACAACTATATTTTTTGGGTACAAGTACCCCCAGGACTCAATGGAAGGAAACTGACACAACATGACAATTCTTGATCATTGGACTAAAGTCCATATTTCATAACATCATAACTTGAAGATTTCATACTATGCATGGTTCTTGCAAATTCTATACATGAGAGGGATTTCATATAATCAACATGCCATGAGTTCATCAATCTAGTTTCATGATCATCCCATCAACATTCACAACCATATCATGAGCATCTCATACAACATCTTCAATTCAAGACAATAGCATGTAAATTATGTTAACATGAGCATGGAGCATGGACTAGTCATTTAGGACCTATTATGTCATAAAAGCATGATTTCTAGTCTCTTAGGTATTTTCACAAACACCTTACATGCACATCTTAGGTATAGGTGGATTCATTAAGATTACAAGTATTCAACCACCAATTTCACATATTTATACATCATATACCACCATGGTTTCACACAAACATACAAACATCCCATCTTGGGCATCATCCAACTTCAACAACATAAATTCATGGTTCTTAATTTAAAAGAGGGTTCTTGAGCTTTATGGATGAAAGGGATCCATAAATCAACACTACGCATACCTTAGATTAAGAATCCGTGGAAATTTACGGTGATCATGACTTGAATCTTGAAACCCTCAATTGAACCCTTACTTGTTCTTGATAATCTTGGAGAGAAATTGAGCAAAAGGAGTATACTCTGTTCTCAAATGTCATTAATCCCGTGTTATGGAGTATATATAGGGGTGAAAGGTGACCAAAATGCCCCTAAAGAAAGAGAGAAAGACACAGTTGTTCCTCTGTTGACTGTCTGATAGGCTGAAGTAAATTGATCATAACTTTTTACTCAAATGTTCAAATTGGATGAAACCAATTACATTGGAAATAAGACTCAAATATATTTCCATTGATATATAGAAGCTCTCACATTTCATTATATACAGGAAGTTATGATCATTTGAAGTTGACTAAAATTTTGACCTGAAATGCGCCCGGAATGCGGGAGCATTTCAAACCAGTGAGTTAGCCACTGAAATGAGCCCAAAATGTGCCCGGAATGTGTCCAATGCGTACTAGGGGCTTTCCCCATCGCAACACAACTTGAAAATCCAAAAAGGGAGGTCAGGAAGGTCGTCAAATAAATTCTCAAAGTTAGGAGGTCTAAAATGAGATTAAGTGTTGAACTTGAATACTTAGCAAAATTTTTATAAGTGTTGGAATCTCTCATGGAGCTTTATGAGCTGAATTTGACATGCAATTTTTACGGGGTCTTACAAAAACAAACAGGCATGCCACAGTAATTTATCCACACCTAATCTATCTTATCTTTATTTTCATACATAAACCTGCGCTTGAGAAGATAATATACCATTTTCATCTAGAAACGAGCATTGTTGTCCTTCGGCAAATCAAGATATTGCCCAAAGCAGCTTTTCCTGAAATAAGAATCTAAGTTTTATTCTCGAAGTATTTTACTGAAAGCGTCGAAAGATTTTTCTATGGATGACTTAACCACGAAATCACCCATTAAATCTATGGCACCATCGCATTGCATTCTCACAGGATAACGATCAATGCTAAAGGTTTTGACCAACTCTTCGGCGAAAGGGCTATTAGCATTTGGATCATCTCTTTTAAAATATTTCTCCTCCTCATGTTCATTATCTTCTGCACCTGATTGAGATAACTCTTGTAAAGCAAGCTCATAGAGTGGTGGATATTGCTGAGCTGCTTCACTTGCTCCTTTACTTGGACTTGATTTAGTTTCTTTTCTTTTGGAAGCCATATTATCTTAAATTAACAGAAACATAAAATAGATTATAATTGATTAATGTGTTGTTAATAAAGAATAATAGTAAATCTAACATGCACAGTTATAAAATCATAGTTCCAACAGACCACACATTTGTTGCACCAGGTATATTATCTGTTGCAACATATAACCAACCTGTTACAATGGATGAGTAAACCATTGGAAATAATAAAAATAGATCACTAATCTGTTGCACCATGCAGTTTATCTGATGTAACATATAACCAACCGTTGAAACGGATGAGTAAACCGTTGGAAACCATAAAAATAGATCACTAATCTGTTGCATCAGGTAGTTTATCTGTTACAACATATAATCAACCTGTTGCAACGGATGAGTAATTCGTTGGAAATAGTAAAAACAAATCACTCATTTGTTGCACCAGAAAGGTTATCTGTTGCAACATATAACCAACCTGTTGCAATGGATAAATGATTTGTTGGAAATAGTAAAAACAGATCACTAAACTGTTGCACCAAGTTGTTTATCTGTTACAACATATAACCAACCGGTTGTAACAGATGAGTAATCCATTGGAAACAGCAAAAACAAATCACTCATCTGTTACACCATGTTGTTTATCTGCTGTAATATATAACCAACTTGTTGCAATGAATGAGTAATTCGTTGGAAACAGTAAAAATTGATCACTGATCTGTTGCACCTAGTAGGTTATCAATTGCAACATATAACCAACCTGTTTCAATGGATGAGTAATTCGTTGGAAACAGTAAAAATAGATCATTTATCTGTTGCACCAGGCAGGTTATCTGTTGCAACATATAACCAACTTATTGCAACGAATGAGTAATCTATTGAAAACAATAAAATAGATCACTGATTTGTTGAAATATATCACTCATCTATTGCAAAGTAAGTTATCTGTTGGATCAATATTGTTTTGATTTCTTCCAAAAAGAAGAGTCGTCTGTCGCAACAGATGAATGATCTAATAGATTGTTCATCTGTTGCATCAGATTTTCATATTTGCATCAGATTTGCATCTGTTGCATCAGATGTTTCATCTGTTGCATCAGATGTTTAATCTATTGCATCAGATGATTCATCTGTTGCAACACCATTTTTACCAAGACAAACAACAAATCAACCCAGCAACACCAACACATCACACACACACACTAAGAACATCAACGGTGACTAAAAATCACCAACAAATTCGAATCAACAGTTCGACAACAAGAAGAAGAAATGCCAGAAATTAGGATTTTATTCAGTCCACATTTCAAATTTAAGCAAGAAATATTGAAATTGTTAATCAATACTAGAAGAGCAGTTGGCTCAAGTTCCTCTGTTTCTTCATAATTTTTTACCTGTGAAAAAAAAATGGGACGACGAAGAACTCGAAGTTATTGTCGCCGAAGAAGTCTTCACATCGATTGATGGTTGAAAGTCGAAAAGGAACTCGCCCGACTATTTGTCGCTGGAGGTTGAAGTCGCCGGGGATTGAAGGAAAAAAATTTGCAGAACTGTTGGTTGGGAGAGAGTTAAGAGAAGCTATCGAGAGAGAGAGGAGAGAGACGGTTGATCCAGATTGAAAAGGGGTGCGAGTTGATTTGTATTTTTGAAAAGATTAAAAAGTTTTGAAAATATTAATCAAGTCCATAATTAACTTAATCAAGTTTTCTAATTATGTTTGACCCTTTAAGTTGATCAATGTCACCAATCCTTCGTTCAATACTTAAAAAACACCTTTCCTTCAATTTTCTCGAGAGTCTACATTATCTGAGTGTAACGCAAAGTTCATATGACTAAAGCATTGAAGAATAGAATTTATGAAAAAATGATAAAATTAAGAGATGGACGAAGCTTTAGAGGAAAGAAAATAATAAAAGCTTCAAAGGAGGATTAACTAGGAAAAATGATTGTGGAAGATATGCAATATAGCTAGTACAGCATTGAAAATAAAATCGCAATTTTTTTTTACCACTTGCTTATATGAGGAGTTAACGTCCAGCAACCTGCAGGAAACATCCAATTGCACGTTCAGTAAATATTACCTTCAAGTTGCTGAAAGTTTATAACAGAATCAATCTCTTTACCTATACATTGACAGCGAATAACAAATATCAACTAAACCCCTACGCTTTCAGAATCTAATATGAGGTTAAGTTTTTTCCTTTGGACTATGTTAGAAGTTAAAATCAACATGCTACCAACTAGAAGTATATCACAACTCAAGGACTTGTCAGTTAAGTAGACACAAACACTAATCTGTTCACTATCAAATGTAACAGCCTGCTTTTATGTTCACACTAGATGAAATCATATATCATCAGAGAACAATATTTATTAAAGCAAAAACGACAGTTGTCTGAACATCGAAACTTACTTGTATCCACTTCATCACCTCCTAGATGAACAAATCTGTACTTAAATATCTTGCTAAAATCTGAAACACGGGAAAGTTTCAAAACCATGAATGGACTATTATTTTGACTCATGAGGATCAGATCATGAAGTGATATGCAACTGAGCATTACCTGAGAGAATCCCATCTATCAATTTGAAAGTGAAACCATTGCTCACGTCAAGTGGTTCTTGACAGTATTTTGACGGCCATAAAGAAGGATAACCAATACCCGTGAAATTGAATAATTGTTAGATTAGCTAAATAGCGATGAAAAAAAAATCTTGTTGAAATTTCACTCAACTAGCTAATATCCGAATAGACTGTGATTTCGCCACCCCATACCATGATTTAGCATGTCCCGGAACGTGTAGTTCAGCTAATACATTGATTCCACGTCTTCCTACATATCTGCAACTCTTAAATGTCATATGGTCAGCAAACTGTCATTTGCACATCAAAAGCCAAGGAAAGAATAACGAAGAAGCATGTAAGAAATAACTTGCCAGACAATCTCAGCAGCATCAGACAAAGCATACCGTTCTGAACTTGAGTAAGAACCATTCCACAGTTCCGGATATGAAGATATCTCAAGTGGGAACGATTACGTATCTACAATGTGCCAGTGCAGCACATTCTGAATAGAGTAAATTGTGAGGATCAGAGTCTTGTAATCAACAAGAAGTAAGATGTATACATTTCATTTTGAGGATCAGAGTCTTGTAATCAACAAGAAGTAAGATGTATGCATTTCATTTTGTGAAGTGCTGCCAGCAGACTTAGGAATGTTTCCAGAGACATCATCAAATTGCTAATTCAATAAGCATTCGAGTGTGGTCGTACTTAATGTGCGAGAGGTAGATTGATATTTAGTAGGCGTGAAGTCTCTTCTTCTGTAGTGTGTATTACTACTTGTTGTCTCATTTGCTTTGTATCTTTCTTTTTTATTGTCATATTATTCTTGCAGTTCTGCTTCTGAAACATGTCTTTTGAGCCGAGGGTCTATCGGAAACAGCCTCTCTACATCACAAAGGTAGGGTAAGGTTAGCGTACATTCTACCCTCCCAAACCCAATTTGTGGGATTACGCTGGGTATGTTATTATTCTTGTAATAAGAACTTGAATAAAAGGAAGATACACCACCCATGTCCCACACAAAGTTGAGCAAGACACATCTTTTTCAAATTGGTGAACTTTATTTTTGAGAATTATATATAACTGTAAGACATATATTAACTTTCTTAATTTTTAGCAAGTTTTATTTGGTGAACTTTCAAACAAGATTTAGGATAAGCAATATATATATATATAGAGAGAGAGATAGATAGATAGATAGAGAGAGAGAGAGAGATGAAGTAAAAGATTATCAAGAGGTCTAGAAAATTAGTACATGATATTTAGCCAGAGAGTTACTATACCAGTTTTGCATAAGCCATCGAATCAATCAGGAGCGGATCTACAGTGGGAGTTCCCAGGAATCCTCACCGGCTACCGTAGCCCGTAAATATATTAAAAAGTAGAAGAAGTCAATAAAATTTTATAGATGGTAACTCATACACAAATTAAAGGTTGGCTTGATGGCATAGAAGTGATCCTTGAATTACTTATGGTTTCCCGTTAACATGGGATTGATCCCTAATGAGAGTTGTTTTTTTTTTATTATTATTACATAGTAGCTAATTTTACTAGGAACCACTAGTTTAAAATTCTAGATCCGTCTCTAAAATCAATGACCTTCAATATCACAGGCAATGCCAGATAGTGACGAGAAGCGTCTGTAAGATAATTAAGGATATCAGCATTTTAAGTTACCAAGAGATCTTGACCGAATATGACATGGTAAAGCCACGAGATAAGGTCATTCACGCTGCACTCTCTTAAGAGAGCCAAATCTAGAACTAATACTAGAGTATGCCAATGATAAAGCTACAAGCTAAAGTTTGAACATAAGTTGTTCAAAAGCACATTCAATGAAACTATTTTGGTTTTCAACCTTTCGGCTAGTCTTACTATCTTCGTTTCAATTTGTTTGTCTACTTTTTTTTGTAGTCCGTTTCAAAAAGAATGTCTTTCCTTTTTGGCAAGTCTTTAATTTTAACTTTCCATGTGGCATACTAGGAGCACAAAATTAAAGGGCATTTTGTGTGTATATATATACATAATCGAAGGTCTAACAAGTTTAAAAATCAATTCCCAACAAGTAGATAACTAGATATCACATATATGGAGCTTTCTTATATTCTGTCTTAATACTGAATTGACACCAAAGGTTTGTAGTTTATATTAGAAGACTTTCTTCCATGTGAATTTAGGCCTACCTGATAGAGTTAAGATTTTATCTTCTATCACTAACAAGAAGAAGAGCCACGAGTTATTTGAGAAACAATACATTGGGCCTTCATCACAGATTGAGCCTATTAAATTAGTCCACAACAACAATAGAAACTACAACAGACTTTGGCCCAAATACACAGTTGTACACAATACATAGTAAAAAAATAATTAGCTTGTTACAAGTTAGACAATATAATAGTTACAAGTCTACAAAGTTTATTGGTTTTGTTTTGATTCTCTAGGTATCTTGTATATATGCATTGAGTAGATGATTTGAGAAATATACAGAAAATTTCCACAATTCCTTTCTCTTCAAATCATTCTTTCGTGGTATCAGAGCAAGGTTGAAATCCTCAACTCTTCTTCCTTCTTTCTTCTTTTCTTTCTCCTCTTCCTTTCATCCCTCTTCATTATGTCAGCTACCAGTACATCAGTATAATACCACCATTGAACACTATTAATGGAAGTGATCCATCACACCTATCTTCATGCTTTTGACACACCTGAAATGGTTCTTGTTAACACTCCTTTCATAGAAAGAGGTTTTACAGGATGGAGAAGATCTATCCTTATTTCACTCTCAGCCAAAAATAAGTTGGGGTTCATAGATGGTGCTTTCCCAGCTCCATCTTCAACTGATGCTACTTTTAGACTTTAGAATAGGTATAATGACATGGTCACATCTTGATTGCTTAATTCTCTTTCCAAAGATATTGCAGACAATGTCCTTTATTCAAGAACAACAAAGAATCTTTGGACAGATCTTGAGCACGGATTTGGACAGCCATATAGGGCAAAACTAGATCACCTGCAAAAGAAATCAATAGATCTAGTTCAAGGATCTAGTGACATAGCAGGTTATTCTACCAAAATCAAAAAATTATGGGATGAACTAGACACCCTAAACGTTGATGTTGCGTGCAGTTGTGTTTTCCCTTGCAATGAAAAAAAAAAGATCATGCAAGTTAAGGAAGATGAAAGATTAATACAATTTCTCACGAGGCTAAATGATGTTTATTCTCAAGTAAGAAGTAACATACTCATGATAAAACATCTTCCTTCTATGAATAATGCTTATTTCCTTTTGATGCAAGATGAAAATCAAAGGGAAGTGTATATCCCCAATTTAATAAGAGAGGGTTCTACTTTCTTAGTTGAGAATAATAGTAGAGGAGGAAACCCATCTTCTCATAGATCTGGAAATGTCTATCTCAAAGTGAACAATATGTACAAGGGAAAGAAGAATATGTTTTTTACATATTGCAAACTTACCAATCACACTGTTGAGGATTGTCATAGACTTATTAGGTATCCTTCAGATTTTAAGTTCACCAAATCCAAAAGATTTTAACAGCCTACAAAGAATAACTTTGGTTCTTCATCTCCTGGACATGACATGAGGGTTAATAACACACCTCAAAAGTTTCAACAACCTATATAAAGAGCAACTATGCTAGTTCAACTATTCCACAAGAGATAGCATTCAATGCTATGACACAGGGTACTAATCACTATAGCCCCATGCATGATCTTTCTAATTTTGCTCCATAGATATCCACAGGACAAACTACTTCTCTATATAATGTAATATCTAAGAATCCTTATTTTGATCAACAATTATCACTAGTTCAATTCAACAATCTAACACACTTTTTGGATCAGATGCAGACAACATCTTATGAGGTTACTACAAATTCAGCATCTGATGTTTTTTTTGAGAACTCAGAATTTTGCTACTCACTAGCTAATTCTAATTCTATGTCTTAGATAATTAACTCCGGAATAAGTGAATACATGTGCTTTAATTCTAATTCTTTATGTGTATTTCCCTTTACCTATACCTATTGTTGTTAAGTTGCCCAATTCTTTTAGGGACAGAGTTACTCATGCAGGAAATATACTTCTTTCTACAGGTCTAATTTTGAAGAATGTTTTACACATTCTATGTTATAAATACAACCTTCTCTCTATGCATAAACTCTACCTTACATACCATTGCATTGTCAGTTTCACTTCCAATAAGTGCATTTTACAGGGCCCTCATTTAAAGAGACCACAAGTTTTTGGTGAAGTTAAATGAGATCTTTACACATTGGAGTCTTCTAGCACACAACATAGGATTGATTCCTCCAACAACTTAGCTCCTTTATCCAAGTCTAAGGTCTCTACTTCTGTTTCAGATTTTGTTTTTCTTTTTTTGTCTGCTAACACTACATCTGATGTAATAATATGGCATGTAAGACTTGGGAATTTATCCTTTTATACAATGAGACATATTACTTATATTTTTTTTCCTGCTAATCATGGTTGTTCTTGTACTTTTTGACCCCTAGCAAGGCAAACTAGACTGCCCTTTTCTATAAGCTCTATCAAAACCAAGAGTATTTTTTGGCTTATTCACATTGACACTTGGGGTTCATTCAAGGTACCTCCCTATAATGGATATAAGTATTTTCTAAGTAGAGGTACTTAGACTTACTTATTATCTACTAAAGAAAATGATTTTTCAGTTCGAAAAACTTTCTTGTCTATGGTTGAGAGATAATTTAGTACCAAACTTAAGATCATCAAATCAGATAATGCTTTAGAGTTAGTAAAAAGTTCTTCAGCCTTACTATTCCTACAGTTCAGGGTATTTTGCATCAAACTTCTTGTGTTACGACACCCGAACAAAATGGAATTGTTGAAAAAAAACATAGGCATTTGTTGAAAATCGCTACAACCCTCATGGTTCAATCTAATATTCCAATCTATTATTCGGGGGAATATATTTTAATGACCATTTTTCTTATTAATCGATTTCCATCTAAAGATCTTAGTGGAAGAACCCCTAATGAAGTTCTTTTTTGCCAAAAAACTTTCTACCATTTCTTAAGAAGTTTTAGTTGTCTATGCTATGCTTTTACACTTGTCCAACATAGAGATAATTTTAGCCTAGAACACAACCTTGCATTTTTCTCAGTTATCCTAGTGGTACCAAAGGTTATAAGTTGCTTAATTTATCTTCTAAGAAAGTACTTATCTCTAGGGATGTGAAATTCTTTGAGCAGAATTTTCCTTTTCTCCAAACACATTACACATATCCTCACACTTCTCCTCTTACATTTCCTATTTTCCCATCTATATTCACTGACTGTGTTTTAGATTCACTATCCACAAGTCCAATAGCTACACCTTCTCCTCTTACCACTCACTTTAATTTAGAGACAACAACACCTACTTCACATGATCCCGATCCTACCTCTACTTCCCAAATCCCTTCTAATCCACCTACTGTCATGCCTACCGTTTTACCTACCAGGACATCTGGTAGAGCTAACAAAGGGATTCTCCCTCTCATTTATGTGATTTCATTTACAACAATGTCTACACTACTGATCTCACCTCATCTTGTCTAAATTCATCAATTTCTGACTCTCATGTTCTAGCTTTCAATGCCTTATCCTCATCCAACCATAATCTCATCACTAAATTTCCAAAATCCATAAACCCTTCCATTATTTTCCTATTTGTTGTCATCCTGGATTGATAAAAGCCATGAACTTTGAATTAGATACTTTGAAAGAAAATCAAACTTAGGATGTAGTACTTTTGTCTCATGGCGAGAAGGCTCTACCCAGTAAATGGGTTTATAAGATGAAACAAAATACTGATGGTTCAATTGAAAGACTTAAGAAGTGTTTAGTGGTTCGAGGAGGTGTACAAAGAGAAAGTTTAGATTTTAATAAGACAGTTTCTCCTGTTGTCAAAATGACAACAATGAGATATCTGTTAACTGTTGCAGCTAAAAAGAATTAGCATATTTCTCAATTTGATATCAGTAATGCTTTTTTACATGGTGATTTACAAGAAGAAGTTTACATGAAGTTTTATTTTGATATTAATCCTGCCAGTCCTCACCATGTTATTAGAATCAGGAAATCACTATATGGCCTCAAACAAGCCTCAAGGCAATGGTATGCCAGGCTAGTCTGAGCACTAAGTTGTTAAGGATTTTATTCCTCTCTAAATGATTGTTGATTCTTGGGTTTCTTCCACCCAAGAAGTTCAAGAATCCTTTTCAAAATTTTAAAGTTTGTGTATTTATGAGCTTTCATGATTTATGTGAATTAAAGTTCATGATTATGTATTGTTGAGATTAAATTTATAAATTAGACTACAAGTTTCAAGAATTGATTCTAGTATGTGATAAATTGTGTGATGTTCATGATAAACCCTCTTCAAGTTGCATGTTGATTGATGTATTCATGATAATTAGGTGTAGAAATTGTTGAATAACCAAAGCATTCTCCCCATATGTTTGATAAATTGCTTATGTGAAGAAATTAGAGTCATTATGGCATGCTGACAAGAAATTCCCAAATTATGTGCACTTGAATGCATGTTAAGTGTTTGGTACATTCTTTCTTGAATGAGTTATGAGACAATAGCATGCCTTCCTATATGTAACGACCCAAAATCTCATCTTAGAGCGTCACACAGTGCTTAAGGCTACAAGTAGCCCCAAGATAACCCTTCGAGCCTATTACTACCTCTATCTCCCGCTTTGGGACATCAAGTCAAGCAATAAGTCTATAATATCTTATATATCATCTCATGAACTGAAATATCTGGGAACATAGTCCGAAATATCAATACTGAAAGTCTAAAACACAACTGGTAGTCTAGTCTGACAAAGTCTCTACTACTCAAACCGAAGAGCCATTGGGACAAACCCCCAACTGACTCAGACTAATATAAAAGCAATAACAACTGAGAATCTAAGAAAAGTAGGTCCTCGAACCATGAGGACTCACCAATTGTGGGATGTAGGCAAAGGCACTCGAGAATCACAGTCACTGCTAAGTCTGAGCACCTGGACCTACATTATAAGACAATGTATCACATAGACGTATATATGGATCAGAACTTTGGGAATGTACTGAGTATATGGGGGTGTATGCATTTACATAAAACACTATCAATACTCTTTAATAAAATCATGTTTGTAATTAGGAATGACCCACATAGCTTGAATAAGTCCAAAATGTAAAACTCATAAATCACGAATAGTGAAGCATGTTTCACAAATCTCATGAGTCATTATACTTTATCTTTAAAATCTGTACTCTCCTCTTATTCTTAGTACTCATAGACTAAAGGAAACTTTAAACAATGCTTTCAAACTCATACTTTTATCTCATGAAGAGTAAAACTTTTTGAATACTTAAGAACTCAGGACTTTAAGAAACTTTAAGACTTGGGAACACTGTGACTCTTGGAGTTACATAACTTTGGGAACTCTAGAACCCTTTTAGACTCGGGATACTTGGAACTCAGGAGTTTCTTCAAACCAAGATAATCGATGTGAGTTACATGGAGTCCAACATCTCTCCCACGTTAGGGAGAGCTGGTCTATCCTTGCCATCGGAGTAGAACCTCATCTTTAGTAATCATTATCTCGGCCTTGCGCTTATAAATCTCAAACCTACGGTGGCACGTAGTTTTGGGGTATGAGACCTTGGAATCATACCCAAATTGGTGCTAAATACTACTACCATACTCAACTCAGAAATCTTAGGAAATTCACCTCAAAATAACTCGAGGGTCTATAATGAATACCAAAACATAACTCTATTTGATTTAAATCATACTCAATGTGGATTTCAACTCTATTATGACCAAAAAGGCCAAATCAATCTCCATAATATCAAAGTACTCAATTCATGGGTGCTTATAGCACAAAAGTTCATAAAATTGTTAACCTCAAGTGCGGCTTAATGACCCATTATCAAATCTCAAGTTAAGACTCATCAAAATGCATACTAGATGTCATAAGGGTTCATAAATCATATAGAAATCTAGAACTCTTAGCAATTTGCCTTGAAATATCTACATACTCATGTACTTCAATTTCTAGAACATTAGACCTATAAAAATCTCAAGGAATAACAACATAGGGTATAAACCTAGCTTTAATTTCTTAAGAAAATAAGTAAAATCATGCTATTTGGCTTTCAATTCACGGGAAACATCAAAATCTTGCAATTTATGAAAATGGGTGAAAACCCTGACTCAATTCATGTAAAATTTCATAAATTGCAGAAACTTGTAGGCTAAAATAAGCCTTTGGGCACTAGGGTGAAAGGATTACCCTTGTTCAAAACTCCACATACCTTAGATTGTGAAATTAGATGAACAAGCTTGTTTGAAACTCTTTTTCTTACTCTCGAGAGGGGTTCTTGAACCCTTTGACTTGGGGAACTCAAATCTCAACTCAATTTGTAAAATCTATATTGAGTTCATGAATTTATTGGAGAAGGCTTTTGGGTTTGTTCTTGATGAAGAAACCCTAGCCTTTGGATGTTTTGGGAGATAATGAAGCCATTTGTCTTATTTTGGATATATCTGATTGTAAAAGGGGTGGGAAAAGACCAAAAAGCCCTTTTAAAAAATGAATTGAAAATACTAAACGGGATATGTGAGGCAGGGTGCGACGGTCCATCGGAGGCCCGACAATCCGTCGGTCCTGACCGTCGTACCTGGGCCAGAAACTTACTTTCTGTCTCGACTGCGATTATGGGGTGCAATGGTCCGTTGCTATCCCGATGGTACGTCAGACCTCTCCATTGCGCTTTTCCAGTGAGTCAGTCTTCTGCCTCATTGCGATGGTCTGGGCGACGGTCTGTCGCTTGTCCGACGGTCCGTCGGCCCCTTCCATTGCACCTGGGCGGTTCAGACTGCCTTCTTTAATTTGGCTATATCTTCTTACTCTGACATCAAACTTTGACAAAATAGGTATAGTTGGAAAGATAATTCAATTTTCCACATGATAGAAAGTCATTTTTAGGAAAATTCAACAATGTTAAAACATTATTCACTTTGGAAGTCACTTCTTAATCTTTTAGGGATGGAATCACACTTCACTTGACACACTCTAAGGCTCAGACTACGAGGGAAATTTGCTGGGTCTTACAATATCTCCCCCTTGGAAACATTCGTCCTTGAATATCGCTAGTTAGACTAGGGATACAGGAAAAACTAAGTACACATAGCTGAAGAAATTTGCTAAACGGGCTCAAAATCTTTCTAAAATCTTGAATACTTCAAAAATTGCAAGAACTCGTGTAAGAATAGATACATAGCGGAATTTTAGATTAGAAGGGTTGAATTAAGGAAGAATAATATCTTCGACTTGATATAAACTCACGGAAAAGAGGTGCGGGTACTTGGCTCACATGTCTGCTTCTGCCTCCCAAGTAGCTCCCTCAACTGACTGGTTCCGCCACAAAAATTTGATCAAGGGAACCTCTTTGTTCCTCAGTCTATGGATCTTGAAATCTAGACTCTCAATAGGAACCTCATCAAATGAAAGACTATTCTGAATATCAACACTCTTTGACGGATCTACTACAACGGAATCACCAATATGCTTTTTAAGCATGGAGACATGAAAAATAGGATGAATAGTTGACAATTTTGTGGGCAACTCAACTTCATAGGCTACTTTCCCAACACGGCTCAAAACTCTATACGGGCCAACATAAAGAGGACTAAGCTTCCTTTTTTTCCCAAACCTCTTCACCCCTTTCATGGGTGAAACCTTCAAGTACACCAAGTCATCTACCTCAAACTCAAGATATCTTCTCCTCACATCAGCGTATGACTTTTGACGACTCTGAGTTGTCTTCAACCTTTCTCTAATGAACTTTACCTTCTCCATGGCCTCAAATAGTACATCAGTTCCAACCAAAGCAGCTTCACCCATTTCAAACCAACCTATGGGTGATCTACATCTTCTACTATACAAATCCTCAAATGGTGCCATCTCGATGCTAGCATAATAACTGTTGTTATAAGCAAACCCTATCAATGGAAAATGCTCATCCCAACTACCTTTAAAGTCAAGAGCATATTCTCTCAGCATATCCTCCAAAGTCTGGATAGTCCTCTCAGCTTGACCATCTGTCTGTGGATGAAAAGCGGAACTCAAATAAACTTTGGTACCAAGACCCTTCTGAAACGTTCTCCAAAACTGCAAAGTGAAATGAGTACCCCTATACAAAATGATAGATAAGAGAACTCCATACAACCTGACTAACTCTCGGATATACAATCTAGCATAATCCTCAGTTGTATAAGATGTATGCATAGAAAAGAAATGCACGGACTTAGTCAGCCTGTCTACAACAACCCAAATCGAATCATGATGACGTCGCGAAAGAGGTAAACCAGTCACGAAATCCATATTTACCTCTTCCAACATCCAAGTGGGTATACCAAACTCTTGCATCACACCACCAGGTCTTTGGTGCTCTACCTTAACCTGTTGGCACGTTGCACACTTCTCTATAAACTCAGCTATATCCTTCTTCATACCACTCCACCAAGAGATTTCCCACAAGTCGTGGTACATCTTGGTAGTGCCGGGATGAATAGAATACCTTACGCCATATGCTTCAGCCATAATCCTCTGCTTCAGATTATCAACACACGGAACACATAATCTACCCTGCAATCTCAACACACTATCTCCCCCTTGGGAGAAAACCTCTACCTTTTGGTCCTTAACTAACTCCTTTAGTCTGGCCAAACTAGGATCCCTGTCTTGCTTCTCCTTCACTTCTGAAACTAAAGAGAATTATGAACTACTCTGCACCAACATACTCCCTTCAGCTAAATCAAGCAACCTAATATCCAGTCTAGACAAATGATGCACATCATGAGCCAACTTTTTCTTACCTTCCTCTACATGAATAACACTACCCATAGACAATCTACTAAGGGCATCTTCCACTACATTGGCCTTGCTTGGGTGATACAACACACTTAAATCATAGGTCTTTAACAACTCTAACCACCTCCTCTGCCTAAGATTCAACTCCCTCTGAGTAAACACATACTGCAGGATCTTATGATCCGTAAACACATCAACATGATCACCATAAAAATAGTGTCTCCACATTTTCAAATCAAAGACCACAACAGCTAACTCAAAATCATGGATTGGGTAGCTCTTTTTATGCAGCTTCAACTGTCTAGAGGCATAGGCTATAACCTAACCTCTTTGCATCAACATACAACCCAAACCAACTCTAGAGGAATCATAATACACCACAAAACTATCATACCATCAAGCAAAGTCAACACAGGGGCTGAAGTAAGTCGAGTCTTCAACTCTTGAAAACTTTTCTCACAGGAATCTGACCACTAGAACTTAACTTTCTTTTAGGTCAACGGGGTCATGGGAGATTCAATAGAGAGAAACCTTCAAAAAAATGGTGGTAGTAGCCAACTAGACCAAAGAAACTCCTAATGTTAGATGGGGAAGTAAGTCTAGGCCAATTTCTTATAGCTTCTGTCTTTTGGGGATCAACTCTAATGCCTTTGGCTGAAATGATATGACCCAGAAACGTTACTGGTCTTAGACAAAATTCATACTTGTTGAATTTGGCAAACAACTGGTAATCTCTAAGAGTTTGCAAGACAATTCTACGATGATTTGCATGGTCATCCTCAGTATGGGAGTAAACAAGAATATAATCTATGAACACTATGACAAACATATCAAGATATTTCTTGAACACTTGATTCATGAGATCCATAAAGGCTGCTGGGGAATTGGTTATCCCAAAAGACATGACTAGAAACTCAAAGTGACCATAGCGGGTTCGGAAGGCTGTTTTAGGAACATCACTTTCCCTCACTTTAAGTTGATAATAGCCGAATCTGAGGTCTATCTTGGAGAAATAACTTGCACCTTGCAACTGATAAAATAGGTCATCAATTCTCGGAAAAGAACACTTATTTTTTACTGCGACCTTGTTAAGCTGATGATAGTTAATGCACATACGCGAAGAACCATCTTTCTTTTGCATAAATAGAATAGGTGCGCCCCAAAGAGAAACACTAGGCCTTATGAAACCTTTATCTAAAAGATCTTTAAGTTGCTCTTTCAACTCTTTAAGCTCCACAAGTGCCATACGGTATGGCAGAATAGAAATAGGCTGAGTACCGGGAAGACGGTCAATCCTGAATTCTATCTCGCTATCGGGAGGTACCCCTGGGAGATCTTCTGGAAAAATATCAGGAAAATCATTAACAATGTTGACTGACTGAATAGTTGGAGCCTCGAACTTAGTATCTTTAACTCTAACTAGGTGATAGATACAACCTTTGGACATTAGCTTCTTGGCTTTAAGATAGGAGATAAAATGACTCTTGGGAGATACTGAACTCCCGGACCACTCGAAAATTGGTTCATCAAGAAATTGAAACTTGACCACACGGGTATGCCAGTCTATAGATGCATAATAGGAATTGAGCCAATCCATACCAAGAATAAGGTCAAAATCCACCATGTCCAACTCTATCAAATTGGCAAGCATAACTCTATGAAAAACAGTAATAGGACAATTTCTATACACTTGCTTAGCAATAATTGACTCCCCTACTGGAGTAGAAACTAGGAAAGGCTCAGGAATCTTCTCGGGACTCATTTCAAAATTCACAGCTATAAGTGGGGTCACATAAGAGAAACTTGACCCGGGGTCCAACAATACATAAACATCAAAGCAAAAGACATGGAGCATACCAGTAACAACATCAGGAGAATCCTCCTTCTCCTGATGGAATGGTAAGGCATAGAATTTGTTTTGGCGCTAATCGCCAGCAGTGCTAGATGAAGCACCCTGAGTAGGGGCAGGATGGGCTACAGGAGCTGGAGCACTAGTAGTCTGTGTCTGAGGTCGGGCATCTATATTCCCTTGCCTAGCATGCGGACAATCTCTAAGTCTGTGGCCCAGCTTTCCACAACCAAAACAGCCCTTCTTATCTGCTAAACACTCACCGGGATAATCCCTATCACACTTAGCACAGGGAGAAAAGCGGGGTCTGTTACTTACACTGTTCTGCAACCTAGACATAGAAGACCTGTTCTCTTACTCCTACCTGCCTCTAGGCATGGGAGTACTAGCTGATAAAGGCGCTAGCATAGACGAACAACTCTGGAACTGTGGGCGGTTCCTTCCATGGGACCTAGCCTGACTATACTCATGCTTCTCAGATCTAGCCTTCTTGTTACCCCTCACTCTATCTCTCTCCCTTATCTTATCTACCTCTATATATTATGCATGTATTATAAACCTAGATAGATCTATATACCTATTGAGCATCACAATCCTACACTCTTTCAGCACTAAATCAGAACACCTATCACGAACTTGCCCATACTAGCTCGGGTGTCAGCAATCAAATTAGGAGCATACTTGGCTAACTGGTTGAACTTCAAGCAGTACTCCTTAACAGTCATAGAACCCTACCTTAAGTTCATAAACTCCTCAATCTTTGCTTCCCTTATCTCAAGTGGAAAGAACTTGTCCAACAATGCATCTTGGAACATCTGCCAAGTCATAGGAGCAACACCCTCACCTCTACCCTTCTTCCACGCTACAACCCAGTCATAAGCATTGTCTTTCAACCTGTAAGATGTCATCTTAACACTTTCTTCCTCAGAAACATGCATTACCTATGTGATCTTCCTCACCACCTCAAGGTATAACTGGGGGTCTTCGCCAGCCTTAGACCCATAAAACTCTGGCGGATTCATCCGAATGAAATCACGAATGCTAGCAGCTGCTAAATCACCTCCCTGTTGATTCAAAACTATGGCCTGGTTATTGGCCTGAACATTAGCGGTGACTTCTTGGGCTAACGCCTGAAAGGACGCCCAAAACTCGGCATGAGACACAGTCTCAGTCAAAGGATCAACAGGATGAGGTTGATCATTGTTATTTCTATGGGCATTCGCTCTTCAGGGAGGCATTTTCTGAAAATAGAAGAGCACGAATTATTAGATGAGAGGGACAACTATAGGCACGATAGAATCTAAAAGAAATAAACAACTTTTTCCTAAAACGTCTTGTAGCCTCTTGCTCATAGATGTGGCGCACTACACACCGATGATCAAGACTCTACTTAACGCATCTTGTCAGACTCCCTAGGACTCATTAAACCTTAGGATCTAATACCAAGTTTGTAATGATCCGAAATCTCATCTCAAAGCGTCACACGTTGCTTAAGGCTACAGGTAGCCCCAAGCTAACCCTTCGTGCCTATTATTACCTCTATCTCCCACTTTGGGACATCAAGTCAAGAAATAAAACTATAATATATATATATCATCTCACGAACTGAAATAACTAAGAACATAGTCCAAAATATCAATACTGAAAGTCTAAAACACAACTGGTAGTCTAGTCTAACAAAGCCTCTACTACTCAAACTGAAGATCCATTGGTACAAACCCCCAGCTGACTCAGACTAATATAAAAGAAATAACAACTGAGAATCTAAGAAAAGTAGGTCCTCGAACCATGAGGACTCACCAACTGTGGGATGTAGGAAAATGCACTCGAGAATCACAGTCACTGCTAAATCTGAGCATCTAGACCTACATTATAAGACAATGTAGCACATAGACGTATATGTGGATCAACACTTTGGGAATATATTAAGTATATGGGGGTGTATGAATTTACATAAAACAATATCAATACTCTTTAATAAAATCATACATGCAATTAGGAATGACTCACATAGCCTGAATAAGTCCAAAATGTAAAACTCATAAATCATGAATAGTGATGCATGTATCACAAATCTCGTGAGTCATTATACTTTAGCTTTAAAATCTGTATTTTCCTCTTATTCTCAATACTCATAGACTAAAGGAAACTTTAAACAATGCTTTCAAACTCATACTTTTATCTCATGAAGAGTAAAACTTTTTGAATACTTAAGAACTCAAGACTTTAATAAACTTTAAGACTTGGGAACTCTGTGACTCTTGCAATTACATAACTTTGGGAACTTTAGGACCCTTTTAGACTATGAGATACTTGGAACTCGGGAGTTTCTTTAAACCAAGATAAACCATGTATGCTACATTGAGTCCAAGGTCTCCCCTACATTGGGGTGAGCTATTCTATCCTTACCATCGGAGTAGAACCTCTTCTTTAGTGATCACTATATCGTACTTGGGCCCATAAATCTCGAACCTATGGTAGCACATAGTTCTGGGGTATGAGACCTTTGAATCATACCCAAATCGGTGCTAAATACTACTCTCAGATTCAGCTCAGAACTCTTAGGAAATCCACCTCAAAATAATTTGAGGGTCAATAATGAAGACCAAAACATAATTCTATTTGATTTAAATCATACACAATGTGGATTTCAACTCTATTAGGACTAAAAGAGCCAAATCAGTCTTCATAATATCAAAGTACTCAATTCATGGGAGCTTATAGCACAAAAGTTCATAAAATTATAAACCTCAAGTAGGGATTGATGACCCATAATCAAATCTCAAGTTAAGACTCATCAAAATGTATACTAGATGTCATAAGGGTTCATAAATCATATAGAAATCTGGAACTTTTAGTAATTTGCCTTGAAATCTCAACATACTCATGTACTTCAATTTCTAGAACATTGGAACTATTAAAATCTCAAGGAATAACAACATAGGGTATAAACCCAGGTTCAATTTCTTAAGAAAATAAGTAAAATCATGCTATTTGACTTTCGATTCATGGGAAACATCAAAATCTTACAATTTATGAAAATGGGTGAAAAACCCTGACTCAATTTCTTGTAAAATCTCATAAATTGCATAAACTTGTAGTCTAAAATAAGCCTCTGGGCACGAGGGTGAAAAAAATACCCTTGTTCAAAACCCCACATACTTTAGATTATGAAATTAGATAAACAAGCTTGTTTGAAACTCTTCTTCTTACTCTTGAGAGAGGGTTCTTGAAGCCCTTGACTTGGGGAACTCGAATCTCAACTCAATTTGTAAAATCTATGGTGAGTTCATGAATTTTTTGGAGAAAGATTTTGAGTTTGTTCTTGAGGAAGT
The DNA here is from genome assembly GCA_030864215.1 of Capsicum pubescens. Taxonomy (NCBI): domain Eukaryota; kingdom Viridiplantae; phylum Streptophyta; class Magnoliopsida; order Solanales; family Solanaceae; genus Capsicum; species Capsicum pubescens. The sequence continues at coordinate 251,313,166 of CM061549.1, forward strand.
AACCCTAGCCTTTGGATGTTTTGGGAGATAATGAAGCCATCTGCCTTGTTTTGGATATATCTGATTGTAAAAAGGGTGGGAATAGACCAAAAATCCCTTTTAAAAAATGACTTGAAAATACTGAACGGGATGTGTGACGGCAGGGTGCGATGGTCCGTCGGAGGCCCGACAGTCCGTCGGTCCTGATCATCGAACCTGGGCCAGAAACTTACTTTTTGTCTCGACTGCAACGATTGGGTGCGATGGTCCATCGCTATCCCGATGGTCTATCGACTCTCTCTGTCGCACTTGGCCAGTGAGTCGATCTTCTGCCTCATTGTGACAGTCTGGGTGACGGTCCGTCACTTGTCTGATAGTCCATCGGCCCCTTCCGTCGCACCTGGGCGGTTCAAATTGCCATCTATAATTTGGCCATATCTTCTTACTCTGACATTGGATTTTGATAAAATGTGTATCGTTGGAAAGATAATTTAATTTCCCACATGATAGAAAGTCTTTTTTATGAAAATTCAACAAGGTTAAAACATTATTCACTTTGGAATTCACTTCTCAATCTTTTAGGACCGAAATTACACTTCACTTAATACGCTCTAAGGCTCAGACTATGAGGTAACTTTGCGGGGTCTTACTTTATATCATTACATGTTTAATATTTATAAGTTCTTGAAGAGATGTTTTATTGAGTGTATGGTAAATCATAGTCTATTGTTATGATGTTCAAGAGTTGTCATGTCTTGTACTATTTATGTTATCGAGTCCTGGGGGTATTTATACCCGATAAATTAGCTTCTTGTCTAAAGCCAGTATCATTTTCATGATAATATCAGTCAAGCTATGATCCTTAGAACTCAGTCAGTTACAAAACATAAAAAGACTCAGTAATCTCAATATCATTCTAAGTCTAGTTTCGTATTCAGTTTAGACCTCAGGAGCATTCAAGTACTCAATTCAGAACTTAGTAGCATTCGGTCAAATAACGAAACCTAGTAGTATTCCATCAGTTTTTGGAACTAAGTGAACTTAGCTAGATTAGTCAAGTAACATGATCAGTAACAGATTCAGCTCAGTCTAGTACAGTCTAAGAAAAAGAATCAGTCAGCGTCTATTCAGTTGGGAGAAGGATTCAGCACCGAGCGAACCTAGGGATGGGGGCTCACCCATTAGAGAGGACTGGGATCCCTAAAAGTAATCCCTAAGTTCCAAAAGTACGTAGCCAGTGTAGGTACAATATGTCACCCATTAGATAGGATTGTCATACTCAGGGGTCACCCATTAGATAGGACTGATCCCAGGGGTCACCCGTTAGATAGGACTGACTCCTACAGTAGTAGTGTCTTTACCCGTGGCACGATACTGACACCCTTCCAGATAGGGTTACAGGTTGGACTCTACTAGTTCAGATTGGGGGCATGTCGGTTAGATGACTACCTCCCATAGTCTCAGTTTCAGAATCAGTCTCAGTAAAAAAACTCAACTCAGTAGTACAGATTCAGGACTGTTAGATGCAGTCGATCAGTATCATTAACATTAAACTCAGATATCACCCGCTAGATAGGATTGATCTTAGATTTAGTCGGATCATATTCATTATCAGTATATTCAGAGATCACCCATTAGATAGGAATGATCTCAGATTCAGTTAATTATTTTTATTATCATTAGATTTAGAGATCACCCTCTAGATAGGACTGATCTCAACCTCAGTACTCAGCTATCAACATCAGTAGATTTAGCTATTTAGTATCCCAACATTAGTAAGCTCATATGTCAGTAAAGCAACACTTGAAACTCAGTATTCAGTGTCACTATGATTTCAGTTATGGTTTATGCATCCATGCACGTATCCTCATTTAGTATACTCAGATTATTTAGTCAGTATTATTCATGCATATGAACCCTTAAATTTAGCCTTACCTCATCTAGCATACCAGTACATTCTTACGTACTGACACATACTTTTTTATACTATGGTGTTTTATACCATAGGTTCAGAAGCACGAGATCAAAAACACCCTTAGCAGTTTAGATTCACCCAGAAGCAGTAGACTTAGCAGTGAGTCCTCATCATTCGAGGATGTTCTATTATTTCATTATATTTCTAGATTCAGTATTTTAGTAGATGAAGTTAGTTGGGGGATTGTCCCATCAAGTCCTTATTCATACAATTTAGAGGCTTTCAGACTAGATGTTTAGACAGTTGCTTTAGTATTTTTGATACTTTATTCTGTTGTATTTTAGTTTTGAACCCTATGACAAGTTTCCACCAGTTGTTTTCCTCATTTTTACAGTATATTATGCAGTGCTCAGTTACAGGTGCCAAAAAAGGGTTAGATTGTGGTCCTTTAGAATTATAAGCACCGTGTAGCATCCGGGGTTGAGAATCTGGGTCTTACAAGTAGGACCCTCATCAGCCTTTGCATCTCTCTGAACATCCTTGTTCTCACGGTGACCAACTCTCTCTGCAGGTTATTAATCTGTCTCTGAAGTTCCCGCACGGTGTCGCGTAGAATAGCAATGTCCTAAAAAGAATAATCCATATCTAGAACACGCATGAATTAATAAAAAACATAAACTCAAAAGTAAAGAAAAGATTCTGGATGTAATACAGTGTATTCTACCAACTGGTAGATTTACACAGAAAAAACTTACCTCAACGAGAAAGGAATATGCTCTTTTAATAGCAGTAGTTAAAGATGTAATTCAAAAAGAGAAAATGCAAGAAATAAATAAAAGTGGAATAGAATAAAGAATAAGGAGGGACCTATTTATAGAGGATTGAATCTGAATGTGTTAGACAAAAAGGCACTATTGTTTAACTCCATTGTATTAATTACATTCAAACTGCTGGCTTTTTGTTTTTGGTGAAAAATTGCAACTTTTTATTTTACATTTAAACTTCTCACCTTTTCAAAATGGTTTGATACATAATAACAACCGTTATTATTAAGCTATTGAAATAGATCGTCCATCTATCACAACATCTAACCCACTATCATAACATATTTACCATCTATTGCAATAAATGGTCTGTGTATGCAACAGATGTTGATTCATCAGTTGCAATAGATGGGAAATTTGATTCATCATCTATTTTAAATGTGTTAGACAAAAAGTCACGACTGTTTACCTCTTTTTTAATAATCATCACATGCATGCAGATGAATAAACATTGCCTAACATTGATGAGGTAGGAAGAATAAGGTGCATGCAGATGAATGGATCCACTTTTATGTGTGGGAGTTCTATATTATTGGTAAGGCTATCATGACAGACACACATAACGTACAATGATCTTGTGAATGGAGTTTTTAGCAATTAGATATTGATCTTTCAAATAAGATTCTGTATTTTACAGTTTAGTTTGGTAGGTGCGAACAGATAAGGCCGAAGGGTTCCAAGACGGTGGTGTCGATACTAATAGTGCTCAAGCGCACACCAAGTGTACGTGGTCTTATCAAGTAGTAAAGTGGCCTTCAAGAAGCCAAGTATTGATCTCATAGGGACTAGTCTTGACAACTACCCATTTCGAGTTTAACAATTGAGAAAAAATAAACAATAAAGTTTTAGAATTGAAAACTAAAAAGAAACTAAACTAATGCGGAAAAGTAATGACTCCGGACAATCAATGGATAGAAGCCTAGGGTTAAGTCTTATGAACAATCATACTACGTTATGGAACTTCATTCGTTAAGTTGCTTATCTTGGTTGTTGATTCGTAGGGTTAGTTGCATAATCATGGTTTCCCAACCTCTAATCCTTTTACCTAATTTGGATCTCACACTTACATCGTTGAGCGGGAATGTAATGGTCCAATTAAGTGTATTAAGCTATCATCCTACATTAGAATCAAGTAAGGCTTCTAGGTACATCCCTGTCCTAGATGCTAATTTGAAATTCTTATTTTATAAAAGACTACGAACCTTACCTTGCTTATTCCTGTGTTCTATCTCCCTATTTCCTCTCCCGAGATCAAAAGGTTGACAATTGATGTATTCTATGGGTAGCTACTCTATAAAATAGTTAAAACAAGAATAAACAAACAACCAATAATGATAAGCAAATCAATAAACTTAATTCAAAATGAAAGTAGTCATGATCTTGGCCTTAACCCCGGAAAGGGAGTTTTAGCCTTTAATGGAAATATTCATCATCCAATCCCTTGGATTGATGATACAAACCATGAAAAAAACTAAAATTAAAGAGATATAAAGCCTAAAAAGAAGTTTTTGTAGCCTCCTTAATCCTCCAAGACGTCCAAAAGTGAATAATAATGAATAAAACTATGTATTTATAGTAAATAACAAGTCCCAACCCGTATAGGATTCAAATCTACACTTTTGCCCGTATTTGAAATAGGGTCGCGTCGCGAGGGTCATTTTACTTAAGTAGGGGTCTTGACGCAGCCTCATCACGAGGATATACTATTTTGGGTGCCTTATGAGTATTTTGGTATGTAGAACGTGTCCATAGAGATTTTCACGCGCCGACACTCTCCCTGGACATTCCAGGTGTCCAAATTGAGTCCAAGCTATGTATTGTGCTTTCGTTAAGCCATTCCGAGCCTTTTTGAGTTGTTTTAACTTGATTTGAAGCTTATATATCTTCATATATCATTATAATCCATTCAATAAGCGTACTATATCATTAAACACAACAATTTAGTGCTCAAAACAACACAACATTCAAGACGGTGAACTTGAAACATGAGCTAAGCATAGGCTAAATTCACATTGAGCTTAAGCTTATTGTTTTGACTCTTGTCTTAATCCAATTGACCCTTGAACATTATAACAAAGTTTTTTCACATATAAATACACAATACCAACCTTAGGAACTCATTAAATACATTAGAACCCAACACGATAGGCTAGACAAACACCTAGCTCAAGCTAGTCACACTAGTTTTCTCGGTTGAACTCTAAATGAACAATTTGAATCAAAACTCATATGAAAACACCATTAAATATTGTAAACACATAGTTGGACACTTACATGATTATTTATATCATTATCAACACATATAGAACATGAATCATCCTTAAAATAAGGCTAAATAAGCTAGAATAGCAACGCTAGAATGCATAAATGCACCCAACATCACCACCCTACACTTAAAGCCTTGTACGTCCTCGAACAACTCTTAACTCTAAGCATCATGAGCTAAGGAGACTCCACACTTATAGTACATGCAAGATACTCGAGCTAGTACTACAATGACTACACAGAATGCAAGTTACTACACTAAGCATATTACAACACAATTGAAAGATCAAGAACACTACTCCAAAACAACCTAGCCTCAAGAATTGACTCACCTAGTTGGAAAACTCATGCTTCTCGTTCAATCAAGGATATCACACAAATCATCCACATTCATCAAACATGTGCCCTCACAACAAGAGAGTTACCCATAATCACTCATAATAATGAAATTTATAACACTGGGTATATAAATCAAATTACGCTCACTCTCACAAAGAATTCACAAGTTACACATAATGAACCATAGGCTTGCCCTTAGTGTCATACTCCACTAATATTAGAATGTGAAATTTAGGATCAAATAGGTCTTTTTCGGGTTGTAATGTAGGATAAGGGATGGGTAGGAACTATTTTGGCCAAGAATAGTGACTAACCTCTCTAAGCGTTTTAATACACTACATTATACATTTAAAACCAATCTCCAACAACCAAATTACACTTTTTTATCCACCCATATCTTTTGTTTTGCCCTATCTCTTTTAACCATTTTCAGAAACACTTAGTGGACGTATAGTTTACTACCACATGAATCAGTTTTTCTTTTTTTTCACAACCATGACAATATTTCTAGCATAAATTATATCACACCAATCCACCACACATCAAATATAAACACCAATAACTATTACCTTAGCCATGAATTTCTCCTATTTCTCCCTCAATTTCTCAAAATCCTTACTAAATTAATTTTTTATTAAAGAACTGAGGAGTTTATTAGAAAAAATTATGGTCTATCAAAGAAGGGATTAGGCTACATATGAGGTTGCCAAAGAAAAGCTGAAGGCTCAATGGGGGTTAACTAGGATAAAACACAATGGTAGGTAAAAGAAGGTATAAAATAAGGCTATCAAAGAAATGCCTAAATCATCTCCCAAACCCACATTCTTTATTTCGCTTCACACACACACCGGGCAAGTTCTAGACATTACATGCAACAAGGAATATACAAAAATCTCACATACACATGGCGCTTGCTCAACTCAATAGGATCATCATAGACTATTAAACAAACAATACCATGAATTCAATTTTAAGCCAACAAGAACAAGAGTCACAAACATGAGCCTAAGAGTCTCAAAAGTAGAAATTCCCCCAATCAACATGCTTTTACCAAATAAAACACTTGCATCATGTAATAAAAAAGAGCACCAACAAGAATATCTCACTTATTCCTATCCGAAAATTTTTTAAATTGAGCCAAAAATTGGAAATTTTCCCCACCCCATACTAAAAAATCTACTTTGTCCCCAAAGTAAATTTAAGAGTAAGAGATAGAAATACTCCCTGAGGCCTCTAGGCCTAGATAGTGGTATCTTTTTTCATCAAGAAGGTTAGGGGACCCAACACTCAGTCTTTTCCATGCTCCTTAGCTCAGATTTTCGGTACTCAGCCTTCTCATAAATCTGTGACTCAACAAAAACAAAAACTATGTGAAGTAAAAACTAAAAAAGAAAAAGAAAACATACCTTAGCTTGGGTTGCCTCCCAAGAAGCGCCTAATTTAGTGTCGCGCCACGACCCACATCAACTTTTTCCTCCATTTTGAGGATATGAATTTCACCCTCAACTTCGCATCTATCTTGTTTCCTTGATCATAGGGAGGTGGTACAAATATTAAGGAACCGAGTAATAGAATGTGCATAGTAAACCACTCGGACTTAAAGTAAGGTGTGTTCTTATGTTGTTTACCGGTGTAAAATCAAGAATATAGGATTTTTGTTCCTCATCTTCACACTCTTCCACTACTTAAGATGATTCCATAGACAAGACATCATCTAAACATAATATAGAAAAGTTCTTCGAGTGAGGCCCAACAAATCCCACTTCACAATTTACACTATTTTCAATACCCTCACTCACATTCACCTTCTCAATTTCAGTCTCAAAAGAAATATGGCAATCGAGTGCTTGCGATTCTTGTGGTGGTTGTTGTATCCTCTTAACCTGTTCAATATCTTTAGTTTTCAAGTACTTAGACTTCCTAAAATTATCAACAACTTTGTCTGCAACAGGTTGGGAAGTCAACTCTGCATCTACTTCCTTAGTTGTCTGTTGAGCATTGCCCACAAATATGACTGAATTAGGTTTAAAATCACACATACCTGTAGAGTAATACAAACTATAACAAACCACATACCAACTTGTCGGTTGCTCGATAAGTTGGAAACAAGCAGGTCCCTTTCAAACGCTTGGATCAAAATCAGGTCAACAAGCCTTATGGTGGGGTCCTCCACAATAATGACAAGAATCATCATTCCTCGAAAACCATCTATCCAAGACTGACATCTCAAGAAGACTTTGAGAAAAATAGAAATAAAATAAAATATAAAGAAATTAAAAAAAAAAAACTACTTACAACTCAATATAGAAAATCTAAAAATAAGATAGTTGCCAATTCAAGTCCCTGGCAACGGCGCCAAAAACTTGACAGCGCTCAAGCACACACACAAGTGTACGTGGTATTATCAAGTGGTAAAGTGGCCTTCAAGAAGACAAGTATCGATCCCATAGGAACTTGTGCTGACAACTACCCAATTCAAGTTTAACAATTGAGATAAAATAAACAAAAAAGATTTAGAATTGAAAACTGAAAAGAAACTAAACTAATGTAGAAATTTAATGACTCCAGACAATCAATGGATAGAATCCCAGGGTTAAGGCTTATGAATAATCATACTACATTATGGAACTTCATTCGTTAAGTTGCTTATCTTGGTTGTTGATTCGTAGGGTTAGTTGCATGATCATGGTTTCCCAACCTCTAATCCTTTTACCTAATTTGGACCTCATACCTACATCGTTGAGCGGGTTTGTAATGATCCAATTAAGTGTATTAAGCTAACATCCTACATTAGAATCAAGTAAGGCTTTTAGGTACATCCCTGTCCTAGATACTAATTCTAAATCCTTATTTTATAAAAGACTACGAACCTTACCTTGCTTATTCCTGTGTTCTATCGTCCTATTCTCTCTCCCGATATCAAAAGGTTGACAATTGATGTATTCTAAGGGTAGATACTCCTTAAAATAGTTAAAACAAGAATAAACAAAAAACCAATAATGATAAGCAAATCAACAAACTTAATTTAAAATAAAAGTAGTCATGATCTTTGACTTAACCCCAGAAAGTGAGTTTTAGCCTTTAATGGAAATATTCATCATCCAATCCCTTGGATTGATGATATAAACCATGAAAGAAATTAAAATTAAATAGATATAAACCCTAAAAAGAAGTTGTGGTAGCCTCCTTAATCCTCCAAGACGTCCAAAAGTGAATAATAATGAGTACAGAGATGTATTTATAGTAAAGAACAAGTCCCAAGCTATGTAGGATTCAAATCGGCACTTTTGCCCGTATTTGAAATAGGGTCACGTTGAGAAGGTAATTTGACTTAGGTAGGGGTCGTGAGGCCGCCTCATCATGAGGTTACACTTTTTTGGGTGTCTTCTGAGTATTTTGGTATGTAGTATGCCCCCATAGAGCTTTACAAACGCCTACACTCTCCCTGGACATTCCAGGTGTCCCAATTGAGTCCAAGTTGTGTATTGTGCTTTCGTTAAGCCATTCCGAGCCTTTTTAAGTTGTTTTAACTTGATTTAAAGATTATATATCCTTCATATATCATCATAATACATTCAAGAATCATCCTATATAATTAAACACAATAATTTAATGCTTAAAACAACACAACATTTAAGACGGTGAACTTGAAACACGAGCTAAGCATAGGCTAAATTCACATTGAGCTTAAGCTTATTTTTTTGACTCTTGTCTTGATCCAATTGACCCTTGAACATTATAACCAAGTTTTTTCACATATAATACACAATAAAAACCTTAGGAACTCATTAAACACATTATAACCCAACACGATAGACTAGACAAACACCTAGCTCAAGCTAGTCACACTAGCTTTCTTGGTTGAACTCTAAATGAACAATTTGAATCAAAACTTATGTGAAAACACCATTAAATATTGTAAACACATAATTGGACACTTACATGATTATTTATATAATTATCAACACATATCTCCCATGAATCATCCTCAAAACAAGGCTAAATAAGCTAGAATAGCAACGTTAGAATGCATAAATACACCCAACATCAAATACCCTGGTAAAATTTAATAATGGTTTTGCTCATATTTATGTGTCAAGTTTGGAGAAAGGTTCAAGTTTTTGGCGGCAGTGTAAATATACAATAGTGATTGGACCAATTTTAATGGTGCAATGGACTTTTGTAAGGCCTCCAAAGCCTCACACTGCAGCAAACAAGAATGGAAAACCAATAGAAATTCCCCTGGTCCAAATTTATATGGATGGGTTGGTCGAGGAGACTATTATACAATAGAAGGTGCTTGGAATAATACCTATGTGGGAAAGGGGAGGTGGAGAATACCATATATCATCTCAAACCTTGTTTAAGAGAAAACACGGGGAAACAAGTAAGGAACTTCTAGAAAATCTGGCCAATGAAATTAACTTGAAAGACAAAAAAACTGAATGAGCTACAAATGTGAAAGTGTATCCAAATATTAAAATCCTTCAGTCAATCATGAAAAAGAAAAATGCTGAAGAGGACTGGAGATGGGGATACTTTGCTAGGGACTGCGACTAGCGAGCGTGGTCTCGATGAAGACACACAAAAAGCAGGATTAGAACACTAAGGAAGAAGCTTGACGAGCACAGAAGATTGGTAAGATTTTCAATCACGAATAAAACCTAAGACAACAACTCTAGAAGTAAAAATAAGAAAAGCTAAGGCATCAATTTCTGAAGTATAACTTCCACCCTATGCCTTATGTGTATGGTTTTGATCAGGTCAATGGAAGTAGAAATAAAAAGGTCTGAACTTGGGAAAAAATCCCATGCCTTGTTGTTTCCACTGCCTTTGACCTAACCAGAACCACAAGCAGAAGGCCTGGGATTCAAGTTTAACTTCAAAAATCGCCACCTTGGCTTGATCCCTTATTTTTACTTTAGGAGTTGTTGATTCAGGTTTCAATCCTGACCGACAATCTTACCACCATCGGTGCTCACAAAGTAGCAACCTTAGTGTTCTGGTCCTGCATTTTGTTGGTCTTCAATCAGGCCACGCTAGCTAGTATCAGTCCCCTAACAAAGTGCATAGCTCCAGTCCACTTAAGCATTTTTCTTTTTAAAATGGACTGATAGATTTTTATTTTTGGATACACTTTCACATTTGCATCTCTTTTAATTTTTTTATTTTTCTTGTCAATTTCATCAGCTAGTTTTGCTACACTTTTCTTCCAACCCTGTGTTTCTTATTAAATAAGGTCTGAGTTGATATATGGTCTTCTCCGTCTCCCCTTTCCCACACAGGTATTCTTCCAATCACCTTCTATTGTATAATAGTCTCCTCGAGCAACCCATCTATATAAATTTGGATCAGAGCAATAACTTTATTTATTTCCATTCTTGTTTGCAGCAGCGCGAGGCTTCGGAGGACTTTCAAAAGTCCATTGAACCTTAAAGTCAGTCCAATTACTATTTGAATTTTTATACTGCCACCAAAAACTTAAACCCTTATCCAAACTTGACACATAAACATTATCAAAATCTTCATTAAACTATAACAGGGTATCGACACCACCTACTAGGTCCCTCAGCCTTACCAGTTCAAACCTAACAATCTGAATGTAAAATGTCATGTCTTGTTTAAAAGATTTAACGCCTAATAGGTAAAGAACCAACATTCAAAAAATTAGTGTACTTCATGTATGTTTTTACGATAGTTTGATCAGTAATACATGTCTCCCATATATGAAATAGTTCCATATGCACGAAGCTTATTCCTCCGAACCCATCTTTACTCTAACCTTTAATGTTGGTCAGGAAAAAGTTTATCCAATTTTACTTTCTTTTATCAACAAACAAGAGAAAGACATTTGATGCCAAACAAGAGAAGAACAAAATGAAAATTACAAAAGGGTAACACAAAATTGAATGATTCAATAGATGACCCATCTGATGCAACAAATTCTCTATCTATTCAACAGATGAGTCATCCGCTGCAACAGGCGACGCATCCGTGGCAACAGATGGATGACATATTGCAACAGATGGGTCAGATGTTGGAATAAATCAAACCAGCCTTGCTACTGGTTTGATTTCTTCCAACAGTTACTTCGTCTGTTCCAACAGCTGATTTATCAGTTGCAATAGTTAAGGAAACTGTTGCAATACCACTAACAACATCAACAACAAAGAAATAACACCTTATGATCCAACACCATCAACAACACAAACACCACATGTTCCAACAACACCAACACCCATTTCTCAATAAATAGGAAACTCGTAATGGGTAATAAATAATAATAATAATAGATGTAACTATCTAATTTAAATAACATACAAAGAAGAAGACGAGAAGGAAAGAGCAACAATTAACCATACCTGCAATGTCAAAAAAGCAAAGGGATCAGAACATCCATTTCAGTCGATCAAAGATATTGGGGGGATCGGTTGAGATTTGAAAGGATCCTCATGTGAAAGAGGAGAGAAAAAAGAGAAAAAAAAAGGAAATAATTGTGATTACCCTAAAGAGGAGATAAAGAGAATTTTGAATCAAAATAACGAAGAGAGATGGGTTGAGTTAATTTATGGCTGAAGGAGAGAGAATTCTAGAGATGGGTTTTAAATATTAATTAATAACTTTTGAAGGGCATGAGGAGATGGTGACATTAAAAAGACAAGATAAGACTAATCAATGAGGAGATTTTTGAGTTATCCAAGTACTATATTTTTACTCGGATAGGAAATTAGGAAATTGTTTTAAGATAAAAAAAAAGATCTTAAAAGAAATAAGTCATCTGTTGCAATAGATGACAATCTTCTATTTGAAAATTTCCAATGGCTTAGTCATCTGTTGCAACAGATGACAATTTCTATTTGAAAATTTCCAATGGCTCAGTCATCTGTCGTAAAGATGGCAACACCTATTTGATAATTTACAACAGATAGTTAATCTGTTGCAGCAGATGACTTAATCTGTTAAATAAATTCCAACAGATAAGTCATCTATCGTAATAGAAGGTAACACCTATTTGATAATTTACAACATATTGTTAATCTGTTGCAATAGATAACTTAATCTGATTGGTAAATTCCAACAGATAAGTTATCTATTGCAACAGGATCAACATTTATTTTTATACAATTTCGATTGGGTTTATATGCTCAACTACCACTTCAATTGATATAGCTACAACTAAGGATGAGTTGATAGGGTCAACTACAACTTCAATTGAGTCTTTGCAATTGCATGATGTTGGTGTTGCGTTCCTTCCAACCTGAGTCGTCGATCAATAACTCTGAGTTGAAACGATTCTTATTAACTCATTATCAAGTTAATATCTAAATTAATTTATCTAGAACTAGGGGTGAGTTCATGGGGTTAACTACTACTTCAATTGAGTCTTTGGCAATTGCATGATGTTGGTATTACGTTTCTTTCAACCTGAGTTGTCGATCGATCACTCCGAGCTGAAATGATTCTTATAAAATCATTATCAAGCTAATACCTAAATAAATTTAGCTAGAACTAGGGGGTTATTTCATGGGGTCAACTACAACTTCAATTGAGTCTTTGGCAATTGCATGATGTTGTTATTGAGTTCCTCCCGACCTGAGTCGTCGATCGATCACTACGAGTTGAAAACATTCTTATTAACTTAATTATTTTTCAAGGTAATACCTAAATTGATTTATCTAGAATTAGGGGTGAGTTCATAGGGTCAACTACAGCTTCAATTATGTCTTTGGTAATTGCATGATATTTGTATTGAGTTCCTCCCAACCTAAGTCGTCGATCGATGACTCTGAGTTGAAATGATTCTTATAAAATCATTATCAAGATAATACCTAGATTGATTTATGTAGAACTAGGGGTTATTTCATGGGGTCAACTACAACTTTAATTGAGTCTTTGGCAATTGGATGATATTGGTATTGAGTTTCTCCCGACCTAAGTCGTCGATCGATCACTCTGAGTTGAAACGATTCTAATTAAATTAATTAATTATCAAGGTAATATCTAAATTGATTTATCTAGAACTAAGGGTGAGTTCATGGGGTCAACTACAGCTTTAATTGAGTCTTTGGCAATTGCAAGATGTTGGTATTGCGTTCCTCCCGACCTGAGTCGTTGATCGATCAATCCGAGTTGAAATGATTGTTGTAAAATCATTATCAAGATAATACCTAAATTGATTTATCTAGAACTAGGGGTGAGTTCATAGGGTCAACTACAACTTTAATTGAGTCTTTGGCAGTTGCATGATGTTTTATTGCGTTCCTTCCGACCTGAGTCGTCGATCGATCACTCTGAGTTGAAACAATTCTTATTAACTTAACTAATTATCAAGGTAATACCTAAATTGATTTAGCTAGATCTAGGGGTGAGTTCATAGGGTCAACTACAGCTTCAATTGAGTCTTTGGCAATTGCATGATGTTGGTATTGTGTTCCTCTCGACCTGAGTCGTCGATCGATCACTCCGAGTTGAAACGATTCTTATTACCTCATTATCAAGCTAATACCTAAAATTCATCAGTGTTCGAGTTAAACTTAATACACTTTATTATGATGAGACGGTTAAAAATTACGTATATCTTTTAGTATCTAAAAAACTAATTAAGATCAATTCGGATAAAATTAACATTTTCAAAACTTGTTATTCTTTTCCAAATTATAAATCATTCATTTGCAGCAAAAAATATTTTATCATTTCAAATCTCGAGTTCTCATTTTTTTTTCTCTCTCAATAATACAGACAACAACTACTCAACAAATTGCTCAATCATTAACAACAGATCGATTTTCTTTTCATTTTTGACCACATAGGTGTTATTTTTTACTTCATTCTTGCTTGTATCCGTTGTTTTGTCTATCTTCGTAGGTAACAGATTTCAAGAAGAATTCTATATTTATTTATTTTTTAATTACAGTTTTTAAGTTAATGATGAAAAAGAAAATTTTTAGTTGTATTTTCTTCGAGAATGGGTTTACAGTTTAGAGTTTTGATGGTAAAATCCAAGGAAGAACCCGAGAAAACACTAGTTTTTGTTCGAGTGTTCCGTTGACTATCGTAGCATTGGTGGTGGTAGATGTTGGTGGTGGTGTTTTTTTGGTAGCTGTTGGTGGTGTTGTTGGTTGCATTGGATGGTGGTGTTTGTGGTAGCTATTGGTGGTGTTTGTAATGTATTTTTTAAAATCTCTGCATGCATCAACTGTAATGTAATTTTTGTTTTTCTATTGTTTTTAGGTAAAACATGTATCCAAAAAGAAAAGAAAGTGAATGTGGATCAACTTCTGACCACCTAACGAAAAAGGCTACAGTACAGAGGTATTCAGAGGAGTTTTTTGAACAATCTCAGCTAGGGAATAGTGAAGCTGAGGAAAGATATGAAAATGACATTGAGGGAGATGCACAATGGTCTATAGATGGTGATGAGGAAAATAAAAGTGAGGAGAAAGAAGAAGAAGAAGATAAACAAGAAGAGGAGAAAGTAGAAAGTAAGAAAGAGGTTGATGATCAGCATGAAGATAATACATCACCAATGGGGCATGAATTAAGATTGAAATCCCAGTATGAGGCTGTCAAAACTATTAGTATTGACAGGTTTCAAGTTGCGATGTTGATGGATGACCCTGCAGAACTAACTGGTGATATTGTACTTAAATGTCAGTAAGGGAAAACTTTTGATGAATTTAGGAATATTATGAAGAATGAAAACATAGACGGACTTTTTAAGAAGAGCTGCTTTAGACATTTTCTTGAGCTGCCTGAGGACCACACTGCCCCTTTCCAAATGAGCATGTTATATGGTCTTCTCAAGCACATGATCAAGTATGTGGGGGATGATGAAGATTCGAAGGATGACAAAAGAAAGATAGATGAAATCTGGATCAACTACTGCGGCATGCCGGTTTGTTTTGGCCTGAAAGAGTTTACCATAGTGACGGGCTTGAGATATGATCATCCAGAAGAACCTCTCACTAAAAAAACACCATGCAAAAGGTCCAGGGAAAACAAGACAGCCAAACCACCACCATCAAATACAAGGAAGGCATTATCCTAGCGACCACCCACCAAAACCAACAAACGCAAGGAAAAAATAGATGGGTTGTTGGACATTGTTGGATATAGGTACAAAGCCAATAAGTTGAGAGAACATCTCAAGAATAAAACCATATCAAAGAATTCCAAGGATTAATTATGCTTAGTTTGGTTTGCCCATTCCGTTATATTGGCGAGAGACGTCTACAAAGTCATAGAAGATAATTTATTGAAGCTTGCTGAGGATTTTGATAAATTCAACAATTATCCCTGGGATATGACAACTACTACTTGACTGTTAAATATTTACCGACAAAGCTATCCCCAAAGACGATCACATTATATGGCTTTCATTGGGCTTTCATAGTAAATTTGATCACTATTTGTTTACTTATCCATTAATTTATATTGAATAATTATTTGTTTGCCTCTTGTTTGCATTTTTTAGGCTTGGGAATTTGAAGCCATTCCTCACCTCCGAAAGTAGGTCAACGATTACCCGGATGAGGTTTCTCGTTCAAGGATCCTTAGGTGGTTGGCTGCAAATAGCAACATAAGAATTAAGGAGGTTGATCTCTTTAACCCTTCAGATGATGTAGTACGTCTTATTTCAAGTAAAATAATTTGACTCAAAGAAAGATATTGAAACATATGTGCCATCTATTATGACAGATGGGTTATCTGTTGCAATAGATTACCCATCCACTGCAACTGGTACAATATGTAGGTAATCTATTGCGATATACAATTTAGACTTCACATCAGATTACCTATCTATTGCTTTGGTTCTCTGAACCTGACTCAACAGATTAGCCATCTACTGCAAATTATGCAATAAATGGGTAATCTAATACAATATATTGTTAATCCATTGCAACAGACAAATTAGCTATTGTGATAAAAAGATTATTTATAGCATAAGATGTGACATCTATTGCGTCAAATGGGTTATCTGTTGTAATAGATTACCCATCCACTACAAATGGTACAACAGATAGGTAATCTGTTGCGATAGATGATTCATATTTCACATCAAATTACCCATCTGTTGCTTTGGTTCTCTGAACCCGACTCAACATATTACCTATCTACAACAAATTATGCAACAGATGGGTAATCTGATGCAATATATTATTAATTTATTGCAATTGAAAGATCAGCTATTGCAATAGAAAGATCATCTGTTACATAAGTTGTTCGTGTTAACATGTAACTCAACTAAATGCAAATTATTATATGATTTCAATGTATCTGTCTTTTTTTATATGTTGTGCATCCATGGATCGTGCCTACTAAGAAGGAGTTGGGGATGACTTCTATTATTACTCTAGGTCTTATTAATGCAATAACATAACCAACGGTGGAGTTAATAAAGAAGGAATAGGTTGGAACAACAACCATAAGAAGAGAAGTTAGGCAAGGTCAGCCTAATGTTGAGGCTCTTCATGACCAACCTACTACAACAGATCTGGGTGTTTTTCAGGAGGTGTTGCTGGTGTAGTTGTTGATGTTAGTGGCAGGCATGCTTATGCTAATTCCATTCGTGATGATAAGCATGTTGATGCTCGAGAAAAAATAAATATGTTTGACAACATCCCTTTCACAAGTCCCTCTCACCGTTACAAAAAGTCTCTCTCACCCCTCTTCACCCTCATGTTCTCGTTGCAAATGCAAAGAGTGCAAGGACAACCAGGATAAACTCTTTGAAAAAATAGAGGTTATCGCTAAAGCTATTGAGAAATTGAAATCTAAGAAGGGTAGCATACCATCCAAGAAGGTGAGAGAGCCATACACTCCTGCAGTGGAGATTGGGAGGAAAAAAAGAGCAATTAGCCAAGTAATTTCCAATCAAAAATAAAAAAAATTACAACTTCTCCCTCTCCAAAATTTGTTGAAGTTCAGCAGTCATTCAAGAAGGTGGACATATACGCAGAACTTGGCGCCAAACAGAAAAGTGATCTGCGACAGTCCAAGAATGCCAAGAAAGGCGTACAAGATTACCCCATCTATACCTTTTTCGCCTAAGACTTCAAGAGTATGACAGATATGCGTACGCAGTACGTGGACAGGGTAAGTTTACTTTTCCTAACCTAGCCTTCTAATCTACTCCATGAAGAAGAAACTACGTAACAGATGTATTATATATTGCAACAGCTATGTATTCTGGTGCAACTTGTGGTAGTTCTGTTGTAACATATTACCCATCTCTTGCATAAGTTGCATTAGATGGATAATCTGTAAACAGATTCAGAGAACCCTCTGCAACAGATGGACCATCCATTGCATCTTTCCACTATGTTTTCCTCCTTTAAAATTACTAACCTATTTAAAATTGACTTCTTATATCATAGTATGTTGAAGAAATTCTCGGCCTCATAAGGGGCAGGCAATTAGCATACTCGGAGGCTTATGATGTTGTCGATAGGATAATGGACCTCAACTTCTACAAGAATTTCAAGAATATGTACGATGATCTCAGTAAGTGAGCGCCAACTCCCGGTAGGACGGGATTTTAGTCGTTAGTTTCTGGGTTCCAATGGGATGAAAAAATGATAAAATATGTTAGAGGGGAGAGGCCAAATCCACATGGCAAGATCTGGACTGGGGAAAAGAGGATTCTTGGAGTCATGAACATGGATGACATATGTTATCGGGTTTTTGAGATACTACTCAAGGAGAGAAAGATCAAGGTTTATGACTGAAGCTTACCTGCCTTGGACGAGGCCGATTTTTTTACCCACATGTAGCTACTGTTGGAGTTATTCCCCATTTTGTTGAGGCAGAATAAACTGATGGATCAATTGCCAGTGAATTTGTTGATGAAGAAATCATGGGATTTTGAAGGTCGAAACGAGGACATAGACCTTCCAAAAAATAAAATCGGTGTCGCATGCGGGTCATACGTGCTTGCATACATCGAATGTTTGCTGACTGACACAAAAATGGCCGAGCCAACGACCTTTCTGTGAGACAACGTTGTGGAAAACATGCAAGAGGTCTAAGCTTATGGGGTACTAACTGGACGCTTGGAGCCTATGTATAAAGAAGAGCCTGCGGCAATTTGCCAGTGAATTTGTTGATGAAGAAACCATGGGATTTTGAAGGTCGAAACAAGGACATAGACCTTCCAAAAAATAAAATCGATGCCGCGTGCGGGTCACACGTGCTTGCACACATCGAATGTTTGCTGACTGACACAAAAATTGTCGAGCCAACGATCTTTCTATGCGACAACGTTGTGGCAAACATGTAAGAGGTCTAGGATTATGGGGTACTAACTGGATGCTTGGAGCCTGTGTATAAAGAAGAGCCTGTGAAATAATAATTTTTTATTTCTTCACTTCACTTTACATACATAACTTTATATGTAGTGGCAATTTTTTAATATTTTACAACAATTACGCTTGAATATCCATGTGCTCAACAACACCAAACCAGTAAAAAATACGAATACACCACCATAAAAATTTTAGCAATTAGGCTTGAATATTCATGTTCCCAAAAACACCAAACCAGTAGCAATAACACCAACAATGTAGTAGCTTCTTACTCGATTTTGTTTCTCTTCAAAAGCCTTGACTTTCTTCAACAAACTTCATATTACACGATTTTCTTGTGAAGGGTGTCATTCTTCATACCAATCAAAGTAATCACATCCACCCAACTTCTATAAAAACAAGACCACAATTACAAAATAATTACAAGTGAATAATTAATCAACTAATTAAATAAAAAAATATTACCTTTAAAATCTTACAATTAAAAAACCTATGACCTGTATTTTATTGAGTCCAAGAAGTCTTCAATAGAGATTCATGACCATACTTACAATATCAAAAATCTTTATCACAAAAAATAGTGGAAGATGAGCTCGACATTTTCAAGCTCAATTGGAAAAAATGAAAGAAATATGCGAAAAAAATAAATACAAATAATTTTAAGAATTTGGATAGAGAAAAAAAATAATGAAGAAGAAGATTTGAGAATTTAGGATTAAATTTTAGGAAGAAGATGAATATATAAGAGGAAAAAATAATCGTTGGGGCCAAATTAGATGCTAAGTCAGCAAAAATGGGGGTTCAACGAGCCTTGGCTGCGTGAATTACACGCGAGCTGCCAAAGTGAAAGATCGCTGCAACTTTAGGTGCTTGTTGATGGGTTTCCTCTTTTTTGTTTCAAGTCACTTCCCTTTACATGTAGTGGTAATTTTTTATGTCTGCTGAAAATTGAATTTTTTATAATGCAACAGATTGTCCATCTGTTGTAACAGATATTCTACCTGTTCTGACAGATAGTTTATCTATTGCAATAGGTTGGTCATCTGTTGCATTAGATTGATGTTTCTATCTAAGTTTATCTGTTGCAATAGTGGAAAGACTTGTTTGATAATTTCCAACAGATTACCTACATGTTGCAACATATGTATAAATCTGTTTAATATTTTCCAACAGATATATCGCCCGTTGCAATAAATACCTTATCTGTTGCAATATTTGAATCTAGTATTCTATTTCAATTAATAAGTTCAAATCTAAGGATAAAATAAAATTCATAGACAAAAAATAAATTGAAGCCCACGGAAATTACATGAAATAAATCAACAAATAAATGAAATGTAAAAAAAATATTATAGGTACAGATCTCAACAAATAAATCAAGAATTTAAGTTTTGATGCCAACAATTCTTGAGGAGGGGTGAGGTTATTACTTTGACAGACTCAAGCTATAAAAATCTACTCAATATGGATAAATTGTTCTTCATCCAGTGCTATGAAATTCGGCTTTGGTCATCATGGATCTTTAATGTCACTTGCGTATGGCTTCTGCGCTTTTGCTTCTCCGTATTTTCATAAAAAGAGTCGCATGTTATCAATGTTGTTCAGAAGTAGCTTCTACAGTGACATCCACTTGAAAAGCCAGAATTGGTCAATGCTAATCACAGATAAAAAAAAAAGGATAACTCGTCTGTTTTAGCAAATCAGACAGGTCTTCCTCCTGTTTTAAATAGTCTCAAACAGATTATATTTCTGTTGCAACAGATGGATCAACTGTTGGGATAAATTATAACATGAGGAAGACCTGTATGATAATTTCCAATGGATGAACCGTCTGTTGCAATATATGACTCATCTATTTGGAAAAACTGAAACGGTAGGAAGTCTTGATTTAATTTGTCCCAACAGATGACCCATCCATTGTATCAGATAGGTTATCTTTTGGTACAAATAAAAATAGTATGTAGAGATGTTTGATTTTCTAAAACAGACAAGACATATATTGCAACAGATATTGTATCTGATGCAACAGGTTAGTCAACTGTTGTAATAAATGTATATATCTATTTGATAATTTTCAGCAGATGTGTCATCTGTTGAAACAGATATGTTTCTGTTTGTTAGTTGGAACAGACGATATATATTCCTCTCCTGTGGCCCTTGTACATTGCTCAATAGTGCAACACACAGACAGATGAGTTGCAATTTCGCTTTTTTGGATGCTTGATAATGCCTTGAAAATTACTTTCCTTCTCCTTTTAGCCTTAATCTTTAATGGAGTGGATGGATATAAAGTTCTTTTTGATGGAATAAAACCCCTCTTTATTGTCAATTCTTTTGCAGAAGCAATTAAAGCATTAATAACATTAATCACTACATCATATTTCGTCTTGCAGTCTTGACATTTGCATGCAGAACATTTACTAGGAGAGACAAAATCTGTATAGCCAGTATGATCATACTCATAATGGTTTATTTTAAAAACTATAAGAGGATCATCATTAGCACAAACAGTAGCACCACTACCACCACCAACCGCTCCATCACCACTATAGCCATCAATAACAACAAGCCCACCCTCCAAAATTATTTTTCTTATGATGGTTGTTGCTCCAAACAATTCCATTTTTATTTTGTTAATGACCTTAGGGTCCGATAAAGTTTACACAGACCTTAAAGTAAGAAAAAATGACATTTTCAACTCTCAATTGGTCGGAACAAGCGACGGATGCACAATCTAATATAAATCATTACATATATTAGAATGATGATTAGATCATTCAAAAAATATATTAATTAAAATAAAAACTTAATTATAATTATATTTACTGCATCCTTCGGGGGGGTTGAAGAGATTAAGAAATTTTGCATTTTTATCTGTTTTGACCAACAACCATCTCAAGATTCTTGGACAGAAAACTTCTTCCTGGTAGTTCACTTATTGTCTCAAATAAGGAGTGGCTTCAAACGCCCAAGCCTATAAAATAACGTCAATAAATCAAAACCATTATTGAATAAAGAAATGAATTATATCATAATAAAAGAAACATTTACTATGAAAGCATATGGAAAGCCATATAAGTTGACTGTCTTTGGCGTTAACAGAGTCAACAAATATTTGACAGTTATTTTGAAGTTTTCATAACCCCAAGGATAGTGTTTAAATGCCTCAAGATCCTTGGAGAGTTTTATCAAACCAAGTGGTATGTTGTTGTTAATGTCTCTCGCCCAAATAATATTATGTACAAACCAAACCAAACCAAACCAAACCAAACCAAGCACAGTGATTGCTTGTGCTTCTTTGAAATTTTTTTACCTTTCAACGCTTCTATCAATTTTTATTTTTGAAGCTTGGACCAACAATGGACACCAGGTCATCACAATCACTCGACTTGCCTTTGTCTTTTTTGGGTGTGCCGAGTGCTTTTTTAGGTTAGAATAGGTATAACTTGAGAAGGAGATGGAGGATAACATTTTAGTCCAGTAACTATGGAAAACTCCTTCCAACCAAAACAAACAGGCATGCCACAGTAATTTATCCACACCTCATTCATCTTATCTTTGTTTTCATACATAAACCTACGCTTGAGAAGATCATATACCATTTTTCTTTGGAAACAAGCACTGTTGTCCTCTGGAAAATCAAGATATTTCCCAAAGCAGTTGTCCCTGAAATAAGCATCTAATTTGTATTCTCAAAGTATTTTTATAAAGGTGTCGAAATATTTTCTCATGGCTGACTTAACCACAAAATCACCTATTAAATTTGTGGCACCATCGCACTGCATTCTAACAGGATAACGATCAATGCTGAAGGTTTGGACCAACTCTTTGATATAAGGGCTATTATCATTTGGATCATCTCTGTTGAAACATTCCTCCCCCCATGTTCATCATATTCTACTCCTGATTGAGATAACGATTGTAAAGAAAACTCATAGAGTGGTGGATGTAGCCTAGCTGCTTCACGTGTTCCTTTACTTGGACTTTTGTGAGCCATATAATCTAAAAATAACAGGAACATAAAATAGATGATAATTGAATAATGCATCATTAAAAAGGGATAACAATATATCTAACATGTACAACAGTAAAATAATAGTTCCAATAGATCACATATCTGTTGCACCAGGTAGGTTATCTGTTGCAACATATAACCAACCTATTACAACGAATGAGTAATCCAATGAAAATAATAAAAACAGATCACTCATTTGTTTTACCAAATAGGTTATCTGTCGCAACTTATAACCAACCTATTCCAGCGGATGAGTAATCCATTGGAAACAATAAAAATAGATCACTCATTTGTTGCACCAAGCAGGTTATCTATCGCAACTTATAACCAACTTAATGCAGTGGATGAGTAATTCGTTGGAAACAATAAAAATAGATCACTCATTTGTTGCACCAGGTAGGTTATCTATTACAACCTATTACCAACCTGTTGCAGCGGATGAGTAATTCATTAGAAACAGTAAAAACAGATCACTCATCAGTTGTAGCAGGTAGGTTATTTGTTGCAATCTATAATCAACCTGTTGCAGCGGATGAGTAATCCGTTGGAAATAATAAAAACAAATCACTCATCTGTTGAAATAGATCACTCATCTGTTTAAATAGATCACTCATCTTTTGCAAAATGAGTTATTTATTGGATCAATATTGTTTAGATTTCTTCCAAATAGAAGAGTCGTTTGTTGCAACAGATGAATGATCTGTTAGATTGTTCATCTGTTTCATCAGATTTTTATTATTTCATCAGATTTGCATCTGTTGCATCAAATGTTTAATTTGTTGCATCAGATATCTAATCTGTTGCATCAGATATTTCATCTGTTGCATCAAATTTTTATTATTTCATCAGATTTACATCTGTTGCATCAGATATTTAATCTGTTACATCAGATGTTTAATCTGTTGCATCAGATGTCTAATCTATTGCATCAGATATTTCATCTGTTGCATCAGGTGTTTCATCTATTGCATCAGATAGTTCATCTATTGCGTCAGATGGTTCATCTATTGCAACACCATTTTTACCAAGAAAAATACCAAATCAACCCAGTAACACCAACACAACACACACACACACACTAAGAACATCAACGGTGATAAAAAATAACAACAAATCACATCAACAGTTTGACAATAAGAACTACAATAACAACAAAAAATTATATTTCACACCGGAAAGAGTAGAGAAGAAATACCAGAAATTAGAATTTTATTCAGTCCATATTTCAAATTTAAGCAAAAATATTAAAATTGTTAACCAATACTGGAATAAAAGTTGGATCAAGTTCCTCTGTTTCTTTATAACTAAGAAGACATAATTTTTTACCTGTGAAAGAAGAAATGGGACGACGAAGAACACAAAGTTGTTGTCGTCGGAGAACACTGCTTGTCACGTCGATTGACAGTTGAAAGTTGAAAGGAACTCGCCCAGCTATTTGTCGTCGGAGCTTGAAGTCGTCGGGGATTGAAGGAAGAAATTTTGCAGAACTGTTGGTTGGGAGAGAGTTAAGAGAGACTGTCGAGAGAGAGAGAGGAGAGAGACAATTGATTTGGAAATGAGAGGGGTGTGAGTTGATTTGTATTTTTGAAAAAATTAGAAAGGTTTGAAAATATTAATTAAGTCCACAATTAACTTAATCAAGTTTTCTAACTATGTTTGACCCTTTAAGTTGGTTAATGTCACAAATCCTTCATTCAAGACTTAAATGTCACATTTCCTTCAATTTTCTTAGGTGACTTTATATATTAGTTGTTTATGTGATTTTGATAATTTTTTTGTTGAAACAGTTTTAGATGCATCTTCCACTTATTTCTTTTTATTATTTTGATATATATTTTATCTTTTTGGGTGATTTATCTCTTTTAAAAAAATATTTATTTGTAATAATATTAATTTATAAAATATTAAAAAATAAAGGATATGTGGGACTTACACCTCATCGCCTTGGGGCTTACGCCTCGCTCCGTCCAGGTAAAACGTCTCGCCTGACGCCTCCTCCTTTAAAAACACTGCTCCAGATATGACAAATTTCTTCTAAAAATATTTTCCTTTTATATAAAAAATTTACTTTTCTACAAATAGTACCCAATATTTTTCTTCAAAATAATCTATAAAATCTATTATTGCTAAAAAGAAAATGAATCCCTCAAATTTGGGGCCTAAAATACTTGTCTTTCTTTCTTTTTTTCAAGTACTAAATTCATCAAAGTCTAGTACTTTGGATACTGATATACTATAAAAAGGCAAAAATTCAGATGTAGGTAACTTTTAGTTCATAATTACAAGGCATGGTTAAAGTTTGCATAATTAGCTAATTACAAAACATAGATATACCTTAAACTCCTATCTTTCTCTCCCTCTTTCTCGCCTCTCTCCTCGGTCTCTCTCATCTTTCTCCCCTTCCTCCATTCTCATCCCTCTATCTCGCTTCCCTTCAGATATAAGTAACTTTTAGTCCATAATTACAAAGTATAGTTAAAGTTTGTATAATTACAAAACATACATATACCTTAAATTCCTCCCTTTCTCTCCCTCTTTCTCTCCTCTCTGCTCTTTCTCTCTTTCCTTCCTCCATTCTCATCCCTCTATCTCCCCCCCCCCTCCCTGTTTCTCATTTTTTTATTTTTTATAATTTCAAGAATCGTATATTTGTATATATACTGTGCAAAATGTATATATACACACTCAATATACATTCTGCAAATGTATATATACAAATATATAGTTATTTAATATACACTATGATAATATACAAACATTCATATATACAGTTGAAAAAAAAAAAGAAATTAGATGTACATTTACAATTAACAACGTATACATATATGACTTATATAATTGACATATACAATTGACATATATGTACATATACAATTAACAACTTATACATATAAGACTTATGTAATTGACATATACAATTGACATGTATGACTTATACATAGACGACTTATACAATTGACTTATACACATACGACTTATACAATTACATCATATATACAATTAATATACAACTTATGCATATAAGCATATATAATTGACACATAATATACAATTGATAACGATTTAGTTGAATTAAGAAAATCTTCTATGAAAAAAATATAACGAATGTGTAGGAAAAAACACAAAATATCAGAAAATTTGGAAGAGGAAATAGAAAGAAAAATATTCTTTGATATATGTTAGAATAAACTTTGAGACCTATTGAATTAGGAGGAATACATACTGCCGCTAAAAACGTTCAATAAAAGAATAACCTATTGTTGCTAAACACTCCAATCAGCTAAGAGATAAAACAAAAAATTAATTATGAGAGAGAAAGTTTTACTTGCCTTTAATATATACATTAACCATACGATGTAATTATTAAAAATTATTAACTATGAATTGTAATTTTTTAAAACATTAATCATACCATGTAATTATTAAATTATTTTATCTGTGTAATTTTTTCCGATAAAAAGCTCACTAAATTTGTAACAAATAGTAAGCCTGGATAGCAGCATTCTAAGAAGTTGAAGGTATCCACTTATCACCTTGAATAAAATTCTTCAGTGTATAAGAATCAACATGTTCAGCTGGAATTTGGCTACTCCATGGCACTCTCCCTGTTACATTAGCCCCAGCACCACTACTATTAAATTCACCATAATAAAGCGTCTTCAACGCAAAATCACCACTCCATGGCATCCATCCCTCAGGGCGGACCAAAATCTCCAAATTACAGTTCACAAAAACTGTCCTCGAGTACTCTTTCCAAGGCCTTCCAAGGTAATTTTTATGCACGTTCGGGTTACTATGGTACAAATCCATGTACTCTTTCGTTCCATTGATGGAACAATTTTGGAAGACGAATCCAGTTGATTGTCCAGGGTCTAACCTACCATGAGCCGTTACTGCATTAGTTTCACCTTTTTCGGGATCAACCAACCGAGGTGTGACTAGAATGTGACAGTCCTTGAAAAATGCAGCCGCGTTACCAAAAATAAAATCTACGTTCCCCTGAACGCGACATGATTTGAAGTATTGGCGTAATGATTGGGTATAAAGCGTGTCTTGATTGCCTAGAAACTCACAGTTTTCGATCACCGAGAGGTCGCTATCGGACCGGAAGGCTACTGCTTGTCCAGCATCAACACCGGCTGTGTTTTGGATTGTTAGGCCACTAGCCATGAATCCATCACCACTTACTCCTATTTTAGAAAGAAAAAAAATGAAGGTCAGATCAAGAACTCAGCCATAAAAAAATTGATTTAGCTTTTATGTACTGACTGACAGTATAAAAAATAATTTGTATAGTTAGATTATTTATAAAATATAATTACATGATAAACACTAATTTTATGACCAAAGTAAAAATAATTTTTTCTCCCACCATCAAGTCGGGGCAGAGCTAGAAAGTGATACATATTTTCTTGATATTGTAACTAGCATCTTCCTAGCATGTTTTGTAATGGAGTTTTCCGAGGGGAGCAGAGAATGTAATGGAAAGAAAGATACCATTACTTTGCCTCTTTGTTGGATCATTGGCGCGAACACACAGTAGTCTCGAAAAAACACTTTGACGTAGCTAAAGGTGATACATAATTTTTCTCGATATTGTAAGCAGCATCTTCTAGCGTATTATTTCTTTAATTTCTCATTTACGAAAGTTAAAAGTGTTTGAGTCCCACATCGATGGGTTAAAGAGTTCTTGGTCTCCTTATATGGTCTTGGGCAATCCTACCCTCATGAGCTAGCTTTTAAGGTTGAGTTAGACCCAAGGTTCATTTCTTTAACATGGTATTAAAGTCAGGCCCATCTCATTGTTCATCGATGGTGGGCCCCCATATGCCCACGCTCCAATTAGCCTGGATATATGGGAGAGTGTTAAGTATTCTACATGAGGTTGAGTTAGGCCCAAGCCCAAGATCTATTTCTTTAAAAAAAAACAATCACATTTTTTGAAGATCTTAATTAGATAGTCAACGGACTAAAAGTCAACCATCTCTTTTACTTGCAGGAACAGTCGGCACATGCGTATATTAAAATATTTGAGTGTATTTAAAGGCAATTTGCCTTTTAGACTATTATATAATTAGTAGTGGTAAACTATGAAAATAATATTAAGCTTCAATTAAGTATTTGTTAGACCATAAAACAATAAACATTTCCTCAAATTAGTCAACTGTGCAAAACAATTTGTTTATGAAAAGGTACGAATAATTTAATTTCTTAGCCAGCCATTCAAAGCTTATCAGCTTTGATTCCTTCTGAATGTAACAAAAACAGTACGACAATAGCAAGGAGACGAGATAATAACTACAAATTGGCTGCTTCTACAAATTTTCTTGCCGTCCAAAGAAATTATAATTTCCTTCTATTTCAATTTATGTGACGATATCTAATCGAAACCTTTATTTAAAACTATGACCAACACATTTCTCTTGCTGCGAATTTATATTATCTCAAATAAAATAAGAAATTTAAAATTAAATTAATTTAAGGGAATAGTAAAGTGTCAAACGATAATTCACTTACCAACGGTGGCAGATTCATAAGTGGTCATTCCAGGCATTAGGCCAACACTTTGTGATCCTGTAATGATGGTTTTGCCCATGCCATCACCCAAAAATACCACATTTCTCTTTTCCAAGGGAATCCGAACTATCTCACCATACGATCCGGCTTTAATCCATATCACAAACTTTCCAGGTCCCAAATTATCCGGGGTCGCATTCACCGCTTCTTGCACCATTTTATAATCACACCCACCCTCTTTACACACCGTCACATTCGGTTTCAAACCCAATGGCAACCCACCTTTAAACCCAAACCCGGATCCTGACCCTGACCCGACTTCCCAAAACCCGTCTCGCTCTGTTTCTGGTGGGCCCCACGACTCGATTTCATTTCCGTGAATATCATAATTCACCATCATCCATAAAGCATTAGTAGTAAACCCTATTAACGTGTTCATTAACTCTAATGTCTTTGCCACTCGAAGGGTTCCATTTACTCTAAGTAAATTCGACGAACAACTAATTTGGTAGCCTAAAGCCGCGCTCATCCATGCGCGAACATTCTTTATTTCACCACGTCGCATTGCATCAGCCGTTTTATTGTATCTGTATGCAGAATAACTCAATCCCAGGAGGCAATTTTTCGAGGCCACGGTGACATTGACATTGCCCGTGGCGGTATCGAGGAGTTTCTTCACCGTTATTTGAGCATTAGTAAGGTTTTGGGATGAAATGCTTAATGCGGAGAGGATGATTTGTACGGCCGTTAGATTTGACGGTAGGTATGGGGGTTCCGTTAATGCGGATTGGCATGTTGATGGGTCCCGTGAGGCTTTACAAGCTTCTTGAACTTCAAAAGGAGCATTCGGGTACGGAGATGGAGAAGGAGAAGGAGGTACGGAAATAGATGTAAGTGAATTTTTCGACCAAGGGCGTTCGGAGGAAGAAAAAGAAAAGAAGAGGAAAATGGAGAAGAATGTTGCTAGAGGAAAATATTGAGTTGTCATTGAGTTGAAATGAGGAGATATTTTTGTGAAGTTATAACATGTGATTGGAGAATTAATATGTATAGGCATTTTAAATGGGATAACGTTTTCTTCTCTGGTGCATGGTTTAGGTGAGTTGGCCGTTGGGGTTAGTTTCAAATATGGTAAGCAATAAATTTATTGAATGACAGAAGATAGTATGCCATTAAGTAATTACGTATGGAATATAAGATAGTATGGGCCGGTTCTCGGTGGTAAGATAAATAAGAATATTTTATGAATTTAAAATATTTTTGTGGGATAACTTTATGCTGAAATGGTGTGAGATAAGTTAATTCTGGAACTCAATAATACTCATTAGCAAATTTGAAAGGAAATAATGTCATGAGATATTTCAAAATTAATTTTATTATCACCCCTACCAAACAATATAATAAGTCATGTGTATACACATACTTTCTCCATCTCAATTTAATTTGTATGACAATATTTTCTTTCGAAGGGCAGCCTTAGCGTAATTGATAAAGTTGTTGTCATGTGATCAGGAGGCTACGGGTTCAAGCCTTGAAAACAGAATCATACAGAAATGCAAGATAAGGCAGTGTACTATACATCCTTGTGGTGGGATCCTTCCTTAGACACCGCACATAGCGATAACTTTAGTAGACCGGGATGCCTTTTTGACAATATTTTCTTTAGATAAATTTTGAAAATTTTATGTAATTTGATTTAAACTTTTCATTTTATATGATTTTAATAGTAAGATTTTATAACCACAAAAATATTACTATATATTCGATACTTATTATAAATTCAAAAGTCTTACTTTATCTTTTACATTTTGTGTCCAACCAAATTATAACATGTGAAATTAAATAGATGGATATATACATATTTATGTTGCACTAATTTCTTACTCGTTTGTTCCGAAAAACGATATTTTCTCATTTCATTTTCTTATTTCAAAATTTGCTTCTACTCTTAATATATTGTTACTACTAAAAAACATCATGTCATATAAATTATGAAACTTCAAATTATATAAACTTTGAGCAGTGAAACAAAATAATGCCAAAACCTTAGGACTTGTTTGGTACGAGGAATAAAGTATAACTAATTTTAAAATTAATTTTGAGATTTTGATAAAAATAAAATTACAAAATAACTTATTTTAAAATTATAATATTACTTTATATCAAATTAAAAATAAAATAACCATTTTAACATAAGTTAATCAGAAATAACTTATTTCCAAATTAAACAATCAATTACAAGTCACGGTTTGGAGTGAGAGGTGGGCAAGCAGGAAGTTTCACGGGACGTAATAGAGGTTTTGGAAGGTGGTGTTTATTCTTCTTCTCAAAGCTGTCGGCTCTAGTACTTTAATTAAATGTTATTCTGGCAAATGGAAATTATTTTCCATCTTTTTTAACCTTATTCGAACATGCAGACAATCTTCTCAATTGTAAGTACTGTCATGACTTGTTATAATGTATACAACTGTAGCAAACTACGTTTGACTTCTTCTCTGCATTAGATAAATATTACTTTCTCTTATTTAATTTGTTTGTCTTGTTTATTTTAGTTCGTCTGAAAAAATCCTCTTTAATAACTTTTGTTTTAAAAAAAAAAGAGTAGTTACACAAGATATAGTATTGGGCTAGTGCTATTAATACATCCATAGGCAGGTGGGGAGTGGGGCTGGGGGACGAAGGTACATTGTGACACTTTTTTTTATCAGAAAGAAGATTTTTTTTTTTTAAAAGAGTTATATTATTAAAGTGACAGAAATGAAAATTTATTTCAAAAAAGACTTTTTACAATCAAACTCAGAGTCGGCACTTGGCATAAATCTGGTGTGTTGAGACACCTTTAGAAAAAAAATTTCAAAATGATTTTGACTCTTTAAAAGTGATCCACGAACAGAGTCCGGTTAAGGAATTCTGTTGATCGAGGAATTGGTGTTGGGCACCCCTCGGTCCCGTGGTTCGACCACGGTCACTTCATGGAGTATATCGGTTAGTATGACACTATGGAATGTATAAACCAACAAAACACATAAACAAGAAAACAAACAACCGAAACAATCAAAAGTCCAAAAACATAATGTCCAGTCCAATTTATTACAAACCAAAAATAAAATTGCTGAAATAAAACCCTAAACTAATCTAATTGCCCTAGCTATTCTTTAATCGATGCCTCGAGCCTTGATCACGAGCCTCCTTTACGTACATGATACTTCGGGGCATTCCCCGATGAATGAATACAAGTTTTCTCGGGACATTTCCCGGTCAACTAAGTACAATTGATTCAAATGCAATAAAATAAAATTATTCAACAAACATTCAAACATTCAACAATCCACAATCCCTAAATTTGCCTACCCAACCTATCGTTTGCCTACCAATTTCAATCTATCATGATATTATCGCGTTCAACAACATCAAAATTAATCAATTTAATCCATACTCACTTTTATCAAGGTCAATTCCCGCCCCAACCAACCGATTTTAATTCTCAAATGAAATATCATTTTCACACAATCCATAACAAAGGGAACCAATAATAAATCAACACCAAGCAACTATTCACCACCAACAAGGATCAATCAACACATAATGTTCAATTCAATAATGCACCAAATATAATAAAAAAATGAAATAAAAAGAGGGAAAGAATAGAGTGAGACTTCAATTAAAGCTTTTATTATGCCAAATATGTGAATGAAAGACGAAACCACACCCAAAAACCTTGAATCAAGCCTCAATACAAACCCCAAATCAATAAAATTTGAACCAATGGAGAAACTTCAAAATGAAACCTAAATCCAGATTTCAAAACGAGGCTTAAATGGTGGAACTCAAATTCCCTGTTTTGCCTCAAACCCGATGACTCTCTTTGATTTTTATGGTGTTTTACGGTGACAGTTGCTGGCCGGAGCTGCTATGTGTCTGGTGGGCAGTTTTTTGGTGGATTTTAATAGGAACGGAATTATTTTGAAGTGGGTTCGGTGGGTGAATCGATGGTATTTTGTTTTCACAAATGGGACGATTTGGTTAATGATTTCAGGGGGGTTGGGGAAAAATTAGAGTTGACAATTTAGGAAAGCATTTTCCAATAATAATTCACCAGAATTGACGTAAATCAATGGTGGAAGGTGTCGTTTCCGGCGAAACTTTGCCAAAAAATATCAAACTCTTTTCCTCTACCCATTTTTCTCTCTTCTTCCTTTGTATTCTCCCTATTCTCTTTGATCCTCTATTAGTTTTCAATGTTCTTACTTTTTTTCCTCTCATGTCAAAATCCCAATCTCTTCCCTCTTTTACTGCTTGTTTTTCTCTCCCAATTCCCTCTGTTTCCTTTCTCAATTCACTCTATACTCTTCTCTATGTGTATGTATCTCAATGGAAAATGAGTATTCTCTCCCTGGAGGAATCTCTGTATGTGCATATTTATTATGAGTATCGGTCCGTATTCCAGTGAGTGTGTATTACGTTCAAGAGGAAGGCCCCAAAAAAATATTAAAATGGGTAAGGGTACATTCAAGAAAAAGGCCCCCAAAAACGTTAAGAGGGATAAGGGTAGGAGAGCACATGGGTAGAGGAGGTGGGATGAGGTGGATGAGGTGGTGAGGTGTCCAAATTAGTTAGGGTAAGTTGTTATTTTTTGTTGAGAATTTGCTATTTTATTTTTAGTGGAGGAATCATCACACGGGGGTGAGGTATATGGTACAATGAGGGTAAATGGGTGAAAGTTGACTTTTGGAGGGACAAAATTATGTGTCTACATCATGCCCCTCTTTGGATGTAAACACAACGTGTTTTCAGACAAAGAAGTAGTGAACGAGACAGAATTTTATTTCGATCATTATTCAAAAGAAAGAAATAGAAGGAAGAAGGGCAACCAAGTCCTAATTTTGGGTATTCTACTTGTCTCAAGTTATGTGAGAGTCAAGGCAAATGTAGTTCCAAGGTTGACAAGGAGAGGGACCATACTAAGTTAGAGAGTCGAGTGTGGCCTTGTTGAGATTCTCATCCACAACTCTGTCATTACAGAAAAAATAAAAATTACAAGTTAAAAAGATAACTATAATTACAAAAGTCCTATCTATCCAGCTTCTTTTGACTCTTGACTTGAGTCTACGATGCTTTCAAAAGTAACAAATGGTCTGATCTTCTTTGGGTTGAACTTGAGAACAAATTCTTTCCCCATACAAAATTTGGTGTTGGAGATGAACTAAAAAATTGACCATGTTCTGTCGGCAGTACTTCTGAATTTGAACTTGAATTTGAAAATCTTCACCCTATTCTCCAGGTGGGCTCCTGACTTACAATTTCTTTACATTGTTTCTTGACTTTTAATTTCTTCTCCTTGTTCTCTAAGCAGGATCCTAACTTGTTATTTCTTCAATCTGTTGACCTTCTATTTCCTCTTCTTGTTGCTTGACTTTTAGTTTCTTCACCTTATTGCTTGACTTTAAAATTTTTCACCTTATTGCTTGAATTTTAATTTCTTCACCTTGTTCTCCAGGTGGGCTCTTGACTTGTTATTTTTTAATCTGTTGACTTTCAATTTCATCACCTTGTTTTTTGGGTGGGCTCCCGACTTGTAATTTCATCATCCTGTTCATCGGGCAGACTCCTGACTTGCAATCTCCTCACCCAGTTCTCTAGGCGGGCTCCTGACTTTCAATTTCATCACACTATTCTTCGAGCAGTCTCTCGACTTATAATTTTATCATCCTGTTCTCCGGGTGGACTCCCGACTTACAATATCATCACCTTATTCTCCGGATGAGCTCTTGAATTGCTATTTCATCACCCTGTTCTTCAGGCGAGCTCCTGACTTTTAATTTCCTTACCCTGTTATCTAAGAGGGCTCCTAACTTTTAATTTGATTCTCCTATTCTCCGGGAAGACTCCTGAGTTACAATTTCATCACTCTGTTCTTCAGGCAGGCTCCTTCCTTTTAATTTCATCACTTTCTTCTACGGGTGAGCTTTCAAATTGTAATTTCATCACCCTGTTCTCCAATCGGACTCCTGACTTTCAATTTTATCATCCTGTTCTCCGAGCGGACACCCAAGTTACAATTTTATCACCCTGTTCTACGGGCGGGCTCCCGACTTGCTATTTCATCACCCTGTTCTTCAGGCGGGCTCCTGACTTTCTATTTCATCACTCTGTTCTACAGGCGACCTCCCGACTTGGAATTTCATCATTCTGTTCTCCGGGCGGGTTGCCGACTTACAAATTGATCATCCTTTTCTTTGAGTGGATTCCCGAATTTCTATTTTATCACCCTGATCTTCAGGTGGGCTCCTAACTTTCAATTTCATCACTCTATTCTATGGGTGAGCTCCCAACTTATAATTTCATCATCCTGTTCTCCGGGTGGACTCCCGACTTTCTATTTCACCACCCTGTTCTCCAGGCGAGCTCCTAAAATCAAAATCAAAACTGGAACAAAAATTATCCCAAACAAAGATTATGATAAAGAAAGATTCCATTTACCAGAAAAATAAAGTTTCATTTTCTAGGAGGGTCCGAAAGTGAAGTTCCAAACAACTGGATTAAATTTTCTTTTAGCCCCAATTTGTCAGGTCTCAAATCCAATCATAACTACTTCCAACAATGCATAATGCAAAGGTGAATCAAGACTCTGATTAATAAATGCACCTCCCAAGCATAAAATTAAATGATCAAGACCAACAAGTTCTCTTAAGATTAAAGTGAGAAATTTTGACTAAAAGTGTATTTTAGGATTAAGAACTCTAATTAGCAAGTGCACCTTCTAGCCATGAGACATGAAAGATACAAATTAGAGAGTGTGTCTCTTAGGGGCTACAAAATGATGAGTTTTATCATAATTGTGATTACCAAACTTGTACAGCAACACTGCCTCTTACATTTGCAAAAATGAGGAAATGCATCTCTGAATATTTACGCTTTAAAGCCTTTGATTTGACGGTAGCAAGTGTTCCTGTTTGATCACACAAAGAAAACTTGTAAGTTTAAAATATGGTGGTTGGCTTACGGTTTTGGCTTTTGAGGTGATTGTAATTGCAGTTGTCCCATTCAATTTTGCTTCTAACTAATGGCATATTCCATTGTCTTGCAACACCATTGATCCAAATTCAGGTTATTAAGATTGACTCTTGAAACAAACACAATATGTCTATTTTGCTAAGTTTCTTAGATAAATTCATTGAACCTTGGTATTCCCTTATTCCCCAAACTTGTTTTCTAACAAAACTTTCTTCTTGACTTATTTCGGCTTACAATCATGTTTCTTTCATGTGCTGGCCTGTTGTCTTGCTTTGTGAAATTGAAGAAGTTGGCAGCAAATTTTGAAATTCTTTCTCACTTGTTTTGACATGGACTTGACTGAAAGACATGAGAAAAATGACAATAATTTTCTATTTGAATAACCGACTAAAAGCACAAAATAGAAAAATAGAGAAGAAAGAAGAGATGATGTATGTCCTTTTAAAAAAAAAAAGATAGAAGAAAAAATTTATCTAAAAATGGTAGTCAACTCTAATGATTATGACATACATTTGGATTAAATTGTCTGATCTTTTAATCCAAACTCTCACCAATTGTTGTTGAATCAATGGCCCTGAAACTGAGTTGCTTCCTTAGGTCAAATGCACTTATAGACCTCATTCGGTTAGTGACACCTTGAAGGGTTTTTTCCAACAAGACTCTCTCATTTTTCTTTCTCTCAGCTCATTATTACCTTATGGTGTCCGTGAGGATTTTTACCAATAAAACTCTTATTTTCATTTCTCTCAATCTCAGTTCCTGTGAGGATTTTCATCAATGAGACTCTCATTTTCATTTCTCTCAGCTCACCATCGTTTTGCGGTGTTCATGAGAATTTTCACCAATAAGACTCTATGAAACTTTTTTATTTTCATTTCTCTTAACTCACAATTTTCTTACGGTGCCCGTGAGGGTTTTCATCAATAAGACTCTCTCATTTTTATCTTCTCAACTTACCATCACCTTACAGTGCCCGTGAGGATTTTCACCGATAAGACTCTCTCATTTTTATTTCTCTCCTGATTTCTTATGCTGAGGAAGACAAGTAGTACCCAGAATGCGTCATCATATCCATTGCATGCTTAGCCTTAACATTCTCAAAGATTGATCTGAAAGTCTTTCTTTGGTTATAACTTGACTTTTGGATAGGGTTAGAAAGAAAGGATCCCATGAGGCTCAAATGAAAATTGAAGTGAGGTTGGACTTACAACTTTTGGAATCGACTCAAACAGTGAAGATTAACTCATGCCCCAGTTTCTTTTGACTGGGTAATTCTAAATTGTTCATTTGCTTGGACTGAGTCTAGAGTAGGACTACCTATGTAACTCACCCCCAAGAGATGAGAATCAGGTCACACGTAGTTCTGACAACTTGTTGTTTTGCTTGATTCTAATTTCTTTTATTGACTCTTTTTCTCTTTGAAACTTTTTCTGATTTTATCTTTCTTGACACTCATCTCATTTTTTTTATTCTTAACACCTTTTTCTCTCTTTTTTTTGGAACTTTTTTAATATCCTTTCGCTTGACACTTTTTTTCAACTTTTCTAACTCTATCTTGATTCCAAAAGAGGGGTATGAAAGAAAAAAAGAACTAAAGCTTAAATGGGGTAAACAAAGGATGACACAATGTTCGTATAGCAGAATGGAATATCTTCGTCATATCAATCCTTAAAAATATGTGTACATAACATGCAATATGAAAGTGGAAGATAAATGATCTTTTATGACATTTTTACAGCACTAACTTGACCTAAGCATATGTTTTACTTTTTTTTCTACACTTGTCAAACATACAACTCCACTTTTGTTGTATATCCCTCACATCGAATGGCCCATGCTTTTGTGGAGCTGATTTTCTTTTTGTTTCTCTTGATATAGGATTGTGCATCCATTGTTTGACCTAATTGAGATATGTCTTTCAATCGATGACCAAGTTATTCTTTTTATTCTCAAAATAATTATGTTACTTTTAAATGAAGGCATCAACATGGTCACCAAATATCGCAACACTATGCCTATTTTCTCTAATGCTTCTTTTTTCCTAACTTTAGACCTTTGATTCAATGTTTTATTATTAAACTAAATTTTAAGATCTGGATAAAAATTCCGCAAGCATGTCATATCACAAGAACTAACATAAAATGTATTGTGTAAAAAGACAATCAAACAACTCAAAATAAGATCAAACAAACAAAAAAAAACACCATATTTCTTTGAAAAAAAGATAGAAGGTTTTGACCAAGACAATAAAGACACAAAACATGACAGATTTCGAACTACAATCCTGAAATAATTTAAATAATAGAAAAAAAAAAAGACAAACTACCAAAACCCCTTCCTAGTAAGGAGATGAGTATCTTCCCAATTGTTGAGCTTGACATCTTAGCCACCGGTTTGCATATAAGGATGATTAGAGTCTCTACTATGGTCCAACATATTTTTTTCAACAAATAAGTTCTGAATCCCCCTACTTAACTCATTGTTTCCCATGTATTGTGCATTACCGTGTGTTGGTGAAGGATTCTGTGTGACACTTATATTGTTAATATTTTGCATTATGATAAATTTTTCTTGAATCATCCTTTCTATTTCTCTTTTCAAAGCACGACAATCCTCAATATTGTGACCCTGAACATCAGAATGATATGAATAATATACATGAGGATCAAAATTTCTTAAATATTAGTCGGGACTGTACCCAAGGAGAGGAGTGATCATGCCCAACTGTCTCAATCTCTGGAATAAAAAGGCAAACGATTCTCTAATTAGTGTAAAATTATCCTTTGACTTCCTCCTCTTTGCGAACTCCGACCTAGGTTGAAACATAAATTTAGAGATTTCTTGGTAAATTTATTGGGGTCGAGGACGATATTGAAGGACCGATGCATGCCATTGTGGATAAGAAGACGAATGAGTATACAATTCTGCATTGTTCAAAGGATACTGAGGATGTAGAATGTAATATCTTAGATTTAAAAAAAAGGAATCTTATTGCAGGTGAGTATATGGATCTGATGTGTAAGATCGGGATTGAGACTAATAGTATTGGTGAGTTGGACCTCTCGAGCTCTGCTTTGGCCCTGGCATAACAATGGGTGCGTTTTTCTTCTTCTTTTCTTCAGTTTCCCTTAATTGATTGCAATATCATCCCAAATGTTTGACAGAATCCTCATGTCCATCAGGCTCCTTAAATTTCGACATCTCAAAGCTTTGAGGAAGGTTAACACTTGAAGACATGCCCCAATTTTTATGTGAAACATCTTCATAACCCACAAGTCCTAGAGAACTTTTCATATCATTTTCTACACTATTTATTTTTTTAACCAGTTTCTCTTGCTCTTTTGGCATGCCAGGCTTCTTGGTAAGAAATTTTAGTGGTCCAGTTAACTTAAATGTAGGCCCAGGAGTATAGCAATAATCATCAAGAATATTGAACATAAAATTATTAACAGATTAAGGAAGATCACCCGTTTGGTAGATAGACAAAAAAAGAGCCTCAGTAGAAGGTTGGGCAACAAAAGCACAAATAGTATGTGGTGTTGTGAATGTGGTAGGCTTATACTGAGGAGCTAGAGTATGATTGGTTGAATGGTTTGGATCTTTTTGGCATTGTGGTGCATCAACAATAGTATAAACTAACTTTGCAATTGTGATGAAAAACTCAAGGTATTCGTAGGGTCAATAGTGGGGAACGAAGGAGGAGGCAACCCAATGGCCCAAGCTCGATACAGTTTTATCATTTGTTGCCTTAGTCTCATAATCTTTTGCTTTAAATTCTCATTTTCCTGACTCATTGTTTGATCCATGATGTCACTCTCTATATCCTTGTTGGGCACAACTAACCCCATTTTAAATTTGGTATGATGTAGAGGGCCAGCCAGAATGCCACAAACCAACCACCTTAAACTAACTGAACAAGAGATAAAAAATGCGTTAGAGTTCAACACTTTCTCAAACTCTTTTTCTATTTTTTTCTTTTGAAAAGATCACCGAACCCAAGAAGGGCGGCTACGTATCTCACCCTCGAGAGAAAAGAATTAGGTATGCGTAGTTTGTGAAATTTGACCACAAAATGGACAGTCAAACGCTTTTTTTTTTCTTGAAACTTTAGAAGAAAAGAAAATAACAAAGTGTCAAAAGAATTAGGGGTGGGTATATATACCAAAAAACCCAAATACCAGACCGAATTAAATTATTTTGGTTTTTTCAGTTTTGATTTTTTGGTTTTTTGATTCGATTTTGGTTTATTTTTTATAAATTCGGTATTTCAGTTCGATTTTCAATTTTTAGGTCGACATAATTTGATTTTCGGTTTAAACCAAAATAAACAAAAAAATTAATATACTTTTTAATTATTATATATATATATATACATATATATATAGTATATATATACATATATATATATATTATGTACATCTATATATATTATGTACATATATATATATACACATATATGAGAAAATGGTCTGTTACCCTCCCAACCTTTAGTCGAAATCTCAACTACACACTCAACCTTTTAATGTGACCTATTAC